>CM019148.1:191083749-191431695 GCA_009733165.1 Naja naja | reverse complement strand
TTGTAGTTACAGTGGGCTCTAGCACTTAGATCATTAGAGATGAGTATTCAGGTGTTCTTGATGAATTTGGATCATCAACAAGGTCTTGTCTATTCAAGGTCTTGTATTTTATTTTCTGATTTTTTGTGCCAATATGTAAGACAAAGCAGTTATTTGGTGAGATTTGAAGTTGCCATTTGTTTGACCATTCTGATACATAGTCGAGGTCTTTTGAAGGGTAGCAGTATTGTCTGTGGTGTTGAATAGCTTTACATCATCAGCAAGAGCACACAGTTGCTCTTAATATGATCACAGAGGTCATTTATGTAGAATATGAAGAGAGTTGGTCCTAGAACGCTGCCTTGGGGACATCACTGTTGACAGGTACAGAATTTGATAAGACGCCCCAATTTTGACCATTTATTGTCTGTTTGACAGGAATGCTTCTATCCAGTTATGCAGGTGTCCAGAGATACCATAAGATTTTAGTTTTAGTAGTAGTTTGTCATGTACCACTGAATCAAAGGCTTTACAGAAGTCTATGTAGATTGCCTCTATTGCTTTGCCCTGATCGAGTTGTGTAGTCCATATGTTTTGCAGTGTAAGAGTTGCAGATTACATGATAGTTTTTTTCTGAAACCAAATTGTTTATTAGAGGGTAGGTTGTTTGTCTCTAAGTGGAGGATAATGGATTGGTTAATAATTGATTCCATGACTTTACAGGTGATGCAGCATAAAGAGATTGGTCTGTAATTTTCAACTAAGCTGAGGTCTCCCTTTTTGAAGATGGGGATGACCATGGCTAGTGACCATAGGTTTGGCAAGGAGCTGGTCCTGAAAGATTTTTCAAACATTATGCTTAGAGGTTCGGCTATGGCAGCGGATAGCATTTTTAAGAAGTAGGCACATATTCCGTCCGGTCCAATAGATAGAGATGGTTTTAGATTGTGTAGTGCTTTTCAACATTGTCTTCTGTAAAATAGATATGTATTAGATCATTGTAGTTGTCTGTGGTTCGACTAGGAAATACTGGGCATGATCCATTGCTGTTTACAAATACTGAGCCAAAGAATGTTAAAGAGGTTGGCTTTGATGGTGTCATCGTTGCAGTCTCTACCATTAGGTCTTGAGGATCTTGAGTCTTTCAGTTTGTTGTTTACAAAATTGTAGAAAGCGCTGGGTGGAATTGGTGCGTAGAAGGTTTTCCTCTTGTTTAATGTGATAATTGGTGTATTCAGTCTTTATCTGGTAGCATAAATTTTGTATTGGCTTTGAAGTTGGCAACTTTTGAGTTGGTCCAGTAAACAAAAGATATTACAAAGGTGAAAAAATATTAGTACCACAGTTTGCACTCAGATCTACTTAACAATTTTACAGCACCCACAATATTTTATTTTTTATTTAAGAGAGAGATATTTAAGAGATTACAAAGTGTAGCCTACTTACATAGACCTTGGCAGTTTGGGATTAACAGAATGCTGTTTCCAGAAGTCTTTGGCTTGAGTGACTTTAAAGTCCAGTTCTGAAATGTTTTCTTTGAACTACACCCATGCTTTACATCAAAATCCTTTGCAGTGATTTTCTCTTTATGTCTACTATGGGAAAAACTAAACATCACGCAAGATATAAAACTAATGGCATATGAAAGAAAGCTTTACTTAGGAAATATTTAGATCACAGCTGGGTAGCTTTTTGATACTAAACAAATTAACAGCCTTTATTTTAATAACACAACAACCACATACAGTAATGCCAGCTGCTTTATAATGAAGATTTTATCGATCTACTTGTATGGGCAAACCTCAACCCACCTTGCAAGCATTTTACAACAAATTTTCCTTTCCAAACCTGAGTTTGGAATTCCAAAGAAAGACATACAGATCCACAAAAGATTTTCCTCCATCCTTCCTTCCTTCTTCCTAAAACAGGTGATACTTGAATTTCAGACTGGTGAAGGAATTTGTTGAGGATTTGAGCATTTCCTGGTCAATCTTGGTAGACCAGACAGTTATCTGAAAATTGGTTGCTGGTTGGCTGAAAATTATAGGAGTTGGCATGAATAAATGAAGGAGAAAATAGGGTTTGTTCTTTAGCTCTCTTGATTTCCAAGAACACTTTTAACTTTTTGTATCATCTCTTGTATTCAAACTTTCATCCAGCCAACTTACAGGCAGCTCTGCCCTTATGCTTACAAGTACTTTCACCTGATATTCTGGAGGGAAGATGGGAGGCAGGAGATGAGGAGGGGGCAGCAATTTCATAGACAGAGGCTGGGGTTTTCAAATAGTTCTGCTAATTTTGCAAAGATGCGTGATAATGTTCCACATATGGCTTTATGCTTTTAACAACAAGAAATTGAACCCACATTTTGGAGACACAAGTTATGCTGATAGACAGCTGATAGTAACTATTGGCCTTTTGGTTTTAATTATTCTAAAAACAGCCTAGGGATCATTTACCCAGAGTTAATGGCCTTTTAAAGAGCAAGATAAATCCACAGATGTGACAGTGAGCAGCATGGGGTCAAAGCTACTGCAAAGGTTAGAATCAAGATTGTCAAATATCACAGGATTGGCCTGCATGGTACAAAAATGTGTCCTTGCAGTTTCTGAAAGAGCGGATATTTGTTCTGCAAAATTATATACAATGTTGTGGGCTGGTCACACTAGTCTTTACAATACAAGATTTAATGTCCTCCCACATGTTTTTACTTCCCTCACTTCTCTTCCTGTTCCCTCAAGTCATGAAGATTTTAGTCCTGGGTTTGAGGGCTAATGGGAATTTAATAAAGTTTTAGAATGGAAGTGAGCAACTATTTAGTTGCAGCTTAGCTCCAACCTTGATGGGTTTTTTCCTTCTTCTTGCATTTCCCTTTTCTATACTTGGGAAGGATAGGATAATATAAGACTGAACTGTACAGCGTGATCTTATGCATGTTTATGCAGAAGGAAGTTCTACTAAATTCAATAAACGTATTCTTTAGATATTGTGGATAGGATGGCAGTCTAGGCTGAGATCAACTCAATGTTCTGCCCTCTGTTATCATTGTTCCTGCTATTAGCAAATTCAGGAAATGACAGTTGACAGGAACTTGAAACAAAGATATAGATAAACCATCAGCTAAGAGGAACAAGTCTCACAAATCCCTAAAATACTCTATGCTTTTTAAAGGGAACCACCATCAAAGCAGCCCAATAAGAAAAGAGAATTTTACTAGCCCCAGAATGCTGATTATTAGCCAAGAAAAAATAATCACTGAGATAGAATATCTGAAAGGAACCATTCCTATGGAGAGGTGCAATTGTGCACTGCCACTTTGTTACAAGTCTAACTGTGGCCTTTACTATGAGTTATGGTGAGATTTCCTCTTTGTTATAGCCAGAAAAGATGGAGTTAATATTCTCAGAATGTGAATGTATTCCATGGGAGCATTCAGTACATTTAAGGATGAATTTGTGATCAAAAACCTCTTTGAGGTAATCAGTTCTTGTGTTGGTGTGCATCTTCTCCCTCACTTTTTCTTGCCACTCTTCTGTTATCTTTCATAGCAGCAAAATGTGAGCTCCGGCTCATTATTGCCTAACTAAAATAATGAAGGTAATATTATATATCAATCATCTATAAACAGACCATCCCCAAGATGAAACAGAAGCCCAACCAAAGTGCACAATTATCCAAAGCAAGTTTCTTTCCCTTTTCTTTTGCCTCTATGCCTCTGTTGAATCCTTTTGTTATATAAACAAATTGTCAAAGCCAATTCAAGAGCTTCAATTTCAGGAAAAGCAATTTCAGGGGTGGAGTTTCAGACTTCTAAAGATGGTGAGATACAGCCATTATCTCAAAGGCCAAGTTCTCAGAAGATCAGTCCACACCAGTGTTGACAGCCTCTCTTCTGCTGTCCAGCCAGCTATAGTTAATGGGATTTGGGATAGTTACTTAGGATTGGGAGCTGCATCATGGTAAATATAGTTAAGGTATCCTGGGAAATGTAGTTCATGTCATGTGGCCACATCTGTAACCCTGATTGGTCACTGAATTGACCCTTGGTGGGTTGGGGAGATTTCTTCTCTCTTGCCTGAACACACAGCCTCATGGTAATATGTCTACCCCCTACTTCTACTATGGGATGAGATAACCATCTTTTACCTATACAGACAGACATGCAAAGGAATGGACATTAAGAAGAACCTCATCATAAATGTGAGCTGATAAGGATGCCTGATGAACCAATAAAAAAGACTTTGTATGGATGCTTTGTGGAGTTTATCTATCTGCCTTTGTACAGTATTTGTACAGGACCGGCAGAATAGTAAAAGATGGAAAGATCTGAAATCCCAAAAGTAAAATCATGACCTGGATTCCCTCAGTATAAAGTCAGTTAATTTGGACTCTTAAAAGTAAAGAATTATTGCTGTATCTGAATCCTGTGAGATTAAGAGCAATTTGGATTTTGTGATAAAGAAAAGTAATATTGAAGCCAGGAGTGAATATGCAATGCTAATCTGAGCCTCCAAAGCAGAGATATAGCTAATCAGATTGCCTGAATTCTCTTCGTCTTTCTCTCTGTGTACAACGGAACTCTTTACATGCTGTTTGGATGGTGGGAGGGCTGGAATTCCCAGACTTGCTAGAGACAAAACAGAGCTTCCAAAACAATGCTTTCTCTGCATCTCTCTTTCTGAGCCACAGAATTGCAAAACCAGTTTGAATTACAAGAACCCACCCACCCCTCTCCTCTGCTCAATTTGTCTTCCTGCTACCCCAAAGACTCAATTTGCATAACAAGAGAGTGGGTTCATTGCATGTGTTTTAAACAAGTCAAGGTTTAAAGCTTTTGGATTTGCTGTTTCAATGTCTATTTGCAAACTAGAGGGGCTGGAAAAGCTTCACATTTCTTCTGCTCTCTGCTGCTTTGAGGGGCAATAAAGAGGCCTCTGCATTTTACAACCTGGTCCCTAAGCAGCAAGGTCATAAAAATTCCTCCTGCCAGAGCCACAGGCACATTCCTACCCCCTGAAGAGGGAAATTTAATGCCAGCAACAGTTTTAAACACAAAGAAGCAGTTTGCCTCTCTAGCTAATGACAGAGCTAGAAGATTTTTCTCTTTACTGAACATTAAAACGTTTATGCAGTGGATTACAATATTACATTTCTTTAATAACTTTGAACACAGTATTCCACATCTTTAATAACCTTTCTTTCCAAACTAATCTGCTACCATTCAACTGCCAGCCTATAGCACCATCTGGTGGTCAAATAGAAATTTCACAGAGAATTCAAAAAAAAAATTTTTAAACTGGCCTGTAATGAAGTTGCAGGAAGTTTCCCAAATTTAACCAGTGTTTAACTAATGAAAATTCCTTTTTTTGTAATTATTGTGGAAACATTAAGCAACAATGCAATGTTCCAGTACTACTTGCAGCCTAACCTGTGCTTAGCAGCAGTGTCTTCCAGACCTAGCAAGCAACACTAACAGGCAACCCTGCATTTTGCTCTCACATCTTCAGACTCAGCGACAATGCCTCCTATAGCACCCACTTGAGTTTCAAGCACACACTGCACCCTAAAAGCAGCTATATTGTGCAGTCACCTACATGCTCAAGTACTAAATCTAGCAGACACTCCTACTTTCTGCTACCTGCACACAGTGCCCCTAGCAAAATAATGGAAACTTACTAAATTTTCCAAAATTCACCTTTGCCAATTTGAAACATGGCAACTTCTTCAGCCATGACAGATGTCCCTGAAGTACCAGAGGACTTGAACCCTCCACCCACCCTAGATGTAAATGTGGAGCCCAGTTCCCAAAACCCAGAGGCAGCTGGACCTCACGAAGCCTATGACCTCAGAAGGAATAGGAAGCTTACAGAACCCATGGAGGCATACTTGAGAGAGGATTGGGAGAGGCAATATCACCACTACACAGACTCATGGCTGGAGCTAGAGGAGATCTGTGATGTCCCAAAACACAAGCGGCTCCCTGAGAAAATCCACACACTGCTAGTTGATCTAGATGCCCTTCTCGCACATTGGAGAAACAGCGAAGATAAACTCAAGTCCATCCAGTCAAGACTGGGTGACCCAAAACTCAAGCACATGTCCAATGCTTCAAGGAGTTTCACAAGGAAGGTGAAGACTGTGTTGAGGAAGGCAAAAATGCCCTCCAGGCAGCATCCACAATGCGCTACAGCTGGAAGAAATGTCAAGGGAGTGGGCGTCGACATAGCTGCTCGATCACACGTGGCCTCCTCCCACCATTACAAGAAAGCCTCCTCGCTCCACCCTAAACTGGCTAGATCTCAAACAAGTTCCATGACAATTCTCTGCTGCCTCTCACCATCCTTCCAGAGCATCCTCCCATCGAGCAGCACATCTAAGGCCTCCAAAGCATCAAGTTATGCTGACTGGGCTGCAGAAGCTGAAGTAGAAGCTGCAGTAGCAGACACAGATCTACGCACCACAGAGGAGGTAGTACGTCAGAAGGTGGCAGTAGCAGCTAAAAGCAACAGAAATGGCCAAAGTTCAGGCCCAATTGGAGTTGGCCAAACGACAAAGGGACTTGGCAACAAAAACAGCATGGGCTGCAGCATTGAGGAAGGTGGCCGACAATGCCACCTTCAACTTTGACCTCGAAGAGTTGGGAGAAGAGAACCCAGATACATGGGTCAAGGCCTACGTGGATGAGCAGCACTCACTTCGAAACGAGCAGGTGGAACTGCCTCAGTTACTTACAAGTCTCCCACAACCAGGGAAGTACAGGGGTGAATCTCAACCACAGACTCTAAACGTTAATCACGCAACGGACGTTGTAAGACCTAAAATAAGAGCAACAGCAAATCTTCCCCAACTGATGTTGTACAACCTAAAGTCCAAGATTCTCTTCCCAGAATCAGCAACCCTAACCCAACGCCTCATGGCCTGCTGGGCAAGCAAATTAGCCCACCAGTGATCACAACGATGTCTCAACAAGTTGACATGCACCCACCCACAATTGCCACACATAATCCACAGGCAAATGAGTTCTTGCCATACCTGCAGGACAACTCTAATGCGTGGAACCTAAACCCAACCTCAAGAGATACTACCTGCATATGTGGGGACAGATAACAACCTCCTCATAAAGTACTCTGAGGAGAACCATGTACTGCCCACAACACATGCCCTTGAGCCACAGTGCTATGCCTACGAGGACGTCATACTAAGAGATGACCGGCCCTCACAGGGAAGTAACACAGAACCATCACCAAGGTGTGGAAGGTTAGACTTAGCAGCTAGTGGTATGTACAAATTTAATGACGAGCCAGGCAGAGAATACCTACTGTGGAAGAAAATTTTCACAAGTACCATTCAACGCGAACGGCTGCCTCCCAGCGAAGAACTTAAATTTCTGTTGGCATGGCTAGGACCACAGTCTAGTTACATGGTGAAACACATTTACACAGGCATACTCAATGACCCAGACACTGCTTTGAAATGAGCGTGGGATTTCTTTGGACTGAAAATATGGTGATGACAAATTGACGGAATACTCGCTCCTAGAACGACTTAACAGTTTCCCGTGTATTGCCATCCATGAAACCCAACGACTGGAAGAATTTTCCAACATCCTTATGGAGCTGCAATCAGCCAAAGAATGTTTTAACTTACCAGGACTGGCTTGCCTTGATCTCTTCATAACACAAGAAGCAATCATTGCCAAACTTCCAAAAGAAATATCGGAATGATGGATTGCTTTGTCTGATGCCTTTCTGGCTGCAAACCGCAAAAGAGACCCACCTTTTGCCCTTTTTCAAGAATTTGTGGTCCAGCAAACAGAATCCTGCAACAGCTTTAGAAACCTCCACCTCAGACACAGATTCTTCCCAACTACCAAAGAACACAACCAAAACTCTCCACCTCTCAGGAGTATACTGCAAATCTCTAGAGATCACAACCACACAACAATACATAACACTGGGGTCACGACCTCCTCCATAAAGACTACGGGAGAGGACTCATCAGAAGCAACCCAACTTGTGTGTCCTACAACAAAGAGAGGTGAATTTTGTCCCTTACATAACACTCGACACTCGCTGAATAGTTGTCAAGCATTTGCGAAAAAATCCCTGGAACAAAGGAAGGATTTGTTATGGGAGTTCAGATTCTGCTACAAGTGTTGCGAATCTTCTAAACATGCACCCAAAGACTGCACAGCCAAGGTGCAATGCCATCTATGCAACAGCAATGAGCACCCAACTGCTCTGCATCCAGACTCTGAACCACCACAGCAGACAACTCCTAACACTCCTTTGAACAAAGAACCTCAGCGTGTTGCGAAAGCACACTATGCGCCTTAGCGCACTGCGAAAGCATAATCAGAGCCAGTGGTGAGTGTCAATTGCACATCAGTGTGCGGTAACACACCAGCCCCTCGCTCGTGTCATCAGATATGCTTAGCCAAAGTCTACCCTGATGGACGCCCACAAGAAGCACTGAAGATGTACATAATCCTAGATCCTCAGAGCAATCGCTTACTAGCCAGATCTGCATTCTTTGATCTCTTTGATGTTCAGAAGGAAGAAGTGCACTTCACGATATCAACGTGCACCACATCAAGACGCACGGCGGGGAGGAGAGCTACTGGACTCTGTATAGAGTCATTAGATGGAAGTTCCCAGTTCCTACTGCCGCCTGTGTTGGAATGGGACGGGATACCAGATGACCTCAGCCACATTGCAACACCAGAGGTAGCTAGCAACATACCTCCCCTGAAGCATATGGCTCATCACTTTCCCACCCTAGATCCTGAAGCCAAGATTTTGCTCTTGCTGGGACTAGATGCCCCTGATGCTTTAGTGTACACTGAAGCAGTCAGAGGCCTGAGATACTCACCCTATGCCTTCAAAATACACCTGGGTTGGAGAATCTCAGGAATTGTCTGTGTTGATCAGATGCAGGCCCCAACCCAGGCAGATGCCTTCGCACCATCCATCCCGACAGCCTTCCGATGCCCTTTGGCACCATCGAAAACAAGAATACTGGTCCACCCTAAAAGGCTGCCAGCGATCACCAGACTTTCACAAAGATGCTCTACACAGGCAGATGTCTTCTCTACATAGTCTTCTCAACATCCAGCTCAACTGCTTATCAACACCTCTTAGAACCATTGGAAGCAAGAGTGCCTATCCACCCTAGACAGCCACCAGAAGCGACCAGCAGACATTCACCTAGAAGCTCTGCACCAGACTGGTCACTGACCTAGTGCTGCTGTGGAGAAAGGCTGATCTTGAAGATTGAACCTCAAGCTTTGCATGCTTTGCTTTGTTTGATGTTATATTACTATTTACTGTTTCTCTTAGTTATATAACTAACTGTTTATCTTACTCATATAGTCATCTGCTATTTAGTTAGTATTACTGTTTACTGCCTATCTTAGTTATATACTTAATTGCAAGTTACTTTAGTTAGTGGAATTTATAATTCCAGACAAGGAGTGTGCTGTCCAGCCAGCTATAGTTAATGGGATTTGGGATATTACTTAGGAATTGGGAGCTGTCCCCTTAAGAGAATGCATCATGGTAATGTAGTTAAGGTATCCTGGGAAATGTAGTTCATGTCATGTGGCCACATCTGTAACCCTGATTAGTCACTGAATTGACCCTTGGTGGGTTGGGGGAGATTTCTTCTCTCTTGCCTGAACACACAGCCCCCTACTTCTACGATATGGGATGAGATAACCATCTTTTTACCTATACAGACAGACATGCAAAGGATTGGACATTAAGAAGAACCTCATCATAAATGTGAGTTGATAAGGATGCCTGATGAATCAATAAAAAAAGACTTTGTATGGATGCTTTGTGGAGTTTATCTATCTGCCTTTGTACAGTATTTGTACAGGACAGGCAGAATATTCTCCATTCAACAGACCCACACTTATAGAGAAGGGATGCTGGTAACAAGCAAAGAGGTGGAATGTAGCTGCCTTGCCCTGCCTCCTAAGTTCTTCTCTTCATCTATCTGAGTTTATTCCGAAACTGCTGGGGAATCTTAGTCTGATCCCAGATTGGTACACTAAAATATTCCAGTATTCCAATGGGCACATTTGAAGAATCAGATTATGTTCAGATGAGAGCCCCATAGCAACTATCATAAAATTTTATCCTTGGTTGTGGGTTTGGGCAATAGGGAAACACAAGAAATGGGTTTTAAAAGCAAACACATTCTCCATGTGTAGATCCCCATCAGTGGTGGGATTCAAAAATTTTTACTAATGGTTCTGTGGGTGTGGCTTGGTGGGTGTGGTGTGGCCTCCATGGCAGGGGAAGGATACTGCAAAATCTCCATTCCCTCCTCACTCCAGGGGGAAGGTTACTGCAAAATCTCATTCCCTCCCTGCCCCACTAACCTGATTTCCAGCTCCGTTCTCTTGTGCAGGGCAACAAAAGAAGACCCAGCCAATCAGATGGGACTCAGGAGGCAGAGAATAGATGGAGGTGGGGCCAGTCAGAGGTGGTATTTGCCAGTTCTCCAAACTACTCAAAATTTCCGCTACTGGTTCTCCAGAACTGGTCAGAACCTGCTGAATACCACCTCTGATCCCCATCAACCTAAACTCAAGAAGATAGTTCCAAGCAGGTCTTAAAAGTTTAAAGTGGGTATAAGAAATATTATGAGAGTCAGTTTGGTGTAGTGGTTAAAGAACCAGGCTAGGAACCAGGAGACTGTGAGTTCTAGTCCTTTAGGCACAAAGTGAGTCCCTCTCTCTGAAAAATGCAAGGGACTTGTCCATGCAGTCTCTAGAAGTCAAAACTGGCTCAAAGGCACACACACACACACACACACACACACAAATATTTTAAGGGGAGAAAACCTCTCATAAAGCAGCCAAGTGAAGAGCAAGCAGAGTCAGGTGGCATGGAGTTTTGAACACAGTGTGCCTATGGGTTTGGTTGCTGCAGGTTCCATATTTTTACTTGCAAAAGGCCAGGGCTGCTTTGCAGCTCATTCAACTGCATTTGGCACTTTCATTTGGGGAGAAAGAGCCTATCAATTTTGCAGAGCCTGTTCAGCCCATTATTACTTGACAGGTAGACAATTGTCAGAAGGCATTAGGCTTCAATGAGTCTGACAGTGTAACTGGAGGCTAGCTCCAGGCTCAGCAGCTTGGGAAGCTCCTACAACTTACAGGGCCAGGCCAGAGTCTTTCATCCAGTGGGTCTCCAAAGAAAGACCTGGGAAAAAGTGCTGGGAGAGCCAGTCTGCCTTTTAACATACATAAGCACAGGCCTTTGCCCAGCAGCTGCCCCAAAAGAGGGTGAAGTGTCCCCCTTCCCAGTCATAACTCAGAATCAACTTTTATCAATACCATGTTGATAAGAAATATATGGAAACAGTTAGGTGCCTCAGATTTTATATTGTAATGTAGCTTTCTTAACATAGGGCTGAATACCTCACAGAGTCCATTGAGGGAACCTGCATGGCTGGCAAAAAAAACCATATTTTATCCACTCTATGGTATCGCCTGCTTCTTACTCAAGGTGGTTTTCTTGCAGTATTTGTTGATGGTAGCAAGAACACGTTTGAAATAGATCTGGGGTTAAGAAGACAAGGATACAGAGGACACCTTAAATGCAGATGAAAACAGAATGGCACACTGCCTGTATCTGAGTGGGGCTTTAAGACACTAAGATCAACCAGCAAACAAGATAATGGTAACCCCTTTTTTCAAGCCATGTGATCAAGGTTTCTCCCTGCCTTATGGCATCTCTCTCTCTCCCTCTCCCTTCCTCTCTTTTTAAATCCCTTCATAATCCAAAATTATGATTTCCACAAGCTAAACAAATGGCGCAACTGAAGTCAGATATAAAAACTACCAATATATAGATTCCAATGTGACAGTTATTCATTGGACATATCAGCAAACAGAGAATTCCCTAGTGATAGGACTTGGCTGTACCTGGGTTACAAAAATCCAGTTGGCTACTAGATGACAAAATGCAGAAGTCTGGAGCTCTAAAGCTATCCATAACCCATTAGAGGGGCCTGTGATGATCAGAGTCATTGCTCTTTCAAAACCAGCAGAAAAGAAAACTAAATCAGAGGATCCATCAAATGCCAAATAGAGGACTATATTCCCCATAACAAATTCCACAATGCCCACCCTGAGATGCAAAGTCCCAAATATGTTGATAATGTATTAGTGTAGTCCAGTTCATGGGGCTTACTTCCTCTTTGCAGTACTTGTGCCAAGTTCTATTCATTTCTTGTGCTTTAAAGTGGCTTCAATCTACCAGTCTTTTAATAAGTCATTTCCTGAACTCCCGCCTGATTAAAAAAAACATTAGTAATTAAAGGAAGGGTAGTTGAGAGAAGCAGTAGCCTCTTTTTTAAAACACACCAGATGGAAAGAACTTTATTAAAATCATCTTGGTAACTCTGTGAACTCATTCTAATGATTGCGGTTACTGAATTTAGTCCTTATTTTCCTGTTTTGTGAGGGCATTGTTAACTGTCGCATCCCATCACCAACCCAATCTTTAAAAAGAGAAGAAAAACAACATACGGAATCCTGGATCATCATAGTTTTGTAGAAACAGCCTGCATTTTTGTAACAAATATAGATGTAAATGACTTCAATTCCAGATAAAATGGCTAGTGTGGAACCTGGCCGAGAAAAAGCAGTGATAATTTATTTATTTATATTTCATATTGCTTAACTGCTCCTCTCTTACAAGTTGACCAAATTAAAAACAGTATCATTAAAAATAGCACAATTTAGATTACTATAACAGCGATGCTATGGGTGAGGAAATGGCATTTAACTGAAAATAATAGCAATAGCAATAGCACTTAGATTTATATACTGCTTCACAGTGCTTTACAGCTCTCTCTAAGGGATTTTACAGAGTCAGCATATTGCCTCCAACAATCTGGGTCCTTATTTTACCCACCTTGGAAGGATGGAAGGATGAGTTAAACTTGAGCTGGTGAAATTTGAACTGCCAAATTGCAGTCAGTTGGCAGTCAGCAGAAGTAGCCTGCAGTACTACACTCTAACCACTGTACCACTGCTGCTCTTATCAAAAGTTTTCAGTAAGAACTAAGGTTAGTTTTCACAGACAGTATGGTGTGTGTCAAAATGGCAGTACAAACATGTGAGCAAAGACCTAACCCTTTTTTATATGCATCACATAATAGATGTAAAAAAGAGGCAAATCTTTGATTGTGGCACTGCAGCTACTGCTTTGATCTTTTGAAACCTCCATGATGTCTATGCTGATTTTTATTTGCTCTTAGTTCAATATTTCCAATGGAGGGCTCTCCGGATGTGTTGGACTACAATGCCCAAAAATTCTTGTCAGCAAGGTTAACACAGTCCAAACTTCTAGAGGATGCTATCATGGGAAAAGCTCTGTTCCATGCTGCCCATCTTCTTAAATGCACACCCTCTCTTATGGATATTCACCCTTTGTCTGTGGGGCCATTTGAGTCAGCCTTGACTCCTAGCAACTGCCTTGACAAGTTTGCTTGGTAGCATTTTTGAAGCAGTGTTTGTTTTCCTGGGGCTGAGAGAGAGGGACTGTCCCAAGGTTACCCAGATGCCCTCCTGCCTAAGGCAGGAATGGACCTGACAGGCTTTCAGCTTTTAGCTTAAGGCCTTTAGCCACTGCACCAAACTGTCTCCTGCATTCATCCTACTGTCCTCATTTTTTCTAGATTCATCTGTTCTGCCTTCATATTGCAGGAGCTGATTTACAAAGAGACCACCAGCAATAAAAGCCAGGGCTGGTTCAGAGCTTGGGTCTGAAGGTATTTAGATAGAACAATAATTGCCTAGGGATGTGGTTTGCTCTGAAGCAAACTAAAGACTGTATTTAAATGTCCCAAATTCCTAGTGACGCTAATAATTGCAACCTTGCCTCAATAAAATGCACAAATAATGTGACTGAAATCTTTCCAATCAAAAGGTATTATTTTGGGTTTAAAAACAGTTTCAATACTCCATATTTAGAAGGAAGCCATCTGGGTGTGTCTACCTCTATTTCAAGACAACTGCTAAAATATACTGGAAATTTGGTCAAGTGCTTCTTTCTTTTAACTTTTTATTGCAGGGTTGATATAATCTGAATACAGTTCACTCACTGTGACCATTATCTGCACACACATTCTATTTTTTATCAAACTTTCTGGAAGGATGCGAATTAAAATGTGGTATCCATGTGTCTTGCAGTTGGGGTATTTTATTAGAAAGCTCATTGTTTATACCCTGGGGAAGGACTCCTGCAACTTAACTGAAACCTGCTACAAGATGTAAACATTTAGTTGTGACCATTTCAGGTAGTGGTCTCAAGAATGGAGATTGAAATGTTGGGGTTCCCCCCCTTTTTTTTAGCATACCTTCACAGTGGATAATGCCTTCTGTGTTTCAGCTTCAATTCAGAGATCTTCCTTTATAGATGGAAAGCTGTTGTCTGCTTATCAGAATTTATTTTATGTATTTATTTTATTTTAGATAATTTATATAGCTTCTTGATAGGGTTTGCCAGAAAGGATGATACCATGCTAGGGAATTGTCCCTCCAATTGAATTAACTTTCCCATTGCTTGACAAATTGTTGGGAGAATACCAAAATGGTGGAAGGCAGCACACCCAAGCACCACCCACCCTTATGTTAATTGCTAGAATCACAAGGAATTATCTCCTGTCTCTGTTTCTAATTATCAAATAACCCTTGATCAAAAATCTCTAGGAGTATCATCAGTATGGAAGATAGGTGTTTATTGCCCAAGGATTGAATTCCTGTTATAATATATACAATATCTCATTATTGTATAATATACACAATATCTCACTTATCCTTGAATGATGTTTTCCCTTTCCAAGGCAATGAAGGAGTTGAGACTATCATGTCTTGAAGGATCTCATCTATACACTTATCTATTCTACAGTTCTTAGATTCACTAAACACAAAGCAACTTTTTACCAAGGATTTTACAAAGGATTGTATTGCATATCGCATAAGGTGAGGGAAGGTAGTTTTCAGACTTCTAGAGTTCATATGATGATGGTGATGATTTTCTATCTACAGAAGTTCTATGCAAGGATGAAATGGTGGCTAAAGGAGCAAAAACAGTTGTCTATGATTCCTTTGAGTCCCACAGTGAGATGACTTGCAGAAATATAAATCCACATTAAAGTGACTAAAAACAATAATTCTTAGAGCCTTCTTTAGAGCTGATAATTGTTATTGTTAAATCAATAGTTATTGAAAATTTGCTGATTTACACTGTCACCCAAATGTCTAATTATCTTGTGCTCATCATTGTCTTAACCTTTCAGCTTATCCTCTAAGTAAACCAAAGGGAATTATGGGATCATTCCAATTTTATTTACTAATTTTTATTTATTTATTTAATTTATTTAGAAGATTTCTATCTCAGTGACTCTGGACAGCTTACAAACAATAAAAAACCAAATATATATAAAAATAATAATAACCCGCCCAACGACAACACATAAATATTGTCAAATGGTCATCAGTATGTTAACATCTTCAAATTTGAAAATGCCTTGGACAAAACATGATTTTAAAAAATACATGATTATATGCAAGAGCAGGAAGTACACTATAATTCGTATTACAGTGATATATGATTATTGAAAACTCAGCAAGAGACTGGTCAATGTCTCATAAGGGAAATTTATTAATGCAAGAGTATGCTGTGTAGTACTCTGTGCAGTATAAATACGCTCTGTGCAGTATTTTTTTAAAATACAAAAAGGATTGCATTCTTGTATGGAGCAAGAGATTAGGACTTTAAGTGGAAGTGAAAAACATCCTGCTATCTAACTTTAAAGACTGATATAAATTTTAGAATTCCTCAAATTAGTTTCAAAGTTTTCAAATGCTCATTCTAATTGTATGGTAACATAGCAAACTGTCTTACTTCTAATTACTCTATAGAAGTAGTTCTCTAACATTTCAGCCATGCGTACAAGTATCAAATGTGAATTTTTATCTGAAATTATCTAATCTAATTATCTAATCATTTTCAAACTAAAGTGTAACATTAAATAAAAATAAATCATTAAATGAGGACCTTTTATATACAATAAGTTGTATTTCTGATAATCATGTACACAAAAATATGAATCCAGATAGATAGATAGATGATAGATAGATAGATGATAGATAGATAGATAGATAGATAGATAGATAGATAGATAGATAGATAGATAGATAGATAGATAGATAGACAGATCTTTCTTTTAGGCAAACAAAAATGCATATTAGGGAGAAAATGTGCCCCAAATTTATACTATTTTAGTGTAATCTTTTTTTAAAGAAAGAAATCTCAAAGTGAATGTAGTGAATGGGCTGAGTTAGACTTATAAATGGAAAAATGATTAGCAATATAAGCAAAAAATAACAGGTACTGATGAGAGGATGATTAAAAACTTATATGGTTATTTACTGGGAGTGAAATTAGAAGAAGAGCAAGTTAAAGAAACAATGATTGTTTGGGGGGAAATTTTGGGATATGGGATAGATCTAGAAAAATGGCAGAAACTATGGACTAGAAATTATAAACTAACAATGTCAACATCTTATAAAGAGAATTTGTATAAGATGTTTTACAGGTGGCATCTACCCCCGGCAAGAATAGCAAAGATGTTCAAGGATAAATCAGCAAAGTGTTGGAAATGTCATCAGATACCTGGATCATATTACCATATGTGGTGGACATGTGCGGAAGCTAAAAGATACTGGACTAAAATACATACATGGTTAGATAAAATGACAAAACAGCATATAGATTTAAAACCAGAGATATTTTTATTGGGAATTTTACCTGACGGTTACAATAGAGAATTGACACACTTGATTATTAATGTATTAACTGCAGCTAGAATTGTATTTGCCCAAAATTGGAAAAATGAGAAAATTCCAATGGAGGAGGAAGTGATTAAGAAAATAATGGAATGTGCAGAAATGAGCAGATTAACATTAGCAATTAGAGAGCAAGAAGAAAAAGAGTATTATAAAATATGGGATTTATTCTATCAATGGCTAAATAGAAATTGAAGTATAATACAATAGTAGTGATATGTTATAATTAATTACTATAAATGAATTATAATATGTATTAAAATCAGTAAGAATCAAGATTTGCTCTAAAGGATAATGCAAATTTGAAATTAAAGTCTAATGATGATGTAATAATAATATAATATGATATGGAAAGTTGATTAATGTAATATGAATGTAAACTTAAATTCAAGAGGAAAAGATTTTATTTGTTGTTTTATGTTCATATTTGTTTATGTTGAAAAATGACAAATAGAAAAACTGAGAATGATAGATTTGCCCTGAGATTTTTCCATACAAAGTATGAGCACTAACTACAAGGTACCAAGGTTAGAGTCTGCCCTAAAGCAGTGGTCACCAACCAGTGTGCCTGGGACCACTGGTGGTCTGCGAGAAAATTTTGGTGGTTTGCAGAGAAATATCACCCCCAAACCATCCCCAAAGCAATTAATCCAGGCTGCACAGGAACACAAGGCTGTGCTGCCCACATGGCCCGCAGGAACACAAGGCTTGAGTCTCTTGCATTACAAACAACTCGAGGTAGTGAGGGGAGGGGGGAAAGGGCAGAGGGGGGAGAATTTGCCCCCCTTGCCCCACGTACCTTGCCTGGCCACTGGGCTGCTTCTTTCTGCTTCTTTCTTCTTCTGCTTTTGGTTGCATGCAAGGAAAGCAGCAAAAGCCTTTCTTTCTCTCCCCCAAATTCTGCCAGAAATGAGTCTTTGGGATTCTGCAAGGCTTCCTGCTCCAAGAGGCTGTGCTGGCGCAGCAAGTCTCACAAAGACTCATTTCTGGCAGAGTTTGGGGGAGAGCAAGAAAGACTTCTGCTGCTTCTGCTGCTTTCCGTGCATAAAGCCAAAAGTCTCTCTCTCTCTCCCCCTGAGAACGGAGCTGGAGATGGTATCCTACTATCTCAAATAAATAAATAAATGATCGATTGGTAGGAAAAGGGTGGGGAATTTTCCTGCAGACTTTTTTGGGATTTTCCCAGGATCTCTGCTGCTTTCTGCAGAGACCCTGGGAAAACGTCAGCAAGCCACCATCAGTCAAAATTCATATTAGTGGTCCACATGATTTAAAAGTATGAGTTTGGTGGTCCCTGAGGTCCAAAAAGTTGGCAACCCCTGCCCTAAAGGATATGTTTAAGAATAATTTTTAAAAAAACGGAATCCTTTTAGTCTGTTGCAATTAGACTGGTTTCCATATGTTTCTGCCCTACTCATTTGGAATTATTAAAAAACCATTATTAGTTGACTTTTCATTTCAATCTTTGTGTCATCTCTTTGACTGCTTTTTGTTTTGTATTTGGTTTATTAACAATCAACATTTTTTGAAAAAGCTACTAGTAACCAGTGCAGCCCCACATTTCCTCCTCAGGTTCCCTTGTGGTAGAAGGAAAAGCAACATCTCATTTTAAATGACCCCCCCTCCACTCCCCAATATGGAGGAAGGAAAAGATTGCTTAGGGGGCTCAGAATGCAGAAGGGATGCCAGGAAATGGACTTTCACCAATGCAAGAGCTTCTGTTAAAGGGCCAAGGCAATCAACCAACCCTTCTTGAACTGGCAAGGGAATGAGGTGATAATGAAGCTTTCTTATGTTATATTCTTGGCTATTGTTTGTTCATAAAAGAAGCCAGCTGGAAGAAGGAAGTAATTAATTATTTATTTGTTTATTTCATTTGATGCACTTTCAGCAACAGACATTTCTCAAGCAGTTTATAAAACAGAGAAGAGATCCATCTTTCTTTTGTTTGAAGAATCTACAAACGCTTATTATTAGATAGTTTGCATTTCTGGATAAGCTCTTAAATAGTGTTTTTAAGTATCTGAAAACCTTTCTTTAGGGTTGTGATGTCTTTTACAAGCTGAATAGAGGAAAATCAAAGTAAAGCCCCAGTGAGTTCAAACACAAGTTTGTACTTGTGTTGATACTAAACAAACTAGGAAAAGTGAGCAATGGATCTTTTCCAAGTTCTTCAGTAGGAACAGCCTACTAAAGAGGTATCTGCATTTTTTTTCTGTGTATCAAAGCAATGTGTTATATCCTTGTGTACATTTAATGCTTCTGCCTCCCCTCATGTTTTGTTTGTATGTATATGTATACTGAGAAGCACTGGCATGCTGCACATGATAAATATACATTTTATTAAGCCTTGGACCAATAGAAACCAATTAGTTACATCTGAAGAACTTTAAAAACTAATTGTACGCACTGCATTCTATAGCATGTCACCAATAATATACTAGTTTGCTTACCATTAGCTATTCCATAAGATACAGCAAAAAGCTACTTCCGTGATACTGATTAAGCTGTCAAAAATGTATATAGAACTATCAAACCAGTGTTAAAAAGAAGAGTGTACATGGTGGACTTGTGAGAAAGTGAAGAAATTTTAGATGCAGATTTATATAACAATGCAAAAGATACTGCAGATTAATATTGTGGTGAAACTGGAATTATTTCTATTGAGTTTTATGGATGCTAACTGGAAAAAGAAATTGGGGAAACTACTATTGTACCAACACAGGAGAATATTTGTAGCTCAAGTTTGAAATTAGGAGTTCTTGATGCTCTCTGATCTTGGTTGTTTTCTTGCAGATGTTTCATTACCCAAACAAGGTAATATCATTAGTGCTGGTGATGTTGCCTAGTTTGGGTAATGAAACATCTGCAGGAAAACAACCAAGTTCAGAGAGCACCAAGCACCCCTCCACTAGAGTTGTATATGGTAAAGATGGGGAAATGATGAAATATTAATTGCAGAAGACTGGATTATAAATTAACGAGTTTGTGGAAAACCAGTCTGGTCAGTGGAAAAACAATACAAATTTTATGAAAGACTGGAAACCTTGTATGGATTGTTGGTTGGAAGAAGAAAAGGCTGAATTGATGATTTAAGGATTTGGGGATTTTAAAAGGGGTTAAAGAGAAAGGAGGAAGAGTAAAGAAAGCTTTATTTGATGGAAAGCAGGGCAGAAGTCATATGTCTATGTTTTGTTAGTCTTCTCTTTTTTTTTTTATTTTCTTCTAATTTTGATGGTGTGCATTTGTGTGTGTGAGAGAGAGACAAAGAGAGTGGGGAGGGAGGGAGAGGGAGAGAAAACATTTCAAGAAATGCCATCCAAAGGATTTTGCACAGCGCTAGGATAGACATACTATCCTAATGAGATCCTGCATATTAAAGTTTATAACTGCTTGTCCCAGAGCAATAATTACTGCTATCAGCTTCTAAAATTTCTAAAAAGGTTCAGATTAAAACCAGAGGCTAATTTCTTAAAACAGGGTTGGACAGGGTTGGGCAGGTTTAATTTAATGTAAATTGGAAAGAAGAGAGGAAGCCAAAGGAACAATTGTAACAATATGCTGTTTAAAGACTACAGTAAATTGAACTGGTAGTTAAAAGGCATATATTCACCATTAGTCTGGCTATCCAGTCTTGGGATGAAGATACATATAGGCCAGAAATTATCTGTGTTACAATAATTATTAAGTCATTGCTGTCTCATATAGGCTAAAAGATAAGATAACCTTTATTGTTATTCTTTTTTGTAAACACACTGGCACACATTAAAAAATGAAATTCTGATGCCCTCTCTCAAAAGAATATATATATATGCATACACATACATGTACACACATATACATATGCTCACTCTCTCTCTCTCTACACACACACGCAAGCACACACATGCACACACATACATATATATAATCACAGTCCATTTTGAATACATAGCAGAAAAAAAGTGTCTTCAGAGTTAACAACGTTGATACTATGTAGTACAAAGCTATTACAGAATTTAGTTATTCTGCTTTGGATACCATGAAGCCTCCTCCCAGAAGGTAACAAAGAAAACCTGTTATGGAAAGGATGTGTCCCTGACAATACTATGGACCCTGCTCAAGAAGCACTCAGAGGCTAAGTCCTGGATAGAAGGAAGTGAACATCCAATAATCTTTTCTGTCGTCCTCACCACTCTCTGCAGAGCCTTCCTGTCCGAAACAAGTAATACTTCCAAACCACACAGTAATACAATACAACAAGATGCTTTCAATCATCCTTCTATAGAAAGTGGTAAGGACAGGGGAAGGAAGATGTGCTTTTCTCATATGACATAGAAAATGCAGGCACTGCTATGCCCTCTTCACCAGTGTCTCACTGTTGCTAACCTGCTCACCAGCTGCACATCCAGAAATTTGATACTACTAATCATCTCCACAGTTAAATCATTAATACACAGAGGTGTATGGCTGTGGCTGCCTTTTCTGAAATCAACAATTTTTTTCTGACAAAAAGGCAGATTTTCCTTCCTTCAGAGTCCTCTCTGGAGGCAAAGGCCTAAATGTACTATAGCAGTTGCCCAGATCCTAGAGGGCTGTGCTCTAATTTTCAGCACAAAGATCAGGATGTACATGGCCCATGTAGTGGTCCATCTTGTGGGATCCACCAATGCTTTCCTTGACTGTATCCTGTTGAAATGAAGGCAAGAGGCTCAGAAGAATAGAGCCTTGGTGGTGCAGGCTGTTAAATGCCTAGCACTTAATTCCAGCTGCCTGCAATTAGTGCAGGCTCGAATCCCACCAGGATCAAGGTTGACTCAGCCTTCCATCCTCTCGGGGTAGGTAAATTGAGGACCCAAGATTGTTGGGGGCAACAAGCTGACTTTGTAAAAATGCTGCTTAGTAATAAGCAGGCATATACAATGGAATGAAGGCTATTGCTGAGCACATTGGGTTGTGCTCCAAAAATTATAAGCCACCCTGAGTCTTCGGAGAAGGGCGGCATATAAATATGAATTTTTTAAAAGTGTGTTTGTCCGTGTGTGTGTGCCATGTACCAAAGATGACAGCTTTTAAAAGATATTTTTAAAAAAGATTGAAGGGGAAAATAGCTTTCGACATTATAGAACTGAAGTTATTTGATGCATTCAAAGGTTTTATTTCAAGAATTTCTATTATCCGATTATGATCAGGGGGAAAATGAAGCCAATCATCCAGAAAATAAAGAGGAAGAACCATACAATATACTGTTTACTTTAAATATTTCAAGCATGTCATCCATGTTAGGGGGAAAAAATCATAAAGTAATTTTGGAACAATAATTTTGCATTGTTATGAGCAAGGAAAGTAACTCCTCTGATTAAGGAAAAGCTGTTTTTAAATTTGTTTTAATTTTTGATCTCATTTTACAAGTTGTACCCACATACTTGGGTCCGTCTTATGCATTTATCATGGTGAATGTCTCACAATTCATGTCTCATAACCTTACCCATTACTTGAAGAACCCTGAATACTGACCAGAGGTCATAAGCAGAATCTTAACATGGGTCACCCATCCATTTTCATGTCTCTTGCTTTAGACATTGTTTTTCCCCAAAGGAAACGAGAATCAGAGACTCATGGAAAGAATGTGGTGCTCTTTATTTAATGTTTTGGTTTGTGTATACATTGTGTTTTTTATCTGTAGTGGTTGCAGCCTCCCTAGTTTCCAATGTTGCTGTTAAAGCAACAACACTCTGTTCACTGCTGACAGGGGCCTGCCCTAGATATATGATGAGGAAATTGGGAGAAAGCCTCTACCCAAATTCTATACTCACAAATTGGATGGAGAATTTTAAGACGCTGTTAATACCCAGCTTTTGAGCAAGTAAAAAAAAAAGTAAAATCAATGTATTTTGCATTTTAGTCTCAAAACATACAATATGATTTCTTCAGCCCAAGTGAATTCATCAATCTATCCAATTTAATATTGTCAGTAAAATCTAGATTAAAAGCAGTAAGGCAGAATTTGGGGCAGGAGCCTTTCCCCACTTTGCATGGAGATGCAGTGATTGACTCAAGGTGACTTCTCAGTGGCATATGTCTGCTCTACCTTGGACGTCGTCTTCTACTCCACTCTGACAATCTCAAGTCTTTTCAAGTGATGGACCTTATGGGGTACTTCTCAGGTTAATATGTGGAACACAGTTACTCTTTCTTCAGTGATGATAGTTTTCAGTTCCAAACAATACCGAAATGCACGCAAAAATGTTTCTTTAAATTAAAATGCAAACACAAAGTTCTATTTTTGCATGTAAAAAAAGATATTTTTAAAATGTACATACTGTAAGTGTTAATGGGGCAAATGGAATATAAGAAAGCAAAGCCTAAGCAAAACTGCTGAGATTAGAAAGAACCTGGTTAGTTTGTCTGAGGAGCTAGCATCATGGTAGTCGCTGGTGCCAGCGCACAACAATGTCCCTTATAGTAGCTACAAAATGTCAAAAATAATTTATTTTTAATTTAGAAAGAAATGGGCACAATCTCATTCAGTTGTCCAAATCTCATTAAATAAGGGCATCCTTACTCAAAATCACCTGTCTTCTGACATGCAAAGACCACAATGTCAGAAAAATTTTTGGGCAGCCTCACAGGGAAAAGATCTTCAAAATCTTGTCTGAGTTACTTATTTGTTACAAAAGATCATAGAACAATACTTGACACCTCAAAAGATTGCCAAGCCCTGATCTGTCTCTACTCTGCACTCTTTACGACAAGCATACAATGTGGGCTGCATAGTGCTTGAGGGAGCTACTCTTTGGCACTGAAAGATTTGTGAAGTGTTTCACCACCTTTGCTCCAGTTCACAAAAAAGTTCATGTGCCTCATCAAGGTAGAGCAAGACTTTTCTTATTGGAGCAAAATTATTTAAGAGATAAAACTTGATGAGGAACAAACTGCTGCCAATCCACAGGTTTCTTAAATATAGTAATGTATGTATACCTTAAATATAGTAATGTATGTGTTCAAGAAATACTATCAAGTTTTTGCTACAGAATGTTGCTATTTGCTTATTCCATTGATATGAACTCTCTCAATTGATCTTATTTCATCAGGAATGTCAATAATTGCTTCTTTGCGTTCTTGTACGATCCTATTTGTGCCATCACATCCAGTCACCTTGTCTTCTGTTGGCCTCTTGTTTTGATGGTATTCAATTTTTCAGCACATCAGGACCTTCTCCAGTGACATTATCTATCCAAAATACCGTATCTTTTATGTGAGTAAAAGATTTGTTGAATGGTTTGTTCTTCTTGTGGCCCAAGGTATTCTCCACAATTTTTCTTCAGTATTACAATTCAAAGGTGTTGATATTTCTTTATTTAGCATTTCCAATAGTCCAGCCTTAATAGCCATATGATACAAATGGGGATACAGATGGGCATGAGAATATACACACAGTTTGATGTTTTCACATTGTAATTTCTCCCAAGTACCAGACATCTTAATTTCCTGGCTTCGGTCAGCATTCCTGCCATCAAGGCCCAGAAACGTTCTTGTGCTTTCACAAGGCTCTAAAAACCAGACTGTTTCCCAGGCATTTTGACCAGGCATGTAGATGATCTCTACTATTATTGATGAGTAGTGGGATTATTGTTTATCCTTGGGTGCTGGGGGAGGGGTAGTTTGGTGGGTTTTCTGTAAATCTTGGTAAATTACTATGAGGTTATGTGAATCATGGTAAGTGTGAGATGGGTGGCTATATAAACCACATAAATAAATAAAATCTCATCTCTAGAATATACTAGAGTGGGTGGCTATAATCAATTTAATGAAATAAATAAAATAATAAACTTCTTCACTACCTATTTTCACTGGGTGTTTCTGTTGATCTAATCATGGATTGTTTGTGTATTTTAATATTGAGCAGAAGACTGGCTTTTTCATTCTCTTCTTTCATCTTTAACAAATGAGTGAGTCCTTAAATTTTCCTCACTTCCAGCCATTCAAGGAATGTCATCAGCATATCTTAAAATTTCTGATGTTTCTCCCAGCAATTTTAATTCCAATGATTATTCTAGTCTAGCATTTCTCAGGTTAGAATCTGCATATAAATTAAATATGACAGTATAAAACTTTTGTGCTTTTGTTTATTAGTTTGGAATTCCATATTCTATACTGTTGTATCTTAATCGCATCAGTTTTTCAAGAGACAGATAAGATGTCCTAAACACCCATTTTTAAAGACTTATGCATAATTTGTTGTGATCTATATAGTCAGAAGACATTATATAACAATAAAGCAAAGACAGACATCATTTTTGTATTTTCCTAACTTTTTCCATAACCCATCCAAAGGTAGCACTCTAATCATAGGTACCCTTGTCTCTCCTAGCAAGATGTTCTTGTTTCATCCTTTATTCAAGTTTAGATCGCAATATCTTGAACATTATTTTGATAGCATGTCAGATACCAACAATTATTTAACAATTAGAGCACTGCCCTTTTCATACTGGGATTATATAAATTGAATTTTTCAAGACCCTTGAACATGGGGGTTGGAAGAATCCAGTTCAAGAGGATGGTAACCTTCTATCTCACACATCACAGTTTGTGACTACAGTATTTAAAGTAGCACATTTTTCTATATGCTTCTACAAGTATCTAAGATCAATGTCAGAGGTGACGGGAGAAATGTACTTTCAGACTTTCAAAATACTTCTTGAGTGAAAAGTGAAATGACATCAAGGAAAAACAAAGGAAGTCCAGTTGCCTCTTGAAAAGCACCTTTGGGACAACCATGACCTGGATGGATGACTGAGAATTTCCATAGACCAGCCGTGGGCAAACTACGGCCCGGGGGCCGGATCCGGCCTGTTCGGCTGTTCTATCCGGCCCGTGGAGCCGAAAGAGTGGAGAGTTCTCTTGCTCTCCCAGAAGGCTACGTGAAGTAATCTAACTTTGAATTTATATTAGTTCACACAAACACTCCATCCATGCTTTTGTTCCGGCCCTCCAGTCCAGTTTAAGAACCCATTGTGGCCCTCGAGTCAAAAAGTTTGCCAACCCCTGCCATAGACATTCTTATCTGACCGTTTCCAGGCAGCATCTCTTGTCCCATCTCCCCAAGTCTTTCCCATCTACTGTTACAGTGATGTCCCCCATTCTGGCCTAATCAGATGGGTATACCTGGAACAAACTTTATGCTCTATTTTGCACTGGATCAAAATGTGCTCAATCTTCTTAGCTATTTAATGTGTTCTTATTGCCATAGTGGAGTTTTTCACTTATTTTTGTCTCTGTAAAATTTATTGCTAAATTTTATGATTTGGTATGTTCTGTTGATAGAGAAAATCTATCTAGGGGGTTGCTAAGAGCTAACACCGTCTTGACAGCACATAATCATCAATCGATTGATCCATCCATCAATCAATCCATTTATAAGAACTGTTTTAATGTTTGTTTTTTAAAAAGATAACTTCAGCACTTTCAAGCTGTTATAAGAAGACACTAATTTGAAGGGCAGCATACTATATATATTTTAAAAATGAATGAATGAGTGAATGAGAGCTGTTTGGTGAAATAAAAACCTTAGCAAAGTAAAAGGTCCATTTAAAATGTATAAAGAATGTTCCTTCAGCATCAAGGTTTCATTAGCCTCAAGTCACCTGAAATTCATCTAATTAAGATATTGGGAAAGCCAATAACCAATTAGCTGAATGGATTCTACTCTTCATAAGATTTTCTGTTTATTAAACATCAAAGAAAAGCAGGTTAATTTCTGAATCTACTCCCTAGCGTTTTTCCCTTCCTTATTTCTTTTTTTTATAATTTTGTTACTTTCCAGCCTACACAATATATTTGTAAGAGAGAATGACAAAAAAAGGAAGAATTGTAAATAGATAACACTAATGTGGTAGAATAATGCTAAGAAAATAAAAGTATGTTTTCATCTATGGAAGCATATTCTGAGTGGGTTGGTCCTAGCTTAGATTCCATCAAAAAGTCAGAGATTTTAAAAATAATATATTTCCTAATTGTGAGGATAATATCCATAATGTTTACAGGACATGGATTTCTGGAACACAGCTTGATTTTTCAGCATACATGAAATGTAATCGGGCAACACAACCAAATTTCTTTTCTGCTATAATGTCAATTACACTCAATCAATGGCAAACAACACTCTGACTTGTGGTATGAAACTGAAGTGTGCAGTGGTTCTCTGCTTCATAATTGCATTGTGTGGCTTGCTGTAATGATTTCCATTAAAAAAAAATTGAGGTTGAGAAGCGGTAACTGCCCTGTGGCAGGTAGTAAGTCCTAGCTGTTTATTGCTGGTTTTAATATCATGAAGGATTTCTACAATTTTTTTAAGTTTATGGTTAAGAGAAGGCTTAGACCCAATGAAATATGTGGTTTAGAACCCATAGGGCATCTTCTCAAGTGTATATGGGTGATATAAAAAAGTGACTTTGTTTAATCAAGATAATTGACCGTCAGAAAATCTGCAAATCAAACCATTTTATCAATGAGAAATTGTGGCAAATTGTGGCAAAACCTCTTGATTTTACTGTGCTTTAAATATTAAAAGTATGGAAAACACATTCAGTAAAGGCATCCACAAACTTATGAAAAGAATGATCCACCATCACAGTGCAAGTATTCCCATTTGGTATGAATTGTATTGACACAATGTTGCTTTCCTCATTACCATCCCTACCACCACCATTACCCTGAACCTCCTGCAGATATCTCTGTGACCAAATCTGAATGGGTTTCTTCTCTATGTGGGAACCAGAACAATTCCGCATCTCTAGGTACTATTTCTAGGAAAATAGGGTACTATTTTCTCATCAAAATAGCTTTCTCACCCACCCGGAAGCTAACAGCATTTGCATTTTTCATCTGCTCCAACATGTACAATTTCAAAACTATCAAGGAAGCTTAGTATACCATTTTTCTTCTTGGAAATATAATTCAAACTGGCTTCAAAAGCACCTACTGTTATCTTAGTGTTACGATTTTGTTTCTTCCATCCACTCCAGTGAAAGTAGAAAATGCTCTGTCCATCTTCACTGGTGCTGGTGGTGAGAATCTAGGCATCTCTAATAAGACCTCAAACACTGGGTGTGAGATGGCATTTCACCGAGAGGTCCCTTGCCTAATTGATCTGGATTTGCAATCAGTGGTTAGTACCTGGAATCATACAGTAATGTGCATCTCAAGTGTATCTTGGCTTATTGTAAAAGAGGATTTCATTTGGGGGAGGGACAGTTTCAGTTGGCTCTTAGATATCACCAGGTTTTATGTGACATATTAGACCACTCTCCAAAAGTGGACAGACTAGCAAAAGATTGCAGGGGTTTTAAGAGGTAAAATAGGAGCCTTCAATATCTGTAAAGCAGTAGGCACCCTTTTTGACCTCAACTTCCTTGAGCAATCCAAAATATGAAAAAGAGTATAAAGTTTTGCCCTTGCTCATGCCATGGGCCATACTGAACAGATACTGGTGGGCCACCTAACTCTAGAATTTAAGTTCATGAAAGGTGGGCTCATCCTGTTCATTGGAGACAATAGGAAGCATCATTTCAGAAATCCTAGGAAAAGGATAGACTGACAGGTGGCTATTAAGTAACACTCCCCTACATAGTTGCTTTTTCATTATGGGGGCATAATCAGGAGGTTTTATCAAAATGATGAAAAGTGACTTCGTGATGCAAGCTCAGGTCTATGCAGTTCATCCATGCAACATCACAATGCATGCACAAAAGGGGTGGAGTTTGCTAAGAAATGTTTCTTCCCATTTTTGGTGTATCAACAGTGATTTCCCATACTGTGAGTTATGTATATGAACATAAACAAGAATGATGCTTATAGATATTATTTCTATGCTGTTCTTCTTCAGGACTAATTTTCACCCCTCTGTGTAGCATTTTGACCTTTGAAATAGAAAATGTTCTCTTTGCCCCAAAGTTTGGGAATACACAGCATTGATTCACCAACACAAAAAGACCACTCCCTAGACACATTTTTAGTGGCATATTTGAATTGGAGAACAGCACATTACACTGAAGCATAAAATGGTTACAGTTCTAAATGAGGATGGATAGTGGAGGTATAGTCTCTCTTTACAGACTTAGGCCAGGGATGTCAAACTCCCAACCCACAGGCCGGATGCATCTTGCGCTGGCCACGCCCACACCCGGTTTAGCAAAGGGGGAAAAAGTCCCAATATGTCGTGTAATGTCACTGTGATGACTTGAGTTTGAGTTTGACACTCCTGACTTAGGCAAATCAGTATAAAACAACCAAGGATTTCATTGGCTATAACATAAAATGTATCTAGTGAAACCATTAGTGTGTATCTATAATAGAAGAAGGGTACAAAAACAATGAGGTTTTGAAAAAAACAGAAGCAATATCCATAAATATAATTTCCTTTCCTTGGACTTTGTAAAAGTAAGATAGCGAGAATACAGTACTGCCAGGCTGGAGAAGATTCCTGAGAATACCACAGGCACAAGGAAAATAAACAAACAACTTATCAAACAAATCAATCCAGTCTTCTCACTTGAGGAACAAATGATCAGGTTCAAATCAACCTACTTTCAACATGTAAGCAAAGACCAAGTTCTCAAGAAAAGGCTTTATTGCTGAAAAAGGTGGAAGTAGTAGAGGAAGAGGATAACTTGCAGCAAAGTAGATGGACTCAATGACAGCGGTGGTGATGAATGCACAAATGGAACACCTGAATGACAAGGATAGGAAGAGATCATCATAGAGAAAATCTGTCTATGTGGTGGCTGGGAGTCAAAGATGACATGAGAGCAAATAATCAATCATTAATAATTTCCTTCCTGGGAGTTGCTTTCTTCTGCTTTCCCAGATCCTTCTTTGTTTCCCATTATCTTTTTCCAGCTTATTATTTATTTAGCATATGGCATATAATATATGGACTAGCAATATAAATAAACTTTTCAACTAGATTAGTAAAACCCAATAAAATATAAATGTTAAAAGGTCTATGTTCAAATATCAATCTCTAGGCCATCTAGCCATTGAAGTGCAACATTGTTTATATTTTAAAAAATCAAATACTGCATCTTTATATGCCCTCAGCTTACAACTGGCCATGGTATGATCTATAGTTTGATGTAGGACCCTGCAGTCACATTGAGGGGAGGATACTATGCCTTATTTATATAGAGTCCCAGCAGATGCTGTGTAAAGTGCAAATCTGATTCAGGATTGTCCATTGCTAACATGGTGGGTTCAAAACCTGGCTTCTTTTTTGTGGGATCATTTATATGTCTTCTTATATCCGGGCGTTATAGGAAGATACATGGCAGCAAAAATCAATTTACCATGATTCCTTGGCTTTCTAAATATTCTGATCCTGACAAGTGTCGGCTGGCGACCCCCAGGGGGAGAGCCTTCTCTGTGGGAGCGCCCACCCTGTGGATTCAGCTGCCCTTGGAGCTGCGGATGGCCCCTGACCTTCGATCCTTCCATCGCAACCTGAAGACATGGCTATTTCAACAGGCTGACCTGGACTGAGGGGGGCATTATTGGTTTTATTAGTGTATATTCACTGTTGCTGGTTTTAATTAATGTTTTTTGGGATTTCTATTTAATATTTTTTAAATTTTAAATTTTTGTATTGTATGTTTTTTACTGTTGTGAGCCACCCTGAGTCCTTCGGGAGATAGGACGGCATATAAATCCCATTAAAATAAGAACAAAACAAAAAAAGAACTTTCCTTGGGAAAGTATTTTTTGTAATGGGCAGTCTAATTTGATCGCATATAGCTGAGTCAGTACTTTGTTTCCCGTGGGAAGATCTATTGGCTAAGGGCTTTTAGCTTGCCACCTCCACCATTTTATACAATACTCATATCCATATTTGGAGCAATTTTGCCATTAAAATTAATTAATATCTACTTTAATTAATTGTGTGATCAATATTTAAGTACACATTACAGCAGGCATAAGAAACATCGGGGAATCAGTCTATTCTTATTTATTTGTTACTGAGATTAAAAAGCCAGGAAAGCATGATTGAGGTGCTTAATGCCTACACTTATTAACATTGTCTTTATCCTTAATCATGATTCGTGTTGCTTCATTGGTCTTGAAAGCAATTACTCCTACTTAATTTTGGCTGGACCATACCAGCATGTGTGTAAGGGAGAGCAGGAACACCTAGAATAATTCATGTATTTTATTAAAGTTGCTGGATATTTTAGCAATAGCAATAGCACTTAGACTTATATACCGCTTCACAGTGCTTTACAGCTCTAAGTGGTTTACAGAGTCAGCATTTTATTGACCTCAGAAGGATGGAAGGCTGAGTCAACCTTGAGCCTGGTGAGATTTGAACTGCCAAATTGCAGGCAGCCGGCAGTCCACAGAAGTAGCCTGCAGTACTGCACTCTAACCACTGCGCCACCAAGAATCATAATTTTGCATCAAGATTCCATCAATCTTGTCTTCCTAGATACTGGCAGTATTAGATTATTTTTCATCACATAGGTTAACATAACCTCGGTTTGTTTGGAGATAGTTTTTCTAATCACTGTTATATGCTTTGTATTATAAGTGGAAATTAGAAGATAATTGTGTATGTTGATTTTTTTTTCCCACTCAAGGATCCAGTCAATTTACAACATTTGGCAAATGTATATTAGATTTCCTAAAGTGATCGTTCCAGAATGTTTTGATTCATTCTTCTTCATATTTGCAAAAGTGGTACAAAACTATTAATGAATTAAAGGTTTGGGGATGGGGGAGGCAGAGAGACAGTATGTTCACAACCATAATTAAGGGGGAAAAACACTTCTATGTTTATTTTTTCCATGCACATTCAATTTAAAATGGAAATACATATGTCTGTGAGTTTCAAATATGTTTGACAAGATACAACAGCAGCAGGTAAGAATGGTAAAAAAGCAGCATTAATAAAAACATTTCTGCCATAATAGCCTACCAAATGATCATTTTCAAAAATTTGTTAGAAGTCCCCATATATATTTTTTAAAGTGCTTACCTACATAATCTCCCTCCTCACAAACTTTCTGAATTGATAAAATACATGGCAAATGCTAGTCAGTAGGTTGTTTGGATTATTTTGAATGTTATAAACAGCAAATTTCAGTGGATTATCTGCTCTTCAAAAGCCTTTACAACTTTCTAATACTAGACAATTCAGCAAGACTATACCACCAATTTTACGTGTTTATTATGAAGCACACTTGATAATTGTTCTGATATTGTTTATTGTTCCAATATTATTTATTGAAAAGCTAAAAGATCTATTTGAAGTTCCATGCAATTGGGGGGTGGGGCAAGCAAAAGCAAAGTAATGTGTTTAACAAATACATTCCAATACCTATAAACAAAATAACCATGATTGGAATTTGTTCTTTCCAAATGAAATTAGTCTTTCAGAAGATGCCATCTTGGAACCAAGAAGTTGCTTGTCAGTGTAAGATGGAGCACTAGGGAGAAATCTGATGCTACTGTTGCTCTCTCTGAGGGCTTGCTGCAAAGGTGCCTATTTTATTCTCATGCTGTTTGTATGGGGAAAACCCCAAATACCTTAGGCTTAATAACAGTGCTAGACAAGATATGTTAGCTCATAAACAAGTTGTTGACTTTCAGGAAAAAGTGGCTATGGATTTCTTCCATTGTCAGCAACAGGAGAGAATTAAGACTGCCAACTCCTAAATTTGCATATCTTTTCACACGTATTGTAGAGCAGAGGTGGGGAATTATGGCCCTTTTATGATTTGTGGATTTCATCTCCCAGAATTCCTGAGCCAGCATGGTTGTCTCTGCTCCCAGAGACTCATGGACTCTCAGAGACTTGTGGATTGCTGTGGACTATGGACAGCCATAATTCCCCATGACTTCAACTCCCAGAAGTCTGGCTGGCTCAGGAATTCTGGGAGTTGAAGTTCACAAGTCATAAAAGGGCCAGAGTTCCCCACCCCTGTTGTAGAGGAACAAAAGAATCCAGAATCCAATGTATCTAGGGCATTATCTTGCCATACCATTTCCCTGCTTTTCATCATCTTTGCATCAGTAATAAAGGTGGGATGATGGTGAGGTATCTACAGAGGCTTAAGTTTCTGAGAGTGGGTTTCCTTTTATATTCATGGACTTCTACCTGCTCATAAGGAGGAGATGCATAAGATCTCCAGAAGCCATTTCTTTGTAATCACTGAAATATAGTAGTAAAAGAAGATAAAAAAATGAGTTTTGATTTGCTTGATATACAGGACTGTTTGTTTATTATACTGTTTTTCTTTTGTTCCCATTTGAGGAGATGCAACCATTAAAGATGTCAATTGTAACTTCTGTTGCATGTGTTTATTTTTATAAAATTTAAGTTTGAATTTAACATTGGCCTTTGAGCCAACTTTTTTTTCTGTAATATCGAAAAAGGGAGATTGTAATTAGTTGAATGTAGATTGTAATTAGTCATAGGTAACTATTGGACAAATTAATTATATTGAAATTATTTTCTATCTTTTATTTTCCCTTTTTGGGGGAATATCTTTTTGCTTTCAGAAATCAGCCATATTTCCAAATTCATCTATTTCTATATATATGCAAAACTATATTGCTTCATTCATCAAAGAGAACCCTAAATTCACACACTTCTGAAGCAAGTATTTCTATATCTTTGTTCATCCCAAATCAAGTGAGGACAGAGATACAGCTACATTCCAAAAGTATATCAGTATTTGAAATGGTCAAATGTTCTTTCAGTCTTCCAGTTTGGCTGAGATTTGTTACCATGCAAGCCAATAATTTTGGCAGTGTCAAATGCCCATGTGCACCAGAAAGGTCATCCCACTTTTCTAATATAAAGATAGATTTATACGAAAATAATAAAAAACTTTTTGAGACCCAGTTTGGTGTAGTAGTTAAGGCATCATGCTAGAAACTATAGGACTATGAATACTATCCCACCTTGGACACAAAGCCAGCTGGGTTCCCTCAGGCCAGTCACTTTCCCTACCCCTAGGAAGGCAACAGTAGCAAACCACGTCTGAAAAAAAACTTGCTGAGAAAAAGGGCGTTGGTACTTACCTGATACGCCCATTCTCCATGAGCTGCAAAGAGCATCCAGAAGTGGGAGGTGCTTGGTCTCTCGCAAAGCAGGCTGGGCTAAAATCTTACTGGGACGCTCCTCCTCCTGGAACTCCACCCCAACGCCCCAGTTTTGGTGAAGTCGAAGTGGCAAACCTGCCTATACTTCACCTACTCTACAAAAAAAAATGTTTGGCCGGAGCAAAACCCTCCCCAGACGGAAAAGGGGTGGGGCTGGATGCTCTTCGCAGCTCATGGAGAATGGGCGTATCAGGTAAGTACCAACGCCCTTTCTCCCCCGAGCTGCTCCGAGCATCCAGAAGTGGGACATACCAAAGCTGGAGTTGTCCTCAGGGAGGGATGCCGTCTGGCCCCCAAATCTACTCTCGGTCCCTATGTACCTGCTGTAAGACCCTTCTGCCAAATGAAGCCTCAGCAGAGGCAAACACATCCACCTTATAGTTACGTATGAAGGGCGAAGGAGAGGACCAGGTGGCCGCCTTGCAGATCTCGTCTATCGAGGCCTGAGTGGCCCAAGCAGCCGACGTTGCCGCACTACGTGTTGAGTGGGCAGTGATGCCCGCTGGTACAGGGATAGATTGAACCTCATAAGATTTAGCTATTGAGGCGAGCCCAAGGAACTATGGATATACAAGAGATCATCTTCCCCAATAATTGCGATAGCAATACAAGGGGAACCCTTCGAAGGATACTGATTTCCTGTACCAGTTTCCTAATACTTTCCTGCCTGTCGGGTGAAAGAAAAACCATGCCCTGTGTGGTATCAAGAACCGCCCCTAGATGAATTAGTCTAGTTGTGGGGGTCAAGTAACTCTTGTCCCAATTTATAGAAAACCCATGACTCTGAAGAGTGGAAATGATGATAAGGGAATCTGCCTTAGACTGTTGAATGGATGACGATAAAATCAAAATGTCATCCAAATAACAATGAAGCCTAACGGATCTGCTTCTGAGAAAAGCGGCCAGTGCCACCAGGACTTTTGTAAAGGTCCTGGGAGCAGAGGCCAGTCTGAAGGGAAGGGCGACGTACTCATAATGTTTGTTATTATAACAAAACCTAAGAAATTTGTAATGGGAAGGCCGAATCGGTATATGCAAATATGCTTCTGTAAGATCAATAGATGTAAGTACGTCCCCCTCCCTGATGCCAAGTAAGATCGATTGTAATGTGGTCATCTTGAACTTACGATACAACAGAAACTGGTTGAGACATTTCAGATCTAGAATCGCCCTCCAGCCCCCCCGAACTCTTCAGGACCACGAAGAGATGGGAATAAAATCCCTGACCCTGTTGATCTAAGGGTACTGTTTGGATGGCCCGAATCTCCAATAAATGGGAAATGGCAGATTGCATGAGAGCTCTCTTCGTGGGGTCTCTAGAGAAAGGACATTTCATGAAGAAGTGCGGTGGGCTGGAGGGGAACTCAAGAGCCAAACTGAACCTGATGGTATTCCTCACCCAGGCATCGGAGGTAGAGGAATCCCACTGGTCAGCAAAGAACCTTAAGCGCCCCCCTATGGGTGTTAGGTCCCACTCATCATTTAGAACGACGGAAGTTCCTGCCACTAGCTCCCCTGAACTGTCTCCTGTTCTGCCCCCCTTGTCTGCTTCTGCCGGCAAAGTCGGAAGAGTTCGACTGTTGCCCCTGACTCTGTATTCGAGTCCGATGGAATCTTGAATAGTAGTGTCCCGGGTAAGAGGGACGAGAGGGGCCCCTACAAAATGGCTGTGAAGGTCGGGAGTCCGACCTCCTAAACAGAGAGGGAAGGATCCTCTTCTTTGATTTTGTTTCAATAAGGAGAGGATCAAGGGCCTTGCCAAATAGTTTCTCCCCAGATATAGGTGCAGAGGCGAGCTTCCATTTGTGCCTCGCATCTGCCTGCCAATGACGGAGCCACAATAGGCGTCTGGCACAGACTTGAGAAGCTATGGTGCGAGCGGAAAACTTCACGGCATTGAAAGTTGTGTCTGCCGAAAACTTGGCAGCCACAATTATCTTGGCGACATCTTGCTGTGCCCAGGTATTGGAAGCTGGTATTATGTCTCTCAGATGGCAAGGCCACCTGAGGGAGGACCTCGTAAAGAAAGAGGCGGCCATGGCCGCCCTAATGGCCCACGCATCAGAAACGTGCGCTCTGCACAAGGCCATTTCAGCCCTCCTTTCCTCTGGTTTCAAAGCTTCCTCCGCCTCCCCCCGGAAAGACTGAAGAAGATACCAGGGCAGCTATGGGATCATCTACCTCAGGGGTGTTTAATGAGCTAGAAAACTCAGGGGCAAGGTTATAGAACTTTTTGTCGTACCCAGTCGGGGGAGGATAATAAGCAGATAGGGCCCATTGTTTGTCAACCAGGTCGGTGAACATATGGGGAACGGGAATAACTTCAGCTTCAGTGGCAGGTTGATGGAAGATTAGATCATCTGGTTCTTGCTGTGACCCGGTTGACTGAATTGTGGGGGGGAGGTTGGCAAGGCGAGCGGTGTTCTTCGCCTTGAACAAGAGGGACTTGAATAAGGGTGGCTTGAAGAGCCCCGTAAAAACTGGATGGTCAGGAGTAATTCCTTCATCATCGGACATCCCCCTCTCCAGGGGGTCTGCTTTAGAAAGGTCCTGGTCAAGATTGTGAAGTGACCTGGCTTCTTGATCCATCCAGTCACCTTGGTCCCCCATCTCCTGTACACCCTGTGGTGGTGGGATGCAAGGGGTAGAAAACTCCCTTTGGGGGGATACTTGGTGATACTGCTGTTCCACAATACTCATGGAGCGGCCCGGTAGGGACATGCAATCTGGTGCAATTGAAGGTTGACTGGTATGAAGAGATTGCTGCACACCAGAGGCAATGCCTTTTTGTATTGCCAGCGCCATCCACGACCTCATTCTGGCTGGTATTTCATCCGGGAGATCATCATCTGGACGTAAGCCCACCACTGTGGGTGTGAATGTAGCCTCAGGGGGTCTACTTGGGGCCAGGTCGGACACTGGAGCCTCCTGATGGATGAACCTGGGTATTTGTCTGGCTTGTATAGATAAATCCAGAGCGACAAGAGGGGGGCTTGGGGAATGGGTGGAAGTGGAAGGTTGGGGAGGGGGATCTTGCACAGACTCCCTGGTGCGTTTTCACACCAGTTTCTCCAAGGCCTGGTGCCGTCTGTGGGCGTCCTTCTCAACTGCCCGGGATGGCCTATTAGAGTGTGGTATCACTGGTCGAGATCCCTGACCACTAGCCATTTCGTATGGAAATGTTTGGTTCCCTTAGGGGTCCTGTGCTGAAGGTACCGTGACCTAATTAGAATTTTCCCCCTCCTGTGTAACCTTGAAATACTATCTAATATACGTATTATGATTATGATTATGATTATTACTATTATTATTACTATGACTATGATTATAATTATTATTATTATTGTTGTTATTGTTATTATTACTATATTGTTATAACTAGCCTGTGGATATGATAGGCCTGTGAAGGCCTGCCAACCGCTTCCAAAATAGCCTTATTGAAGAATGTGGCCTAGTACAAGCCCCCCAAAAGGGAAGCCTAAACCAGTGAAGGCCTGCCAAGCGCTTGCCAGAATAGCCTGTTAAACAATGTGGCCTGACCCAAGCCCCAGAAAGGGAAACCAAAGGGTATGTAATGAGGGGGATGTATACATGCCTCAGTCCCCAGAAAGGGAAACCTCATGAGGCTGTAGGCTACCAACAGCCTTCACCAAATTGCGCCACGCGGCCTTAAACAAAATGGCGCCGTCGCCTTGTGGCTGTCTGCAAAGACGCGTGCACAGCCCCCAAAAAGGGAAACCGCCCAGGCACGCTGCAGAGTGGAGAAAAGCAGCCAAACACGCCAGGCCACGCTCGGGGACTAATGAGCGATAGAGAGGTGGCGGGGGAAGAGGTGAGTAAAAGCGGCGATCGGGAGGTCGAGAAGATAAGGCGCGCAGCGGAGGCTATGCTGCAGCCGCCCCAAACCACAATGTCCTTACTGGTTGCCGCTTCCTCTGCTGATCCCGCTCTCCATTTATGTGATCGGAGAGATAAGCCTCCATGATCGCTCCCAGCCGCGAGCGATCGGGAAGATAAGGCTCCTAGGCAGCCGCCTCAGAGCGCTACCGCTGCCTCCCTGCCTTGCGATCCCTGACGGCCTGGTGTTATTTAAATCCGTCGGGGATGAGGAGAACTGAAGGTTAGTTAATTGTCTAGATTAGAAAGTTCGCTGCTCCGGCCAAACCCAGCTACTCGCTACGAGGCTGAGCAAAAAAGTGGGGCGTTGGGGTGGAGTTCCAGGAGGAGGAGCGTCCCAGTAAGATTTTAGCCCAGCCTGCTTTGCGAGAGACCGAGCACCTCCCACTTCTGGATGCTCGGAGCAGCTCGGGGGAGAACTGAAGGGACATACCCAGGAAATCTCTGAGAATTTGATACAATTGGGGGGAAAATACTCTAACCTTCAGTACCTGCAATCCTTATGGAAACAAAAACAACAACAACCCACAGTTAAGATGATTGTAGCTTGTATCAGATTTGTAGAAAAAAATTTGGGTTTTTTTTCATTCTTTAGATTTTGTATCAGTTCAGGAAGATGGAAAGGAATACTGATGTACCCCCAAAAATGATTTCACAAATTAAGTCATTTACTGAATGTGTTTAATTTTAACAACCAAAAAATTCTAACAGACTAACAATGCACATAAGTTAAAATTTAATTATCACTTAGTGATAACAAAGATCAAGTTGATTTACATGGAAAAAGAACATTTACAATATGGTAATCCTCATTCACATTGTTGATACCGCAATAACACCATTTTTTTAGTTTTCTCTTACTTCACAAAAAGGCGGAAAATTGTGCTTTGTTAAGAGGCACTACAAGAAAAAATTCTTTTTCCAAATAGATATAATATGATGAATATTGAATAAATAGACATATATGCATTGTAATTCGGTAAAGTTCTGGCAAGACCACAGGCGAAAATGCCCACAGATTCACTTAAAAGAATCACTGCAAAATTAACAGTGAAATTTAAAATAAAAAGGCAAGATTCAGCATTGAAAAAAATACCTACTAAATTTTTGGTTGAAGTGTTGTTTTTTAAAAAAACACCAATGCTGATGCCATCAAAGAGATGAATAACCTTATGAGAGATTGACCAATATTACATATATGTACTGATTTCAGCAAGAGTATTTCAGAGAAGAATCTGAAAAGATAATTTGAAGGAAAACATAAACCAGCGACTTCTGAAATGTTGATTAAAGCTGCAGCATACTATAGAAATGAAGTATGAAGAATCAGCAAGCCAACATTTTTTAAGAATATAGAAAATGGACCCAGCTACAGATTTGTTGATGTCAAATACTGATTTTGGAGAAGTCCCTTTAAAAAACTTTAGAGGTTACTGAGCAGCTAAAATTAGCTTGTATTGCAACACGTCATCTCCCTGTTATGTTGTTAATGCTTTGAGTAATATCTATACAGAGGTTTGCTTTAATGACTGCCTTTTATACCTTTCAAATATATAAATAGTATTAACAGTTATATATTACAATGCCTGTGCAAGAACATAAAATAGCTTTCCAAGTGATATTGCATGAGGTCTTTGTTAAAAGTCACAAAGCACATGTCAGGAAAGAAGCTAGAAGTCCACAAAGCAACCTAGACCCATTAGAAAGTCATACTACCCTTTCAAAAATATAATGTGGACAAGGAACTGAACACTGCTTGTATCAGAACCATGGCTTCAAAAATTGGTTGGAAACTATAGTAGATTGCAGCTTTAATGCTTATACTATTGAAGAGTCAGTCAGCATTAGTTCTGCTTTATGTAATGGAATTGCTATGCTAGGTCACTGGGAAAAGGTTTCTGTTAGTGTTGAGGAAGTGACTAAACAGAAACTGCTTGGCTTTTTCTCACTGCCTAGAAGTATTTAGAACACTTGTTCCCACAAACGTTGCCACGCATTACATGAAAAACATACCTTGGGAGACTGCTGGCTGAAAGTTTTGTCTTACTGATATAATGAGCCTTATGCACAAAGCTCCAAATGTACTACAGCAATAATAAAACAAAAACGAAGGAGGTACGAAAGGAAATTTAGCACTGGAGAACTATCAGACTCTTTGACTAATATGTCAAACATGCCCAAAATAAGGGTGATTCGCTTTAAAAAAATCATTTGTAAAATCTTTGTTGAAAAGCAACATCAACATATATAAACAACAATTTTCCTAACATCACTATCAGACAAAAACTAAAGGAGCAAGGAAGGAACTGCAGCTGCACAAGTCTCACTGAAATTAATAAAAAGTGGTGCAACAACAGTGTAGATGATTTGCGCATTCGAAAAACAATACCACTATAAACTGTGGCTCAATATAAAAATCCACACAATAAATCTTGTAAAGCAACTGTTCATGAAGACCTCATTAAGAGACAAGTCTACTGTGCACCGAACTTTCACTGAAAAGTCCATGAAAATTCATCTGTTTGCTACAGAAATAATATAGAACAAAACATGCTCTGTGAATTTAAATGTGCATTGTGTACTAAAGTTTGTTTAGAAGTTACTTGGCTTAAAATTATTTTTAAGGTGCCCTGATTTTGTCCCACATCTTCTCACTCCCTGTTTTATTATTTCTGGCAGTGTTGATTTAGGATTTTTAAAATGCATACCTCAAAAAATTACCCCTCAAGCTGCCAAAGTGGAAGCCATACTAATAATTTAAAAAATCAGGGATAAACATAGAAAATAAATAGATATTCAAAACAGTAACCACACCCTGAGAGCAGGCAGCAATTTATCTAAAAGCCAAAGCGACTCATTGTGAAGTGGTTTATATAAACAAGACTCATCTTTTAACAAGCTGATTTCACAGTCTTATACTTTCTGATTGTAAAGTTTAGTTACATCCCATGCAGATTTCATATATATGTGTGTGTGTGTGTGTGTGTGTGTGTGTGTATATATATATATATATATATATATATATATATATATATATCCACTTACATATGGTGCATATTATATACACACCATACACCTGCACACTGTTATTGTTTCCTTCATAAGTTGTTTCTTCCTGTAACTTGCTTACTAGAGGATCCTTTTGTAAGTGCAAGATTAATAATGATGTAATCCTATGTGAATTACAATTAACTGTCTCAATAAAACATAAAAAAATGTAACACTCAAGTGCCTGTTACAAGGGAATGTCTGATTGAGCTATGCAAAATAATTGTTCAATTTGCACGTATTCTATGCACGCTGGAAAATTCCAAAACACTTTTTTTTCTGAAAGAAGCAAAAAAAAATATTGGAATCATGTATTGCTTTGCCTGTGATATTTTCACATTATCTCTGCTCAGCCTCTGAAGTAGTTGCTTTGTTTTTTTCTGAATTCTCTTCTTCAGTTTCCACTTTGTACATTTCCTCAGAACTCTCCTCACTGTCATTCTCCTCTGACTCAGTCAGCAGCTCTTCATCTTTATACTCTGCCACATCTACCACTGTACCTAAATGCTCTTTTAGTTTCCCATGATGCTTTACATGGTAACGCTGGTTCTGGAAGAATTTAATGATGGTGTGCTTGGGCAGATCCAACTGGGCAGATAAAGTGTGGATGGCCTCCTGGTCTGGATAAAGGCCAACGTCATGGATGAAACTCTGAAGGATACCCAAAGCCTCTAATGAAATCTTAGTACGGGATCTTGGCTTTTTTGTAGATGCATCTTCTGCAGGTGGGGGTGGAGCCTCTTCCCTTGGTGGGGAGTTTTCCTTTGCTGGCTGAGATTGCTGTCTATGAAGCACCTGCAAAACAAACAGATTTATATATTTAATAAAAATTATATTCACACAAATCTAGCTCATTGTTAATCAAACCGGTATCTTCATATTTATCCCTGGTAGTCAAATATTTATATGTAAAAAAAGAGCTCATTTTATTGGTTTCACACATAGGACAACATAGGACCTCCGCACCTTCCGCCATGACCTGAAGACCTGGTTGTTTAACCAATCCGGGCTGTGACCCTCGGGTGGGGTGGTTCTTATCTTTGTATTTTGTAATTATGTCCTGGGGCTTGTTTAGTTTAATTCTTTTTTAAGTATTTATTGTTGTTGTTGTTTTAATTGTGAGCAGCCTCGAGTCTTCGGAGATGGGGCGGCATACAAGTCCCACTAATAAATAAATAAATAAACATGAGTAGAGAGAATTAAAAAAATTGTTAGGCTGATGAAAAGAAGACCTACACTTCAGATTTACAGCTCAAGCATGTTCACTAAAAACATGGGATAAGAAAAATGAAGCCTTGAGTCAGAAGGAAAAGCATATTCAAAAAATAAGAAATTATCACTGCTCTGCCTGGTCAGAGGAGGCCATAATGTTTTTTAAAATTAAATCTAAAGATAGATTTTGGTTCTAGAGATGGATCTTTGGCATTGAGCTTAAAATCCTAGGATAGTTTTGTTGTTGTATCATTTATACCATTAATAGTACAAGAACCACAATACATTGATTACTTTTATTTTTTTTCCTTTTAATACATAGGCATTTAGGTTTAGGTGTATATATGTATACGAATAAATATAAAAAAACTGTGCAAAATCGCAGAAAATGCCCATCTGTTCCAGAATTCTATTCGTGCAACAGTTCCAATTTATGGAAAGCCCTCAAGCAAGATATAAGCAACCAGTATCCAGAGACAAACTGCCTCTGTCTGATCCTGGTGGTAATCAGGTTGACATGTTAGCTCTGAACATTCTAACTGCAGTATTCTATGATTTCTTTTTAATTCAGTTGTTTACGAGGTATATGGTGCAATTGTTCAATTGTATACAGGATTTTTCATTACTTTTCACATTTTTCTTCTGCAGCATTTAAATTCACAAAGCAAATTATGACAATATTTGCAGTGATCACCAATGCAGAAAATAGGAAAAATACATTTTATAGAACTTATGACCCATTATATCAAGCAATACAATAGTAATAAGAATGGAATAAAATGTCACAACTGGGAATAAATGTTCCAGAAGTTTTGCACCATCATTTTTCACCAATGTGTGGTCCAGTGATTTATTAGACAGAAAGAGAGGGAGTCAGGAAAGAAGGCAGGCACGCAAGCCAGAAGCCAGATTTCAATTCTAAAACTCAGTTGTTGCTACAAGGTAGGTCATACTCTCTTCAACTTTAAGGGCAACATAGTAAGTATTACAATTATTTTATTCAAAAATGAAATAGACATCATCTGCTAAAATTAATTGGCTCAGAAAAATTATGTTTCTATATATATTATAGTCATTACTTATTTAAATAAGTAATAAAAAGTCTAAATAGAAGCTTATTTTCAAAACAACAAATTCACTTGTTATGAGATCTATTACTTTAATAGTGTATAATCAGCTTACTTTTTTAAAGGTAGTCTCCTAAAATTAACACTTTTTTTCAAAATCATAGGGTAACAAAGCAGCATTGATCTTAATCATCAACTGGTATCTATTTCAAGATGGATCATCACCTCATTGTACAAAGGGGTGTACACATGTGTTAATTATCTTATGGTTATGCTATGTATAGGATGCATACACCATTTTTAAAGATTAGTGCTTTTTTTCAGAGTTGCTTACACTTTGTTAAGAACAGCCCAGACAGCATGGCAAATAAAAGTAATCTGTCTTTGTAAAATCTAAATAGTAGACATGCACTTTGACATCGCTAGTGGAAAAAGCTACCTGTAGGTCATGTAATGAAATTCTGGATTCTTAGAGAGATCTTTTAGCATTTGTTTTCTGCTCTTAAGCAAAACTTGCTATGATGGTCTGACATCTATAATCTTTCTGAAGGCCTCAATGGGGTGTACTTATTTTTCACATAATTGCACTTAAGATGTTTCCTCCCCCCGCCCCATTTCTATTTAACTATATTTAAAGACCAAGTTAAGTGAAAATACTTCAACTGCAAATAAAGCATGACTATCTATTGTCTCTACTTTTCTCTATATTTGACTGGTAAAGCTCAGTAAAGTTATGCACATCTGCAGATGACAGTTCAGCATATCACCATTATTGATGAGAAGAAGAAACATCAGAACTGATTATAAATTATCGCCTAAAGCTATTACAGGAGTGAAAATTGATAAATCTCCCAGCCAATGTATTTGATGACTTATACTGAAGCTTTATATTCTAAACAATAGCACTAATAATTTGACATAAAATTATTTTATCTAAGCATGTTGGATTTCTCCCACCCCCATTTTGTAAACTGTTAATTTCAAGGCCCCCTTCCCCCTGTTAAATGGGAAGAAATATATATTATATAATGTTGTGGGGAAAAAGTTGAGGGTTCAACTAGCCATTTTGCCTCACAAACTGAAAAAAGTCTGCCTTCCTCTTTTGGTATCAGTTACGTATTTTTTAAATCAAAGTTACCAATTATTCTGAACTTCAGAATTGTTATCAAGAAAAGTAAGTCAAATTTCTTACAGCATGTATAAACAAGAAGCCAAAGTGACAGTTGTATCTGAGCTGAATCTTGCATCCACTACAAGTTGTCACTGATTGAGTATAAACAGCAAAGCCTGAAAGGATTGTATAAAAGCGGACTGTAACTTAAATACAATGTATTGTTTATAAATAGGTCAACTCTCTTCATTTATTTTTAAGTAATTTAGGATTATAATTCAAACATGGCTTTGATTTTAAGCTTTTTACTTTCACTCCTCCCTCTACCCCTTCATTAAGCACATGAGTTTTCTCTGCAATTGTGACCATCTGGAAATGACTTCCTATTTTTTCCTCAAATCATTTCCCATCTCCCTGCAAATCTGAACTGAAACATGTTTTCTACCCTAGCCACAGGTCTCAAATGTTTCTTTCCCTAATTCATTTCCACTTTAATGTTAAGGCAATACTGCAACCATACTTGTACACAAATGACAAAGCACAAAACTGTTTTGTTTATTAAAGATTGTCTTTTCTTAGGTATTAATTTTCACTTTTTGAGGTATTAACTTATTCAGATAGAAAATGTACAGATACCTAATATGATGAAAGCTGACTTTAAAAAGATAAGTGACTCCTATTAAATCATACACACTGCAATATGTTTTGAAGGCCACAATGAAATCCAGCTGGGAACCATGTGTAAAAAATAACAGTGCACGCCTGCAGGGAAGGAAGTATGATATGGAATGATTACATTTAGGAAAATATATAATGTTGTATATCATTATGGGAATGATATGTATTAGTTGTAATAAACTACGGCAGTGGTTTCAAACTATATTCCTGGAAAATCTGTAGTTCCTGGTAAAGATCTTTCAACTTCCTCAGTGAGAAGATTGGCAAATGGCTGGAGTCATTGCCATTTATTTATCCACCATAACTGATTTTCCTCTGCTATTGATAGTTAATCAAAAAATCTTTACTACAGAGTTGATATTTGCACAGCACAGTCTCTGTTTCCACTCTTAAAAAGCTATCTGTTGTATGAAAAAGAAACAAGTAGAATCTTCCCCACCACATTATTTTCTAATTAGTAAAAACTTTCCTGCAATATAATCTGTTAGTAATGGCACAGTGTACCTAACCAAAATTTTAGCAATTCACACTGTGCGCGTGTGTGTGTGAGAGAGATAGAGAGAGAGGGAGGGAGAGAAAGAGAGAGGGAGAGGGAGAAAGGAAGAGATGCATTTCCTTAAATATTCCTTAAGTAGCTGAAGTTTACTAAGGCTACAGTAATTTTTGAAAAGACTAGCTTTATACATTTACGAACTCTCCCAGATAACTGGAAAAAGGAGCCACATTTTTACATTGTTTACATCACCAGCTCTCTCCATTCTTTGCTTTACAATGTGATTGCTTATTTCCTTTTTTTAAAGTACTGTAATGTACAAATGTTAAGTTCTCATATATCTTTATAAATGTAAAACTTATTAGGGTGTTCATATTAATGCCTGTAACTTCTGTAACTATTATTTGTATGACATGAAAGCTACTTGACTTGATCACAACTTTCATATTTCCATTTGTTGAGTTATAATATGCTTCCTAAATGATTGTATAGTATAGACACTATGAATCATTTATGAAGCAAGTCCCATTCTCATGGGATGTACTGAAGTCAATCACTATTTAGCCAGACCTGTTAATAGATGGGGGGAAAGGAAACATATAGAAAGGAGTGCAGGAATGTTATTTTTAAAAATACGTGACAAATCCATCCTCCACTGCCTTATCTCCTTCCTTTCATAAAAGATTACTGCTGAATACCCGTATTTACTATTATTCAGAGCTATAATATTACACCTGAGATCCAGTTTGAGATAGTGGTTAAAGCATCAGTTAAGAAACCGTGAGCTCTAGTCACCTTAGACAGGTTACTTTTTCTGTTTTAGGAAGGAGGCAATGGCAAATTGCTTCTGAAAAAACTTGCCAAGAAAATTGCAGGGACTTGTCTAGGCAGTCCCCAAGAATCAGACACATTTGAACAGAAAAAAAATTACACTCAGTTAAGACACATTAATATTCCAAGAAAAATCTCTCTCTCTTTCTCTCTTTCTCTCTCTCTCTCCCTCCCTCTCCCTATCCCCCTTGTCTCTTTCCCTGTTTTACTCTCTCACAAATGAACATACACACATTCCCCCCCCCCAAAATGGTTTCTTTTGCATTAGGAATGAATACTACTTTATTTGAAATATTATGTTCAGTGGCATCAAGATTAACCACTTGGCTTTTTAAGTTTCATCATCTTTTAACAAAATGCCATATTTTTAAAATAAATAAATAAATCTGGTTAACTTTTTAAAACTGTGTTGCTTGTATAAGACTGAAATTTTTAGCTTTGCTTCTATATGTAATGTCAGCATATTGCCACCAAATTTTGAAAGTAGAGAAAATTACTATTTTTTTCAATAAGCACAGTCCTCAATTACAAAAAAAAGTTGAAAGTAGCTTGAACTTTTTTTGAATGACTTGTACTTGAGGTTTCTTTTCTCAGGACTTTCGGCGTGAATGAGGTGGTGACTGGAATGAAAATGAAATGTAGGTCTATTTTGTGGTTCTTCCTTTAGCTGCAGAAAGATCTTCACAGGAGGAATAGAATCCTTTCAGAAACATATCGCTTACTGCTTAATGTTATTCTTTTCCTATATGTATACGCTGTAACAAATCTGGGACTGGAACAACTAGTAACCAACAATACTAGACTTAACAACTGCCTTGATCTCATCTTCTGCAATAGTTTGAATTCAATTTATGGAATACAAATTATAGAATCCTTTTCCAACAGTGACCACAACATGATTGACTTTTGTCTCAACATACGTCCGCACAAAAATCATCACAACAACATGATCCCCAATTATAACTTCAAAAAAGGCAACTATGATCTTATAGACAACGATCTCTCATCCCTTGATTGGCAATCTCTATTCACTGGATGCAATACTGTTGAAGACCATTACAACATATTTTTACTTGAAATCCAAAGAGTCATCAAACTATTTGGATTTAATAGGTTTTTTTATTTGAATTTTGCATTGTTTTTATGATTGTGAGCCGCCCTGAGTCCTTCGGGAGAGAGGGCGGCATATAAATCCCAAAAATAAAATAAATAAATGTACCAATAACAACTCCCAAAACCAGAAAAAAACAGATTACCCATAACAATAAGGAAGCTTCAATCCAAAAAGAGATTACTTTGGTGAAAAAACAAATCTGGTCATGTTGCCAACTTCAAAAGCCGATACAAAAATTTATGCCACCAGATAAAGACTGAATGTACCAATTATCACATTAAACAAGAGGAAAACCTTCTAGGCACCAATTCCACCCGCACTTTCTACAATTTTGTAAACAACAAACTAAAAGACTCAAGGTCCATCCCACCCCTGAAAGGACCTAATGGTAAAGACTGTAACGATGACACCATTAAAGCAAACCTCTTTACCACATTCTTTGGCTCACTATTTGTAAACAGCAATGGATCATGCTTAGTATTTCCTAGTTGAACCACAGACAACTACAATGATCTAATAAATATAGATTTTACAGAAGAAAATGTTGAAAAAGCACTACACAATCTAAAACCATCTCTATCTATTGGACCGGACAGAATATCTGCCTACTTCTTAAAAATGCTATCTGCTGCCATAACCGAACCTCTAAGCATAATCTTTGAAAAATCTTTCAGGACCAGCTCCTTGCCAAACCTATGGTCACTAGCCACGGTCATCCCCATTTTCAAAAAGGGAGACCCCAGCTTAGTTGAAAATTACAGACCAATCTCCTTATGCTGCATCACCTGTAAAGTCATGGAATCAATTATTAACCAATCCATTATCCTCCACTTAAGAGACAAACAACCTACCTTCTAATAAACAATTTGGTTTCAGAAAAAAACTATCATGTAATCTGCAACTCTTACACTGCAAAAACATATGGACTACGCAACTCTATCAGGGCAAAACAATAGACACAATCTACATAGACTTCTGTAAAGCCTTTGATTCAGTAGTACATGACAAACTACTACTAAAACTAAAATCTTATGGTATCTCTGGACACCTGCATAATTGGATAGAAGCATTCCTGTCAAACAGACAACAAATGGCCAAAATTGGAAATGTCCTATCAAATTCTGTACCTGTCAACAGTGGTGTCCCTCAAGGCAGTGTTCTAGGTTCAACTCTCTTCATACTCTACATAAATGACCTCTGTGATCATATTAAGAGCAATTGCGTTCTCTTCGCTGTAAAGCTATTCAACACCATAGATAATTCTGCTACCCTTCAAAAAGACCTTGACTATATATCAGAATGGTCAAACTTCAAATCTCAACCAATAAATGCTCTGTCTTACATATTGGCAAAAAAAAAATCAGAAAATAAAATACAAGCTGAATAGTCAAGACCTTGTTGATTATCCAAACTCTGTCAAGGACCTTGGAGTACTCATCTCTAATGATCTAAGTGCTAGAGCCCACTGTAACTACATAGCCAGAAAGGCATTAAGAGTTGTTAACCTAATCCTACGTAGCTTTTTCTCTGGTAATATCACACTACTAACTAGAGCATACAAAACATTTGCTAGACCAATACTTGAATACAGCTCACCAGTCTGGAACCCACATTACGTATCTGATATTAACACAGTAGAGAAAGTCCAGAAATGTTTCACAAGAAGAGTTCTCCACTCCTCTACTCCTCTACTTGTTGCAGAATACCTTATGCCCCCAGACTTACTTGAGATTCTAGACCTAGAAAACCTAGAACTACGCCGTCTTCGGTCTGATCTAAGTATAGTATATAAAATCATACATTGCAATGTCCTACCTGTCAATGAACACTTCAGCTTCAACCATAACAATACAAAAGCACACAGTAGATACAAACTCAAGGTTAACCGCACCAAACTTGATTGCAGGAAATACGACTTCAGTAACAGAGTGGTCAATGTCTGGAATACTCTACCTGACTCTGTGGTTTCTTCCTCAAACCCCAAAAACTTTAACCTTAGACTGTCCATTGACCTCACCCCTTTCCTAAGAGGTTTGTAGGGGGAGTGCATAAGCGCACTAAAGTGCCTACCGTCCCTGTCCTATTGTTTCTTTTATTTTCTTATATGTATCCATGTATTTATAACTTTATTTATAATAGGTATACTTATACCTATTATCTTGTAAGCAATTGAGTAATCAAATAAATAAAATAAAAATATATCTATTAATGAAGTTGTTGATTTTTTTTATTAAAAGCTTTTCGGCTCTTAAAAATTCTGAGTGACAACAGCAGAACAACGGTTGAAAATAAATCATGATGGTATACAATAAAGCTGTAGTCAGTGAGAAAAACCTTTTGTGTGAAGTAGATTTTGCAAAAAAAAATGGAAGCAGTATATACATACAAGTGCATGCATGTGCACACACAGCCACAACCTATATCCAGTTTTTCCTATATTTCATAGGGGCCAGAGGTGGTATTCAGCAGGTTCTGACCAGGTTCTGACCAGTTCTGGAGAAGTGGTACCGGAAATTTTATGTAGTTTGGAGAACTGGCAAATACCACCTCTGACTGGAGATTTTACAGTATCCTTCCCATGCCATGCCCACTAAGCCACGCCCACAGAACCAGTAGTAAAAAAAAATTGAATCTCACCACTGATAGAGGCCATGCTCTAGATTGCTTGTTTTATCTTACTGTGCTTTAGTATTGCTTCAACATTTGGTTTCTAAATCAGATTGAGATGTGTTATGAAAAAAATATATGAATGTTTTAAACAGAAAAATAAATAAGAGATCTTTTAAATGCTGCCATTTCCAACCTTCCCTTAATGCTAGGGAAGACTTTGCAGCTTACAGATACTTTCAAAACAAAAATTTGCAAGCTCTATAAACATATTTTAGGAGAATTATATTATGGCTTAACTGTAGCCAGAAATTTACAGAATGAAGATAATAATAACAACAATGTTTTGGTAGATATTCTACAACTTTTAATGCAATTGTAACTAGGCTATATGGGCAATAGAATCAAAATTTGATTTATTAGATGGAGAATCATGCCAAGACTCTAGAAGTTGCTAGAAAGTGAACATTCCTAGAACATTGTACAACATGATCACTTGCACCTGTGCTCATTTTTCCTTTCAGGAAGTGGTTAAAGTTGATTTTGCCCTTTGTCCTTTGACTTAATAATCAAGAACTTCATAAGGATACCAAGATTATTTTCTTGGAGTTAGAAGCATGGTTTTACACAATGATGCAATAAAACAAGATTAAATACAATGATTTAGTTCCATCACTTTTTTGAACACAGTAACCTATGGTTACAGTCTCGGGAAAATTCAAATCATTATTAAACAACAATAGCAACTAAAACCTATCTATGAAGTGATGACAAATTACAAACTACAGATGTTAGATTACATTTTGACTTCAGGCAGGTTTAATATAACTTGGCTTCCTTTTACAATTGCTAGCAGCATGTACTGTTATGGGCAGGGGAGTTAAAGTACTCAATAAATGAACACCGTGTCAAAGGAAATCAATATGAGCGTATAAAATGGTAGGAAGTCTGATAGATAGATATAACTTTCCTTTAATATTGTAACTAAAATGCTACTGGCATTTCTCATGTGTTGCCTTTTAAAAGATGGTTTAATAATTGCTTCAGAAAACAAACACTGGTATCATAGAAAATTGAACAACTAAGGTGTGACATACAATAAATTTAATTTCACCAGTAGAGGATTTCTGTGTTGGGATTATTTATTTAAAATGCCCCTCCTCTTAAATGTTGCTTTCTTTGAACAATATTTTTTTTAAATCATCATTTTTCCTAGGTAATTTTATATACTAGTCTATTAAAAGCATTAAATTAATTTGCTGTAAATGTTATCTACTTGAATCATAACAAATAACATCATTGTTCAATGCCAAAGCTTAGTGTAGGAGTACATACTTTGTATTCAGTTGATTTCAGATTTAATCTTAGCACTTGTTCTTAAACAATAAAATTGAAGATTAAGGAAAATGATTTGCAGACTCGCCACAGTAGCATCCTTAGATCTTGATAGTTTCATTAAAATTATGAAAGTTGTGTCACATTGCAAGATCTACTTCTTTTGTACAAGTGTCTAATGTTGTAATGCACACACAAAAGCAGCAGGGCTTAGGATGCCATATTTTTGCTTTCACTGTTCTACTTTCCTCCCCCAATACTTCCTGATGTTGATGAGTCCTCATGATAATTTTCTGGATAAGTCATATCACTTATAAGATAACATGCCAAAGATAGAAATTACATGTACATTCAGTGACCTAGTTAAAGCCTGGTTTGGGGGCAATAAACAACCCTAAATTAATCAGGGTAACAATCTTAATTAGTAAAATAAAATAAAAAAATAGATTGTTGTGTATAGCTCACAAATGGACAGCAAAGTCTTGATTTCAGTACCCCCACTTAAGATTATACAAGTACACATGATCAAAACATAATCAAAACTGCCAACACAAAAGAAAAAGCCAAGAAAAGAAGACCAGCCCTGGGTAGCAACAGAGGTGTTTTCTTTATGCAAATATCTATCCATCCTATTAGTGAGACAGTAAGTATGCTAATTTCTCTTTAAGCAGATAAAATCAAAGAGAGGCATACCAATGCTGAAGTTGTTTTAGTTTGTAGCTAGAGTCTTCCAATGACTGACTGAATGAAAAAATAAAATAATTGAATCCCCCATTTCTAAAAATATAAAGTCACTGTTACTTAGGTTCACCAGTATTTCTTTGTCTCTTTATCCCAGTAACTCTTGGAACATTTCTCAATTGATCTGTACATATCTCAAAATGAGAGATGGATTTAACTTAATGCCCATCCACACTTACCATTTCAAAACCAAATCTTGAGAATCACCGATTTTTACTTTCATCCTCTCCTTTTTGGTTTGTTTAACCTCTTGCTCTATTGAAGAGTTGTCAAGAAGGAGGCAAGATGAACACTATTACCTTTCATTGGCCTAAAATGGGATTTGGATCTTCTCAAATATCAAAATAGCTACCTTTTTTTCCTTACACCCTTTATTTGCACATATAAAACCTTTTAATCTCTGAAGAAGAAAAAGATAACTATCTTTTACTTTTGAAAATAAAGTCTAATTAAAACTTATATTTTATTTGAAAATATTATATATCATATATTATTGGTCCTGAATTCCAGATGTAGTAAATAATTCAATTCAAATATAATTATCCAGGCTGCAATCCATACTTTAATGCAGGGATGGGATTCAAATTTCTTAACAACCAGTTCTGTGGGCATGGCCTAATTTGTAGGTGTGGCTTGGTGGTCATGTGACTGGGGTGGGAGTGGCTTGCTGACTGGGTGTGGCCAGGTGGCCATGTGACTGGCAAACCAAATGTAAGTGGTCCTCGCTTAATGACCAGGTCCTCGCTTAATGGCCAGTTACTTAGCAAGTGTTTTTTGCCAGTTTCCAAGGCCTGGGGAGCCCTGGAGAGGGCAGGGCGAGGCCCAGGCAGGTGGCCATGTGACTGGCAAACCAAATGTAAGTGGTCCTTGCTTAATGACCAGGTCCTCGATTAATGGCCAGTTGCTTAGCAAGTGTTCTAATTTATGACTGACCTCCACAGAGCTACCTGGCCTGTTTTTGGTGTTTTGACAGCCACACACACACACATACACACACACCCTTTTAACCCTGCTATTCTTTGATTCTGTAAGGATCTCCTGCTGGAGCAGGGGGTTGGACTAGATGACCTCTGAGATCCCTTGCAGTCCAGCCCTAGATTGCTGTGCTGCTTCAAAGTCTTCTGAAGCCAGGGTTTATGTCCTTCCTTCCTCTCCTTTTTTCCTCTCCCTCCCTCCCTCCTTCCATGTATTTATCTATCCATTCTTATATCTCATTTTACTTTCTCCTCTTTCTTTCTTTCTTTCTTTTTCTTTCTTTCTTTCTTTCTTTCCCTTTCTTTCTACCCTTTCCTTCCATCCCCCTTTCTTCCATTCACTTCCTTTCTCTCTCCCTTTTTCTTTTCTTTCTTTTTCTTTTCTTTCTTGTATCTTCCTTCTCTCTTTCTCTCTCACTTTCTTTCTCTCCCCCTCCCTCTCTCCCTCTTTCTCTCTCTCTCTTTCTGTCCCTTCCTCCTTCCCTCTCTCCTAAAGTTAGGAAGCCCACCTGAAACACACACATACACACACACACAGGGGTGGGATTCTCCCAATTTGGCCGTGTTCTATTGTACTCTGCCTATCAAAGAATAAGCCTGCAGGCCGGGACTGTGCTTTTTAATCTTTGTGCAGGGTCTTAAAAAAATACATGCAATCAACAGAAACAAATGAGGCAGCTTAGAAACAAGAGGATGCTCAGAGCAACCCCAGTTGTAGTATCTGTAGTATCATAGTATCATAGAATAAGAACAGCCCAGAAGAAAGGCAATAGCAGGAAGGAAGGAAGGAAGGAAGGAAGGAAGGAAGGAAGGAAGGAAGGAAGGAAGGAAGGAAGGAAGAAACCACCCTACTGAGGGCTGCAGAATCATGCAGCCTTTAACGTTTCAGATTGGTAACCCTTCCTAGACCCAACTGATGCTTCTTATTGTATCTACAGTACATGAGTTGCAGTCCCAAAGATGCTCCTTCTCCCCAGGAGCCCAACCTTCAATTCTGGATGAATACTTCTGCACCCTTTCACTCTTTGTTTCTCAACATCCTTCTTACATTGGATCACAAGCTATTGAACCAGTTCAGAACCAAGAACAACAGTTGCAGTTATGCTGCAATGGTCATAAGTGTGAAAAATGGTCATGTCACTTTTTTCAGTGCCATTGTAACTTTGAATGGTCACTAAATGAACTGTTGTAAGTCAAGGATTGCCTGTACAAAAATACAAAATGCTTCTTTACTTGCAAAAAGCTGCCCTAAATACCAATCATTAGATTTAAAATACCTGCAAGCCGGAGTTATAAATCAGGCAGGGTGCCAGAGCACCTTGAGGAATTAAAATTTTTAAAATGCAGTGATAACTATCAAACAGCCAACTCTTGCTCATAAAGTGAAACCCTTTAGCAGAGAGGTCATTTAAGCTCTCCAGAAAAAGCAGACCCAGGAAAAGTAATCCTTAGATCCATTTGCACCACTTAAAGACACCAGCTGGTCTCACTCACCTCACAAGATATCCTAAGGAAATCATCCAGATTTAAGGAAAGATCACATGCTCCCCAGAAAGGCAGTAAAAAAAATCAGTGCCAAGCTTGCATGCTGCCTCTTGGAAGTATACCCCAAAAGGACAGTGCCAGATAGTATTAAAGCAGTGAAGGAAGACCTCCTCCCCAAATAGAAAAAGAAACCATGAGGAAAGAAAAAATTCAAACACAATACAAATAATTAAATCACAACAGTAGCTGTTGCTTGTTGAAGCTGAATAGGGAAAATTATCCCATCAATAAAAACAGGATTAAACTTCACCAAGCACAGAATTAAGCTTCACCAAAAACCAGTTTTAGACCAAAACTCAGAAAGGGTATGTAAACTCACATTTGAATGTCAATCCTTCTAGCTAGCCAAGAAGCCTTGCTGAATGTCACTCATCTTGGTTCCCTGTCACTAAAAGCTTTGCTTCATTATTCAATGATTTCTTCAAAGTGCTGATTGGCCAGGGATGCATTTCCTTCCAAAAATAGTGTAAAAATCTTAAAACAACCCTTCCCCTTTAAGAAAACCAAGCCTCACAAGCTCCAGAGACAGCATGTCTAGGCTGTCTGCCAAGAATGTAATAAGAGTGGGAAAAAACAAACTGAGATTGCTTCTACCGGTTCTCCAAACTGTTTAGAAAGTTAACAAGGGTTCTATAGAACCGGTAGAATCCCACCCCTGCTTTAATGGACCAAGAAACAAATTTCCCTGAATATTGGGCCATGGAAATTATTAACTTTTCTTGCTCTTTTTCACTGAGCAAAACTTGAAAGGCATAAGCAATTATGCCAATTGGGTCCAATTATCCTCCAACATTTGACTCTTGATTTGCTCCTATTTCAGCTACCCTCTGTTGCTCCTGACATTTACTACTTCCTTCCCCATGTCTGTTTCTCAATCTCCTGGAGATGTTTAAGAGTCCATATTTATTTATTTTTATTTATTTGATTTGTCAATTGCTTACAAGATAATAGATATAAGTATAAACATGAGTAAGAATACTGAAATAGGTACGAATAAATGGGGACAAAAGGACAGGGGTGGTAGGCACACTTGTGCACTTATGCACGCCCCTTACAGACCTCTTAGGAATGGGGTGAGGTCAATAGTGGATAGTTTAAGGTTAAAGGAGTGGGGTTAGAGGATGTAACAACAGTGTCAGGTAGTGCATTCCAGGCATTGACCACTCAGTTGCTGAAGTCGTACTTTCTGCAATCAAGTTTGGAGAGGTTTACATTGAGTTTGTATCTGTTGTGTGCTCTTGTATTGTTGTCTCTTTATCCCAGCTGAAGCTGAAGGAGTCATTGACTGGTAGGACATTGTAGCAGATAATTTTGTGTACTACACTTAAGTCCAACTGTAGGCGGTGTAGTTCAAGGTTGTCCAAGCCCAAAATTTCAAGCCTGGTGATATAGGGTATTCTGTTGCGAGCAGAGGAATGTAGTACTCTTCTCATGAAATACTTCTGGACTTGCTCAATTGTATTAATGTCCAATATACAGTGTGAGACAGATGAGCTGTATTTGAGTATTGGTCTAGCAAAGGTTTTGTATGCCCTAGTTAGCAATTCAATATTTCTGGAGGAGAAGCTTCATAAGATTAGATTTACAACTCTTAATGCCTTTTTGGCAATGCTGTTACAGTGAGCTCTGACGCTTAGGTCATTTGATATAAGTATTCCAAGGTCCTTGAACTTGAGGGTCGTCAACAAGGTCATATCTGCCTAGCTTGTATTTGGTATACTGATTTTTTTTTATCAATGTGTAGGACAGAGCATTTGTTGGTCAAGATTTGGAGTTGCCAATTGTTTGACCATTCTGACACATAATCAAGGTCGCTTTGAAGGACAGTAGCATTGTCGGTGGTATTGAATAGTTTTACGTCATCCATGACGAGGACGCAGTTGCTTATAAGGTGATCACAAAGGTCATTTATATAGAGTATAAAGAGTGTGGATCCTAGAACGCTGCCTTGGGGGACACTGCTGTTAACTGGAGCATGGTTTGATATACCACTCCCTATTATTACTATTTGTTGCCTGTTTGACAGGAATGCAGTAATCCATTTATGAAGGGATCCAGAAATGCCGTAAGAGTTTAGTTTTAACAATAGTTTGTCATGTACCACTGAATCAAAGGCTTTGCAGAAGTCTATATAAATTACGTCTGTTGCTTTACCCTAGTGGAGTAGAGTAGTCCATATGTTTTTGCAGTGTAGGAGTTGTAGATTGCAGGACAATTTTTTCCTGAAACCAAATTGTTTTTTGGAGAGTAGGTTGTTTGACTCTAAGTGGAGGGTGATGAATTGGTTAATGATTGATTCCATGACTTTGCATATCATAATTAAAAAGGTAACATCATCCCAAGGGAGACAAATTATTCATGCAATACTTACCTATATTATGAGAAAAAATTGTTGGTTGACATGTGTTGATTCTTATATATAGACAAACTTTAACTAAAACAATTATTACTAGTTTGTACAACTGATGAATGGAAATGTAGAAAAAAACACCGATTAATTTTTCCCTGATGCCACTGCATACAATAATCCAATTATATTAAGAGAAATACATAATCAGTGTTTATTTAATTATATTGCTATTCACACATTTTTAATAATATGTTTATATATAGCACTTTGCAGAAAATACTGTTTAAAAGTTTTAAACATCTTTCAGACACATTTTAATGCTTTATTCTTCCTTCCAAAATAAAATTCATATAATTCCAGATGAATCTTCTGTTGGTCAGGCTTATCCACCAGGAAAAAATAATGATCCAAAACAGTGGAAGGTCAACAATAACCATCAATGTTAAATCAAATGGCTGTTCAGGATCATCCTATGAGTCAAAAGCTCACTGAATTGAATTGAATTCTTTATTGTCATTGTACGTATATACATAGTATACATACAACAAAATTCACATAACACCCAGAGACCAGACCCAACATGCACACACACATGACAATCACCAAACACCTCCCCACCCGCCAAAATTCCCTGCCTCCTAAAACCACAAAAGCATCCACACAACAGACCAAGTAATATTGTCCAACAGCTCACTGATGGCGGTCCTTAAGTTCACTGTTGTGCAATTATAGCTTTGAAATATAACCATTTCAAAGGTCTTCCAAAACACATGGATAATGAAGATACACATACCTTCAGCATATTCCACCATGGGAGGTGGTATTCAGAAGAGCTGCTTTTTAACCCATATCCTTCCTGAAATGTTCACACTGGGCAGGCAGACTTATGCTTGGTAAGCTGATGCCTCATATATGCCAAGGCTGAACCTTGTAGATAATAAACATTATTTTGAACTGGGCCCCAAACCAATATATACAGTGACCTTAACGTATGTCCAATTCTACAAGAATGGATGATTGCCCTAGCCCATAATCTGTTGTGTTTTGCACCTGCTGTAACTTCTCAGACTTTGTTACTTACAGCAACTAGACATGTGAAATAAAATAATGAATAAATTATTGAAATAAAGACAATAATACACAGCAGTTGTATTTCTTATCAATGCTACAGGTTACATTCAGATTACTGATACTATTTTGTAAAAAAATATGAATTGTAAGTTTGTAAGTTTGATGTGATTTAAAGGTCGCCTTTGGAAGATTAACTAGTCTCAATTTGCATCCTCTGTCCCATAAAATGGACTTTCCTGTTTTAAAACTTGACTTTCCTTTTACTGTTTCAAGAATTGCTAGTTGATAATATTTTATATAGTTTGTCATTGTTCTAAGCATCCAACATATTGTGACTTTAACTCTGAAAAAGGTTTCATCCCATGTCTTTTTACAGTTTTGTTGTTGCTATTCTGCAACCTTATTTTAAAATACAAGTCATACTGGATCCTTTTAGATTATTTTGGAATTAGTAGCAAAAGAAATTCCACTTTTTCCACAAGAAACTGTGCTAGGGACTATTATATAGCTAGAATTTTTTTTTTACATGGATTGATTTTAAGAGAAGATTGTTTACATTTACTCATTTGGATTTTCTTTATAAATTAGTTTATTATCTTCTATTAAAATATGAATTTGTCTCATTAGCTCTGGCCACACTTATTTAAGGCTAATGTATATGTTAGAGAGCATCTTATGAAATACAGAGGGAAGGATCAAAGCATTTTGCCCTCTCGCTAAAAGTCCATTTGTCCCTCCCCATCCCTGGGAGAAGGTTACTGAAAAATCCCATTCCCTCCCCACCCCACAAACCTGCTTTCCAGCTCTGTTCTCCTGTGCAGGGCAACAAAAGAAGACCTAGCTGATCAGCTGGGACTCAGGAGGCAGAGAATAGATGGGGGCGGGGCCAGTCACAGGTGGTATTTGTCAGTTCTCTGAACTACTCAAAATTTACGCTACTGGTTCTCCAGAACTGGTCAGAGCCTGCTGAATATCACCTCTGACCCTACAGATTCTGTTTCTCCTATACATTTTCTTATTCAAAATGGTCACATTATGCAGGTCACATTACATTGCTAAAACAGCATATTAATTTTACCATTTTGCCATATATTAGCATAACATGTAGTCCTAAGTCTTTTTGGATCATGAGTTCATTTGGAAACTGGAGAAACAGTTACAATATGTCTCTTTTCAGGACCTGCCTAATGTAGTTAGATAGAACAAATAATTTGCTGCAAAATTGAGAAAGAGGTTGAACATGGGACTCAAATATCAAATCACATACTTAATTTCCATAGCAGAAAAAAGTTAACAAGAAAAACTGCTACGGCTCAGAGAAAAATTTAGATGCCGCCCATCTTGTATCCAATCATTCTATAGTGACCAAAATAAATTTCATCGAGGCACAGATTAGGATCGATCCCCAAATATCTTTACATAGCTTCATGAACATGGATTTTTTCAGAAACCTTATATTTTAATATTTTTACTCATTTTTTAAATTCCACATCAACCTTTTCTTTCCAGGAATAGGACTATGATGATTATATGATCATCACTGATTCACTGATTATATAAACTCTATTTGGTAATTCACAATTTTCCTATACTAGGAAAGATTTGTTGTTGTTGTTCAAGAATGTATGCCAATTATTGTATTCTTGTGTTCAGCTGTAACTCTTGTATAGCTGTCAGTGCTAACATACATAGTCCCTTTATTACACACTGAATTCTTGCTCATGTTTACTGCAGTTTGTAAAAAAAAAGCCAAAGAACTAGAGAAAAAAATAAATATAATCTTAAAGAGTTTATTTATTTAAATCATTGGTTCCCAAAGTGGGTGGTACTGCCTCCTGGGGGGTGATGGGATGTCTTAGGGGGGTGCTAAAAGGCAAGGGGGGCGCTTGAGGTGGGCCCCTCGCAGGGCGCAATTCAGGGGTGGGATTCTATTGGTTCATTGCCATCCCTGGTAGTTTGGAGAACTAGTAAAATGGCCCCCGGCTGGCCCTGCTCCTCCGTTCCCTGCCCAGTCAGTCCTTATTGCGCATGCACGACATCACATGCATGTGCAACTATCGCTGACAGTCACAGTGGCATGTTGGAGAAACGGAGCAAGCAAAGCCAGAAGTCGATAATTTTCACTGCAAAAAGCATCCAGATGCCATGTGTTTTTTTCGGTGCCACTGGAGTCCAGGCACACCAAACAAAAAACAAGCCTTGGTGGCTCAGGCTGTTAAATGCCTGCATTTAAGTTCCAGCTGCCTGTAATTATTGCAGGCTCGAATCCCACCAGGCTCAAGGTTGACTCAGCCTTCCATCCTCTTGGAGTAGGTAAATTGAGGACCCAAGATTGTTGGGGGCAATAAGCTGACTTTGTAAAAATGCCACTTAGTAATAAGCAGGCATATACAATGGAAGGAAGGCTATTGCTGAGCACATTGGGTTGTATCCCAAAAATTGTAAGCCGCCCTGAGTCTTCGGAGAAGGGCGGCATATAAATGTAATTAAAATAAAAATAAAATAAAAATAAATAAAAAACACAGTGTCTGGAGGTTTTTTGCAGCGAAAATTTCCAACCTCCGGCTTTGCTCCGCTTCTCCAACGCGCCACCGCTGCCGCGTTCTAGGCACCAGCCATGCGGGCTCACCTGATTGACTGCTGCACCACTCTGCTTGGACTTGCTTGGGCAAGTCCCTCCAGTGCAGTGTGCTCAGTGGGGTGGACCTGTGGGGCCAGCACCTAAAATGCAGCTGCAGCGGTGCATTGGAGAAACAGAGCAAAGCCAGAGGTTGGTAATTTTCGCTGCAAAAAACCTCCAGCTGCCACATGTTTTTTTCAGTGCAACTGCAGTCCAGCCACACACCCCCAAAAAATGCGGCGGCTGCAGGCATTCATGATAAGGGTGACGTGGGCTGGCGGGGAGCCCAGCAACAACAATGGCTCAGCCCTAGCTTGCTTTCCCTGGCAGCCAGCCGCAGGAAGAAGGTAAAGTCATGGACATGGGACAACAAAAGAGGCAGTCATGGGGAAGGAAATGGGGGAGGAAATGGGGAGATTAAGGGCCGGGGCTTCTGAGAGGGGCAATGGGGTGATGCAGGATTATCCAGGCCTTTGACAGATTAGGCCATACCTGCCCTAGCTGAACAGACAAGAAAGTAAAGAAAAAGAAACGAAAGAAGAAAAATGACAAAGAAAGCTGGGGCGAATGAAGGAACAGAAAGAAAAGATTGTGAGTCGAAAGATAGAGGAAATGATATAGTTGTTGAAAGAGGTGGAGGGAGGGAGGAAGGAGGAGGAGAAAGTGAACGAGATATGGAGAGAGGGTGGGGAGGTGGAGAGAGAAAATATGGTTATTGTTATTAAAGAGAGAAAGAGGAAACGAGATATTGTTGTCATGCCGATGAGGATATTGAACGATTGACAGATGAGGAGGAGAGAAAGAGAGAGGGAAAGAGAGAGAGAGAGAGAAACAGAGAGAAGGAAGAGATAAGAAAGAAAAGAAAGAAAAGGGAAAGAAAAAGGGAGAGAGAAAGGAAGAAAAAGGATAGACAAAGAAAGAGGGGGGATGGAAGTAAGAGATAGAAAGAAAGAGAAAGAAAGAAAAGAAAGAAAGAAAGAAAGAAAGAAAGAAAGGGAGGGAGGGAGGGAGGAGAAAGTGAATGAGATATCTAGTTCAACCACCTGCTCCAGCAGGATTAGGAGTGTGTGTGTGTGTGTGTGTGTGTGTGTGTGTGTGTGTGTGTGAAAACTCTGGTCAAGTAGCTCTGTGGAGGTCAGTCATAAATTAGAACACTTACTAAGCAACCGGCCATTAAGCGAGAACCACTTATATTTGGTTTGCCAGTCACATGGCCACTGGCCACTGGCCATGCCCACCCAGTCACATGGCCACCAAACCACACCCATCCAGTCACATGACCACCAAGCCATGCCCAGTCAGCAAGCCACGCCTAGCCAGTCACATGACCACCAAGCCACACCCACAAATTAGGCCATGACCACAGAACCAGTTGGTAAGAAATTTGAATCCCACTCCTGGGTGGGGGGCACTGAGGATGAGTTTGTAGCATGGGGGCGGTGGACTGAAAAACTTTGGGAACCACTGATTTAAATGTATATGTAGCATAGTGATGCTTGCTCAACTGAGAATAAAACTTCACCAAATAGGGAGATTAATTCTTTGAATTTTTACATTCTTCTTGGTGAACTGCTAAAGGGAACAAAGTGTCAGCTCATATATGTTTTCTTATGGGGTTCTGCAGACTTCAGTTCTCTCATTCCAACTTCAATATCTATCTGCAATTGCTAAAAGAAATACTACTAATACCCAGCAGCATGCCTCCTTCCCAGAGAAATTGTGAAACCTATGGAGACCTTGTCCAGAAACCATATGGCTCCCTGTTTATTCCATTTTAGATCAGGTAATAGGTTTATGATTTAGGAGGCCTCTTGGATTCATGGTTATTGCAGGATTCACAGATGAAGACTGTAGCTAATGGATCTTTTACACAACTTCCATTGGTGCATCAGTTGGGCGTTACATAATATTGGATGTCCTGTCGATAGTAACTCAAGTCCTCATCATTACTATTCTAAACTATTTCAATGGCCATTACATGAGGCTTCTTTTGAAGATTATTCAGAAAATGAAGTTGGTGCAAAAATTCTTCCTTATTTGTTGACATTGTTGAAAACTGTGACTTAGTTTGTTTCAACTCTTTTCTTTTATTATATCAGTACTAAAATAGATTTGGTTTCTGCTATGAAGTATTCCTTCCTTAAGTATTCTGTAAATATATTTGATTTTTCTTTATTCTCACTTTTTTAGTAACCTTATTCAATAATTCCCTCAACACTGTCAAACTATTTACTAAATTGCATTACTATTACTATTATTATTACTATTAATCCTCCCATCCTTCCTTTCACCCATCTCCTCCCACTTGTGACTGTATGACTGTAACCCTGTTGCTTGTATCCTAACTATTTTTATTGACTGTTTCCTAGTATGTTTTGATTGCTTATTGTACCCTATGACTATTATTAAGTGTTGTACCTGATGATTCTTGACTCTTGACAAATGTATCTTTTCTTTTATATACACTGAGAGTATATGCACCAAGGCAAATTCCTTGTGTGTCCAATCACACTTGGCCAATAAAGAATTCTATTCTTGACTCTTGACTTATGATCAAAATTGGAACCAGAATTTCTGTCATTAATTGGTTTGGTTGTAAAGGAAGTCATCATGAGACTAGACCCAATTCCATGACCCTTTTTATCATGATTGTTAAGCAAATCACTATTGTTAAGACGATCACATGGTCGTTCAGTGAATCCAGCTTCCCCAATTCACTTGGCTTGCCAGAAGAAAGATGGGAAGGTTGCAAATCATGATCATATGACTGCAAGATGTTGTAATCATCATAAATGCAAGCTGGTTCCTAAATACTCAAATAGTGATCACATTATTGTGGGGCTGATGTGATAGTCATAACTTGAGAATGGATCATAAGTCACTTTTTTCAAGGCAACACCATCATTAAATGAATGGTTAAAGTCAAGGGTCAACCTTCAATCCTCTCAGTACCTAGATCTGGCAATTCTATTCCTGTTTAACTTTTTGGGTGATAAACATTCTCAAATCCCCATTCCTTCCATCAGAAAATACTTCCTATGCCCCATATATACGGTTTTGTATTGTACTCTTACATTCAGTTTTCATATCTCAGCAATAATATCCTGAGTATTAAATGCCTTATTAGTTGTCCTTCATCTCAGGTATGGGAAAATAGTTTCCTAAAGGAAATCTCTAAGGTCAACTAGCAATTAATTGCCGAGTTCTGATTGAATATACTATTGACTGCTCTCATATTAGGCAGTTTCCTGTTTATTAAGCTTCATAGGTTATCAGGTGCCAAGACATTAAAATGTCAATAATTTATTAATGCTAAATTATCCCTACTCCCCCTCTTTCTCTCAACAAATGCTCATATACAGTATTGAGACACAATGAAATTATAGAAACCCACATATCTATCTAAAATGCACAAACCAATAAAAATGTCTGGGACTAACCTTTGAAATATGTCTTTACCATCTACAATTTATGTACTAATTTTATATATTGATAATGCTTCACATCACTCAAAGGAACAATAGATGAGCCTTTACTTTCTCATTCTACAATCTAAGAATGGGATCTTCAGGACACATGCACTCTAGAGTTTATGTAAATTCAGGAACTATCTAATACAAAAAGAATAGTTTATTTAGAATCTTCTATGATTTTAGAAGTGAATCCTTAAATATGATTCAAAAGCTCTGAATGAAAATGAAAGAAAGATTGTGGGTACACTCTGCAAGCTGTGTGCTGTTTGGAAGTGCATGGAGTACCACAGTACAAATACAGGAGAAAAGTGAGCGTGCATCATGATATCACAGTTCTGTTTTTTTTTTCAGTCTTTCCCCCTTGTTCCCACAGATGTGAAAAAGTAAGCCATGGGAAGAAGGCTACAATTTAATTGTACCTGGGATCCTGAAAGACAACACACTGATTTTAGTGTGTTATTTTAGTGACATTTCCATCTTCTAAGAAGCTTTAAGCATTTCAGGATTTTTTTAAAAGACTCATTGTTCTCATTGCATTGTATTGCATTGCATTGTTCTCATTTAAAATGAGCTATATTACATGTCATAGCTGCCATCTTTTTGTCTCTCTAAATTTAGAGGTACATAGATGAAAACACACACATATTAGCTCTCACTGTCTGAGAATTAGCTCTTTCAATTTAGTAAAGAGTTATCTATATCAAACATAAACATTTACTAAGAAAAAGCTGGTTTTACTCCAGGGTATTAATTTTTCATTTCTCCCACCAATATTAAGTAGACACTAAGTTAGATTTAATTAACAATTTACAAGAGATAATTATTTAAGGGGATGTTCACATATTTGGCATTCGATGTCTCAAAACAATATAAAAAGAAAAGTATTTATGAATTTAATAGAAAAGGCTTTTTAATTAAATGCTGTCAAAGACAATTGCATTAATGAATGCATACCAAGGAATGCAAAGCTAGCCAAGTATATTTAGCAAACAGGAACTAGACTTTGGAGGGCCATTATTATTTATTCTTCTGAAGCAGCAGTGAGTCTAGGTCACAGTGCTAAGTGAAATCAGTTATGTTATAAGAACTGATTATATTTATTGATGATTATTACAAATTTTAAATCCCAGAAGGCAAATATTTTTTACTTTCAAAGTGACAGAAAATTATTTCCTGCTAGTATAAAGGAAAATACAAATAAATACTAACAAATATTTATCGCTTATCTGTTGGAGGGCTTTTCATGAACATATTTTAAAGTACAAATGGAAATATTACCATATCTCTTCTTAAGTGTTTTAATCAATTAAAGGCATTTGTTGTTCAATAAACAGTTGACATAAGTAAGCAAATGAATAATTATTCTGGTAAACTTTCCTTAATTATTAATGGATGTACAAGGGTAATCAAGTAGCATCTTAAGATCTATAAACCACTGTAAACTCATGGTTGTAAAATAAAAGATTGTCTACAGTTAAGTAATTAACTGCAACAAAATAGTTCAACAGTTATCAAATAGATAACAAAATCAACCAAGAGATCCTGCATTTCCTGAACAATTATGGAAGAGCATATGTTCTAAATTTTAGATACCACCATTATGCCTGAGGGGTCTTCAAACTTGACAGCTTTAAGACTTGTGGACTTCAACTCCCAGAATTCCTCCTCCAATTATGTTAGCTCAGGAATTCTGGGAGTTGAAGTCCACAAGTCTTAAACTTGCCAAGTTTGAAGACCCTTGCCTGAAATAGAAGTAGAATGGGAGGAAATCCAGTGTCCCTCACATACACACACAAATAAAGAAATGTAACTTGATATTCTCATATAATCACATGCACACACACCCCAAACAGCTTATCAACAGTTTGAAGTGAAACAAGCTGACACAGTGAATATGACTGTTTCTAATATTTCCAAGTAAAAGGTCTGTTCCTAGGTGCAGCTTCTAAACTGGAATGGAACTCAATTGAAGTAGGTAAATGTTATCCAATACATTTACAAAAGTATGCATTACCTAAAATAACTAATAATTTTCTGCTGATAGAATAGCTGTAATTCTTCAGTAAACAAAAGTAGTAGTTTCTCCATCTCAGATTATATACCCTATTTTATGGCTTTCCACATTTATAATGAATGACTTGTACTGCCTTATATAAAATTCCACAAAATCATAGGCAACCAAAATATATGGGGAAAGTATTTTGTTCTATGCAGTCTGCAACTTAACTTTTGCTCATTTTTTTTAAAAAAGCACAAAAGTCAATGATTTGTTCAGCTTCTTACAGCACTATAGCTATTAGAAAATGTAGCAATGAAACTGTAGACCAATATTCCGTTCTGAATTCGGACTATAAGATATTCACATCAATAATAGCCGAACTATTAAAAAGGTTCCTAAATGATTTTATACATGTTGACCAAAAATGGTTTCTTGCCAAAAAGTCAAATCAAAAATAATATAAGAACAATATTAGATATCCTAGAATATTACAAAACACACAGTGAAAAAACAGGTGGCACTGCTATTCTTGAACGCCCAAAAAGCATTCGACAATGTCAAATGGGAATTCATGTTACGGCAACTTAGATATATGCATTTTGGTGATAAATTTTTAAATATGTTCTTGGCGATATATTTTAAACAAGAGGCTAAAATAATAGTAAATGGAGAGGTGACCAAATATTTCAAAATCCAGAAAGGTACGAGACAAGGGTGCCCATTATCCCTGCTATTCTTTATACTAACTTTGGAAGTTTTAACAAGGATAATGTTTAATATGCAACAATGTCTCATAAATATGTATGTACGTTGTATATGTCAGGATTCCAGCAGTTACTCCAATTAAATCATGAGCCTTGAGCCATACTCCTAAAACTAAAAAGGATTTATTAGAAGTTAACATTCCAGCATTTGCCTGGGCGTAGCCGACTTTGAGATACATAATTCACTGTCACCCTTGATCCTGCTTTTCACCTCCACCCCTCTGGGTGTATCATCCAACGAAACACGTCCATAGCCAAGAGTCATCAATCATGCTCTCCAATTAGATTTTTGCATGGCAGAAGCTTCAGTCATCTAATCAGTCTCTGAAGAAAATATGAACGGAATGTACTTTCTATTCCACACTGCTGCCTGCTCTTTGAAACTCCCCCCTTCTTTCTGTTGACAACAATAAAACGTGTATACAAATTTTTTTATGAGTTGACATTCGGCTCCCCTCACTTCTTGAAGGTGACCTGTGCAACACACACAAAAACAAATTGATTGCAGATATGAAAGCTTATGCTCACAAAACTCACCCAGGCTTGGTAGGATTTTCTGCATGGAACCTTGCTACAAGTGCCCCGCTGCCATGGAGGCCAACATCCTTGCCTCCACCGTCCCCCGCTGACCCAGCCTTCAGCAGCACCATACCTGGGTCTGCAGCAACGGCACTTGGTGGGGGTAGGGAGCCCTCCGTGCTGCGCCATGATCAGCCGTTAGGAGCGGTTGGTGGCGAGGCATGGCTGCCCACAGGCCACTCCTAATGGCAAGTTTCCCCACTGCCCCTCCCCCCCATTTTGCATGTTTTAAATAGGCCTAAATTTGGGGGGAGGGGCTTAATTTCACCTCATGCCTAGAAAACATGCTGGGCCTTCCTATTGGGCTGGCGTATTGTTGGAGAAACACGGTAGTAATGGCACCCCAGCAGATTCCACAGGAAAATGTAGGACCTTTACAACAGGGGACCAGGTATATGCACATAATTACCCGGGAGGGACTACCTGGATTCCAGCTAAAATAATAGAAAGCACCAGCCCCAGGTCATACAGAGTAGAGGTGGAAGGGGGGAAAATATGGAACCAGCACATAGACCAATTAAGAGGCTGGATAACCCAGACACAAACAGAAACCAAAAACCGACATGATAAAACACAACACAACTGGCCCTGACAACTTACAGAGAAAAAGAACCATCACAAAGAACTCCAAGTCTAGTCTCAAACCCGATCAGAGTACGATAATTAGGAAGGAAACACAAATAAAAGATCTAGAAATTAAGAAAGAAGTATATAAATTGCAAGCTTTTGCAGACGATTTAGTTTTCATTCTAGAGGAACCAATACAATCAGGGTTGAAATTTATAGAGATATTAGAAGAATATGGAGAAGTAGCTGGACTAAAAATAAACAAGGAAAAAACCAAAATGATAGTTAAGAACAGGACCAACAAGCAGAAAGATAACCCGGCTAAGGGAATAAATATTCAGATAGTAAAGAAAATGAAATATCTAGGGATCTATATTTCAGCAAGATGTACAACAATCAAAAAGGACAACTATGGCAAATTAATGAAACAAATAAAAGAGGACTTTGAGAGATGGAGACTCTCCCTAATGGATAGAATAGTGGCAATTAAGATGAATATTCTACCAAAGCTACTCTTTTTGTTTCAAAATATACCTATAAAATTAGATACAAAATATTTTGAAAATCTGAACAAAATGACTTTGAATTTTATATGACAAGGAAAGAAATCAAGGATTAAACTAAAACTTCTGCAAGAAGCTAAAGAGAAAGGAGGGTTTGGCTTGCCAGATTGGGAAATATATTACCAGGCAGCAATGGTTACCTGGGTGAAAGAATGGATAACTTTAAAGAATAAGAGATTACTATCACTAGAGGCTCACAACTTACACCTAGGATGGCATGCATTTTTGTGGTACAGTAGATACGTAGCACATCAATATTTCCAAAGACACCAGATAAGACAAGCTCTATTTGCAGTATGGAACAAAATCAAACAGCAAAATTACATGGAAATTCCAGTTTGGTTATCCAGCTTAGAGGCGTTGGTACACCCAAATCTTATTAATCAGGGAAAAATTATCACGTATAAGGACATTACAAATGAAAAAAGGGATTTGAAATCTAGACAAGAGCTAAAAGAATAAGAGGTAGAATTGGAGTGGTGGGCATATTTATATATCCAATCACAATATGGGAAAGAAATGAAAAAGTGGGGGATTAGTAGAGACACTACGACACCAGATGCAATTTTATTGGGGATAGATGATAAGCTGATAAGGAAAATTTACAAATGTTTATTGGACTATAAAATGGAGGAAGAACAGGTCAAGGAAACGGTGGTATGGGTGAAAAATTTTGGGTATAATATCAAATTGGATAAATGGCAAGAACTATGGGAACAAAACAGGAAAATAACATTGGCCACATCGTACAAAGAAAACCTATACAAGATGTTCTATATGTGGCATCTCCCTCCACAGCAAGGCTGGTCAAAATGTTTAGAAAACTATCATCAAATTGTTGGAAATGTAACAAAGAACCAGATGCACATATTATCATATGCAGTGGTCTTGAAAAAAGACACAGGAATTTTGGCGTAGGGTCCAGACGTGGTTGGATGAGATGACTGGACAAAAAATAGAATACAAACGGGAACTATTTCTACTAGGAATTATGAATGAGAGACATAGTAAAGAGGTGAGCTATTTATTACATGTTATCTAGCTATTTATTACATATTACATATTACATAGTACATATTATCATGGCAGCAAGAATGGTTTTTGCCCAACAATGGAAAAATACAGAAATTCCAGAAGAAGGTGAGGTGATAAAGAAAATACTGATGTGTGCTGAAATGGGTAGATTGACTTTGGAATTGAAAAATAAAGATGAGACAGAATACTACAAGATGTGGAATAAATTTTATCAATGGTGGGAGCAGAAAGGAGGGACCCAGAATAAAAAATAATCAGGATTTGTAGAATTGATAATTTAGACTATGTAAATAATTACAATGGAATATGATGGATAATACAATGGATATAAGTTGACTGTATAAATACTATATATAAATGTATATATGTATCGTATACTTTAGTATGCATGGCAAACACGATGCCAGGACAACCACACCATGTCCAATATTTTAATGATGTAATCAATAAAAAATTATTTTTAAAAAATGTAGCAATGAAAGCAAATACAATTATTTTACATAATACAAGATTTTATATAGAAAATAGTGTATATGTCAATGTGTGAAATTAGGCATTTTATAGAATGCCTATGAAATCTATAGCAGTGGTCGCCAACCAGTGGGCTGGGGACCACTGGTGGTCTGCAAGAAAATTTTGGTGGTCCGCAGAGCAATGCCACCCCCAAAACACCCCCAAAGCAATTAATCCAGGCTGCACAGGAACACAAGGCTGCACCGCCCACATGGCCCGCAGGAACACAAGGTTTGTGTCATTTGCAGTGCGAACAACACAAGGTAGTGAGAGGAGGGGGGAAAGGGCAGAGGGGAACTTGCCTCCCTCACCCCACGTACCTGGCCTGGCCACCGGGCTGCTTCTTTCTGCTTCTTTCTTCTTCTGCTTTTGGCTGCAAGCAAGGAAAGCAGCAAAAGTCTTTCTTTCTCTCCCCCAAACTCCACCAGAAATGAGTCTTTGGGACCCTGCAAGGCATCCTGCTCCAAGAGGCTGCACCGGCACAACAATTCTCACAAAGACTCATTTCTGGTGGAGTTTGGGGGAGAGAAAGAAAGACTTCTGCTGCTTCTGCTGCTTTCCTTACATGCATTAAAAGTCTCTCTCTCTCTCTCCACCTCTGAGAATGGAGCTGGAGATGGTATCCTACAATCTCAAGTAAATAAATAAGTGATTGATCGGTAGGAAAACGGGGTGGGGAATTTTCCTGCAGACTTTTTTGGGGATTTTCCCAGGGTCTCTGCTGCTTTCTGCAGAGACCCTGGGAAAACGTCAGCAAGCCACCATCAGTCAAAATTCATATTAGTGGTCCACAGGATTTAAAATTATGAGTTTGGTGGTCCCTGAAGTCCAAAATGTTGGTGACCCCTGATCATAGAATGCCAAAAATGAGACGTCGAAGTATAAAATGCTTAATATTTCACACAATTTCTAGGCATTCTATGCAATGCCAAAAGACAAACCAGCAAAGTATAAAGTACTCCTGCTAAAATGCCAATCTATCCTTCCTTGTTCCATCAAGTAGATTAATATTGGTCTTTTTCTCTTATTTTTTTCAGTAAGAAAGTCTTATACATCGATCAAAGTTCAAAGTTTATCATTGAACAATGTATCCTATGCTCTGTACATTTTTTTTGTTCCATTCAATTAGGTTCAAGACTCCCTGAAAAAGTCCTTGCAATTTTCTTTGCAAGTTTTTTTCCCCCAAAGTGGTTTTCCCTTGCCTGCTTCCTAGGTTTCCGAGAGAGTGACTGGTCCAAGGTCCACCAGTTCAGTTTGAGCCTAAATTGGGACTAGAATTCCCAGTTTCTAGCATAATGCCTTAACTATTACCGTAACTTAATTTTCATGTTTAATATACTATCAGCATAAAAAGACTAAGCATGTAGAAGCATCTATCTGTGAGGAAATAGAAAAGGAGTAAGTGCTCAAGATTATGTTTTTGAAAAACACAGTGAATGGCAACTGAAAGATTAGACTGAAATCTTGGGGAGCAAAAATCAAGAGTAATTCTAAATTCAAAGCAGAATGCTATCCTACTAAAAAAACATCCTGCAGAATTTTCCCCCCCAAGAGATAACATATGCGAAAGAGAAAATACAGAAATTTTAAAATTCTGTTTCACAAAGTAAAATGCCCTCTTTCTCCAAAAACTTTTATTGTACACGTCAATTAAGAAGCAACTGCAATTAGTTTGGAGTTTTTTCCACTGACATATTGGAGAGAAAAATAGTGTTATTCAATAAAAATATAGTTGTTGAAAAGATCTAGCATTTTAAAATCATGTTTTATTAAAAAGAAATCTGGAAAAATTGTACTTTTCCTGTTTTATACTTTTAAAAAGAAAGCAATAAACTTTCACTAGCAATTATAAATAACTATTCCAATATGTTATTGAATTATTAAAGCACTCCAATCATGCTAATTAAGAAAAATTAAGAATTAAGATTTTATATAAAATGTAACTTACAAAAAACACCATTAACTACTAAGATAGTAAAATAATTATCATCTTATCACAATAACTTTTACCACTTTGTGCTTTACACTGTGTCTGATTTTCCCCAACTCCCTTGGGACATCCAGAAAATGTATTTCTAAAAGTACAAAAGGAAAACTATATGTATAAAACCTGTATTTACTTTCCTTAAATGCTCTTTGGTATGAAAGGTAACATTTACAAACCCTCTGACACATATTCAATCCATTAGGAAGAGTTTGAGGAAATTCTAGTAGAGCATGTGAGGTAACTTGCGGAACCTTAAGAGAAAATGCAATTTTTCTATGCTACTTTCTCTGTCTTTAATTCATAGCATGTACCACTCCACTAAGTGAATAAAAGAACAACATTAGAGACAATCTTATGGCAGTTGTTTCATTTGAATTGGTTAATAGTATCTGGTATAAACTTTAATATGATAGGTTCTGCACTTAGTATCTCTAAGTGGAGAAAAATCATATTATTGAAAATTTATCATAAAAGTTTCACAGAGTTTTATTGAAATATATCATAAAACTCTCACAAAAGCTCTATGTGAACTCTGTGACAGAACACAGAAAATATGGAAATATTTTATTTTTTCTGGATATAATGAAATAATAAAAATATGAAAGATAACTAAGGATGTCTCCCTTCCATCTGGGTTATACTATAATTGTATCCATATTAATAAAAATTTGTAACAATTGATATCCATATTAAGCAGAAACAGTTATGTTTCAAGGATCCAAATTGTTTCTTTTCAACAATAAACTTCTGGCTTTCTATTACAATTGTAATAACTATCATAACAAATTCTACTGAGTGTGTCAAAGTCAAATATATAGAGAGCCTCGGTGCTTTTGATTTGCAGCTTATCGGTTTTGTCAATATATGTGCAAAGCTTGTAGGAACAAATATACTAAGCTTCTTTTTACTGTCTAAAATGTGCAGCTAATACTTATTAAACATACTAAACATACTGTGGTCAAACATTCATTAAATGTGAGCCACATAGGCACATATTTCTCTATAGTGAGTGAAGCAACAAATTGCAAAAGCTGGCAATTCAATTGTAGCAAAAAGACAATCATTTTGTTTGAGAGTTATATTTGATTTTATGCATCTCCTATATTAAAATTATTATAAACTTCTGAGGCTTAATAAACCCTCTCTCAAAATACATAAACTAGCCTAGCCCAGACAAAAATAACTATACTATAATCAATATTTGATACGGTGGGGAAAGGTATATTAACAGTATTTGAGAAGGCATCTAATTTTTTTAAGGTATCAGGTTAGGCAGTATGGAATGTACAACAGGATATTCCTAAAGTAAGAGAATGTTTGTATCTCCCTAACTCTTAAAATGAGTAATACACAGTGGAAAATATTAGACAATATTAAGCTAAATGTATAACTGTCGGCTCTACCTTTAATTAGCAATTTATTCTGTTGCCTAGTTCCCTCCCCCTCCCCCAGGTTTAACTATGTAATAGTTTCCTGCACAGTATATTCTAAAACTATTTTATAAATTGTAATGCAAAAAGAGCATGCTGGGATTTCTGTAATGCTTTGGTTCTCAAGGGCAATTTTGGGTAGCTTGGAAAATTGTAACATCATGAATTTAAATATTGTATTTAAAGACAGTGTGCACTGCATGATATACCTGGAAGCTCAGGCATTTACACAATGTATCAATTCATTTATAAAAAAAGAAATGAATCTATTTTTGGCTTAATTTTAGATGATTTACTCTGGATCATACAGTCTCATCTGTATATGTCAGAAAATTGTCAGAAGTTTTCTCTCTAAAAATCTATTTGCAAACTGATACATATTATACATGCTGATATGGCAAGATCTTTCAGCTGTTTCCCTCCTATCCCTTCTAATAGGCTAGCTTAAAATATTTTGCACCCATGCCTAAACCTATCCAACATAAACCATATAGATTAAAAAAGATTAAGAGATTAAAAACTGTAAGACAAATCTTTAATCTTTAGAATATCACCTAAACTATTCAAAGAGGTAAAAGACATTGGAATCATCACACTTTATCCCCACAATGCTCCTGGAAGTGAGGCAGAATGGAAAAAATACTACAAAGTATTACTATAATCAGCAGAAGTTGTTTAGCAGAAGTTATTTAGCTTTAAAATTGCAAGCTTTGCAATTATTATTATTATTATTTATTTAGACTTGTATGCCACCCTTCTCCCTAAGGACTCAGGGTGGCGAACATTTAAAAACCGTACAAAATTACAATAAAAATGAACTAAACAACTACAAGTCTAAAGCCCAATTAAAATTAAAATTAGATTAAAACAACTAAAAAATAACCCACCCCCGGGTCAATCCAGACCGGCCTGCTAAAATAGCCAGGTCTTCAGGTCTCGGCGAAAGGAGTGGAGATCAGGGGCCAAACGGAGATCCACAGGGAGATGATTCCATAGGGCGGATGCTCCCACAGAAAAGGCCCTAGCCCTGGGAACCGCCAGCCGACAATGCCTAACCGACAGAATCCCAAGGGGGCCCCTCCTGTGGGAGCACACCGGGTGATCGGAATGAGATGCTGGCAGGAGGTGTTCCCGCAAGTACTCTGGACCCAAGCCATTTAGGGCTTTATAAGTTGTTACTAGCATCTTGAAGGCAACCCAGGAGGCAACCGGCAACCAGTTCAAGTCGCACAGGAGGGGTGTAACATGGGAGTATCGGGACACTCCCATCACAGCCCACGCGGCCACATTCTGCACCAGCTGCAACCTCCAGGTGGTCCACAAGGGCAGCCGCATGTAGAGAGCGTTACAGTAGTCGATTCTGGAAGTGACGAGCGCATGAGTGACCGTTCAAAGGGCATCTCAGCTCAGATAAGGGCGGAGCTGGCGAACCAGTCGAACATGGGCAAAAGCCCCCCTGGCCACAGCTCCCACTTGCTCCTCTAAACTGAGCTGTGAATCCAGGAGGACGCCCAGATTCCTCGCCCTATCCATGGGGGGCAACACCTCTCCCCCCATGACCAAAGATGGCACATCCACTGAGAACTGAGATGCCGGTAAGAACAGCCACTCAGTCTTGGCCGGGTTGAGCCGGAGCCTGTTACTCCCCATCCAGACCTGCACCCCCTCCAGGCACCGGGACATCACAGAGAGAGCATCACTGATTTGGTTTGGGGTGGAGATGTAAAGCTTTGGGGTGGAGATGTAAAATTATACAGGAAACTTGCTTAATGCGAAATATATTTTAATCTATGAATGTAACATGACCTATGTACCAGATATTTTTTGTAATGCATTGCAAAAGGTGGTACCCGAAAGTAGCAGATGGTGTAAGATAAGCTGTATATAGAAAATGTTGCAAAACAGCTATAGGGGAACTTCTCCTTTTCTTTGTCATGTTATGGTATAATTAGATAACAGTAATGCCCTGGGCGAGTCGGGGGTTGTGAGCTGAATAAAAGTCACACCTTGGGAGTAGCCCGGGGTTCAGAATTTGTCATGCTAATACTCTGAACCTTTGCGCAAATAAATCTGTGTTCTCCAACCCTTCGTGGTCTTGTGTCCTGAATTGGTGACTAAGATCTGCTGCAACATTTCTGGTGACCGTGGCAGGACAGAAGGAGCCTTGGGGCTCACTGGAGGGCCACCCCGGTGCCAGGGGCCTGTTGAGTTATTTATTTATTTTATTCATATTTATATGCTGCCCTTCTCCAGAGACTCAGGGTGGCTTACAATGTTTGGAGCACAACCCAATGCACTCAGCAATAGCCTTCATTCCATTGTATATGCCTGCTTATTACTAGGGCTTATTTGGGCCCCCCCCAAGTGGCATTTTTACAAAGTCAGCTTATTGCCCCCAACAATCTTGGGTCCTCAATTTACCTACCCCGTGAGGATGGAAGGCTGAGTCAACCTTGAGCCTGGTGGGATTCGAGCCTGCACTAATTGCAGGCAGCTGGAACTAAGTGCTAGGTGTTTAATAGCCTGCACCACCAAGGCTCTGTAGCCTTGTTAGGGGGAACTTCCCAGGCACCATCGGACACTTCATTCCGAGGGACTTCCCGGTGACGCAGGGCTCTGCCGGCGACGGTTGACACCTCCAAGAACCACTGATGAAGGGAGAGGAGACCAGGACATTCTTCGACCAGCTGGTGGATGTAACGCTCACCAAGAGGCAAGTATTGGGTGTGGAGTAATCCCTCCCTGTAAGTAGGGACGGAGGGGAGAACTGATCACTCTCTCTTTAGACAAAGGTGGGAGGATTGTTAAGAGTGTTTGAGGTGAAAGGCTACTGCGGCTCCCTACAGTGACTGTGAGTGTCCAGCACCCTGGGCCAGTAGAGAGTGAATGATGTTCGCAGTTCCCATCGGAGACCGTGGTTATCTGGCTCCCTGGGTTGGACATGAAAGTGTAGAATAAAACCCTTGGTGTTACCTTGAATGCATGTGGTAGTCAGGCATGGAAGGAGACATATAAGTCTAACCACAAATACCTTTGCCAACGGAATTCGAAATGGGGCTATGGAAACCCGGATCAATTTATTCCCTGCAGAGCACAAACTGATTGTACCAGTTGGGGATTCATATGCGATTATACTGGTGGGGGATATAAAGGGTGTATGCACCTCTCAGAGTTCTGCCAGGTATCAGGAACCAACCAAGTCTCTTTCCAGGTATCTCGAAACCACCCACCTCAAGTCAATTATGGTATGAGGATTGATGGAATGGGGACTGACCCGGCTACGTTTATCAATATTAGTGTAAACATAATACATGATGGAGAAGTCAAATCATTGGGGTGGTCAGTCTATGATAATCTTCGAAAACTCGAACAACCCCTACTAGTAAGCCCCAAAGCTGTAAATCTATTTGTGGAAATGGCTGAAGAGGTGGCCAAAACCCTGACTGTTAAGAATTGCTTTGTGTGCGGTGGTGCGAATATGGGTGACCAATGGTCCTGGGAAGCCCTGGAAGCAACCCCTGAAGTTTTTAATAGCATGTCTTGGGAAGGAAATATCTCAGCCTGCACTCGCTTTTCTGGTATTGTGTGGACACTATCAACTAACTTAGTGGGGTGCAATTGCTTCACGAGTAATCACACTGAGCCTGTAGGTGACTTATTATGTCTAGGAGTTTGGGACCAGGGATATATTAATTGGATCTCCCCTGGCAATGCAACGAAACCTGATAAATTTAACCAAACCTTACTTTCTTATCTCAATAGTACCTCAGGGGACTGGGTTGCCCCAGACAACATGTACTGGATATGTGGCAACTTAGCATATGAGAAACTACCTCACAGCTGGTCAGGATCTTGTGTATTAGGTTGGATCAAACCATCCTTCTTTCTTTTGCCTATTCAGTCAAAGCAAGTACTGGGTGTGCCTGTGTATGACCTGGTGGGGTGAAAGAAACGCAGGAGAAATGTAGATATGGTCTTCTCTAATTTTCCATGTAAAGAACTAGCGGAATATGAAAAAAACACCATTTGGAACTCAGAACGAATAGTATGCACCTATGGCCGGGCCACCTGGGCAGAGGATGGCACTTATGGGTACCGAACCCCCACTTATATGCTAAATAGGATTATCAGGTTACAAGCCATCCTTGACCTCTCTGGTCAAAGAATAGACAAGGCCTTGAACTTTTTGTCACAAACTACTGATAAACTCAGGACAACAGTATATCAAAATAGGTTGGCTTTGGATTACATTTTGGCTAAGGAAGGAGGGGTGTGTGGAAAATTTAACCTCTCTAATTGTTGCCTACAGATTGATGAAACAGGAAAGGTTATTAAACAATTAACCACTGAGATGAGACAACATACTCATAACGCTGATCAGAATTGGAAAGGTTTTGAGCTTGGCCAGATCTTTGGCTCTTGGTTTCCCAAATTTCCTGGCCTGCAAGCCATTGTGGCACTCATTGGACTAATAGCTGCCGGATTTGTAATTCTACCATGTATTCTCCCAATCTTTGTTCGAACTATCTCTAATAGCCTCTCTTTGCTAGTGGACAAATGCGCCACAGCCCAGGCTATGGCCTTGTGGGAATCTAAAGCACTAGCCACAGGTGAGGAAGACCTATTGGTGTATGAAACTCCACAGCAATCTTCAGATTTAGGTGAAGTTTCAAAGGGGGGAATGAGGCAGAATGGAAAAATACTACAAAGTATTACTATAATCAGCAGAAGTTGTTTAGCAGAAGTTATTTAGCTTTAAAATTTCAACCTTTGCAATTATACAGGAAACTTGCTTAATGCGAAATATGAATGAACCTATGAATGTAACATGACCTATGTACCAGATATTTTCTGTAATGCATTGCAAAAGGTGGTACCCGAAAGTAGCAGATGGTGTAAGATAAGGCCGTATATAGAAAATGTTGCAAAACAGCTATAGGGGAACTTCTCCTTTTCTTCATCATGTTATGGTATAATTAGATAACAGTAATGCCCTGGGCAAGTCAGAGGTTGTGAGCTGAATAAAAGTCACACCTCAGGAGTAGCCTGGGGTTCAGAATTTGTCATGCTAATACTCTGAACCTTTGCACAAATAAACCTGTGTTCTCCAATCCCTCATGGTCTTGTGTCCTGAATTAGTGACTAAGATCTGCTGCAACAGAAGGAAAGTTAAGTTGAACATTTATTATTTACCTTTTTTGTTAAATTCATATCCCGCTTTTTATTCAAAGTCCCTCCTTCCTATTTTCCTCCTATTTTTCCTCACAATAATAATCCTGTGACATAGATGGGGTTGAGAGAGAATGATTGGTCCAGAGTCACTCAGTGGACTTCTGTGCTTGAGATTAGACTAGAACCTTTCTTTACCTCTCTTTTGAATGGAAGAAAGAGGCAAACAGAACTAATCACATCATTCTTCATCACATACTTATTAAACAAAATGCAGACAAGAAGGAATGAGCACCATATAAACAAGACCGATGAAGAAACAATCCTCCACTCAGAAAGCAATCAAAAAAGAAAATATACCCCAATCAATGCTAGAAGGCAAGCTGCCACATATAAACAGCCAGCAAATTCTATTTCCCCATGGGCTACTGATATTGCTGATGTTATCTAGCTTGATAAGGAATTTGTCTGAAAACCAATAGTTTCAATTATAATTTATCCTTTTTGTCATAGAAATATCCTTTGTAATTTGTAATTGTCTTCCTCCTTAGGAATAATATCTTTTTATTCCTTGAATCCAAGAAAGCAAATAATTCTTATGTTTTTTTTTAATTCAGGAAAACAAATATTGACTTTTTATTTTTTTGTAATCAGCTGGTATATTCAGTAAGCATACTGATATTAAGCAACTTAAACATTAAAAATTGTATTAACAGTTTAACTTTTCAGTTGTGTGATTATTATTATCTTCATTTTTGACTAACCAAGTGGTTTCATCTGGATATCTCCAAATTATTATTGGTATTTTGATTCCAGCTTATCTCTTACCAGTCTTATATTTTCTATATAAGTTCAACAGATATGGAGACAATATGCATCCTTTCCTCTATTCTACAAGCCACAGTGTTTTTCATATTCAGTTCTTTTAGAAATAGTCTTCTTTGCCTTTTTTGCCTGGCACAGGAAGTCTCTCTGTATATTCATCTTGCATCTCCTTTGTTGCCCAAAGCTTTAATCTTCTGGCTTTCTTTACTCATCATAGCTTGCCTGAAAGCCACTCAGGTCTTTTCCTCTTTGAAAATTTGGGAATATTTTTTTTCATGTCAATTTTCATAATGCCTCAGGTTATGTTTCATATAAGTATACTGAATCTGTTCCTTCTGACTATATGTCCTTGAAAGAGAAGTTCAAACTTCCTTGCAGATTTTGTCTGGCCACATCATCATTTCCAGATGTATTCATGAAAGTTGAAAAATCTGTCCCAGTAACTAGTACGGCACTTTCTGACCTATGAGGCTCCTTATTTGGCACTTGTGTAAAAGCTTCAGTCTTGTCCAGACAGTTTTAGCAATAATAATAGCTTTTAAGCTTATATACTACCCCATAATGCATTACAGCACTCTCTGGACAGTTCACAATGTAAGCATTTGAATATAGCCCCCTACAATCTGGGTCCTCATTTTAGTGTCCTTGGAAAGATGGAAGGCTGAGTCAACTCTGAGCTCAGTCAGGATTGAACTCCAGGCTGTGGGCAGAGTTTGCCTTCAATACTGCAGTTTAATCACTGCACCACCAGGATTGTTTCCTGGCAATAACACATAAATGGTGAAACATTTGGGTTTGATTTAGAGTTCCTTTGCATACAAGAGTTGGCTTATTTCATATCCGCAGAGTTCTCCTGCCTTTCAGTACACTAGAGATAAATTCTAGCTTTAGTCTTCCCCTTCTGACTTACCAGAATAGGTGAGTTTATTCCCACTCTTGCTGGTGTAACTGTTAAAGTTACTAATGCTACTGGGTATCTTCCAACCCAATCATTTTGTGGGAATAATTCCATGGTTGGATTGAATTATATCTTGAAACAAGCTAGTAACCAATGTATGTCTTGCAGGGGACATACAATTTGATATTCACAGTTTGGACCAATTTGGATCAGTTTCAGTGTTTGAAAACTTTGCCAAACATAATACACTCCAGTACTCCAAACTAATAATAGCTAATACATGTGTCACTATGGCCAAATGGAACACTATGGCCTAAGGAACAATAGCAGAGGGACACCAATAAAGGTAGCACTATTAGCCACCGCCTATGGAAAAAGCAGCAAAATGAATCCCAAATTATTCAGTTTCTCAGAGGCGAAGAGCTAGTTCACCCCAAACAGGTAGAATTGTAATTCCAGAATCTGATGCTGGGAATCCAGGATTTTGCCTGAATTTATCTCAATTTATTAGCCCTCATCCAGCCCAGTATTGCCTTCAGGCATAGATTCAGAAGATTATCAGTTATCCTTGTAATAAGTGAGATCAAACTACATGTCAAATGTATACTGGCAAGAAAAGTCCCAAATCCTAGATTATCTTTTCTCAGTAGTTTCATGTAGATATTAAATAATACTGAACAAATGAATAATATGAAGGAAGAAAATACACTGATGTAAATTACTGATAAAATAGTTGTCTCAAACTCAGCCCTGAAACCAGACATAAGTAAGTCTAGATAATCTGCTCTTTTGGAGGAGTCCTGAAAATTAATTCTGTGTGACCAACTGGGCTAATTTTGGTTGGCACTAGGCATACCCTATTAAGGGAAGTGCAGTGCTAATAGATATGCACACTGATATGCATTCTCATACAAATACAATCATTGCTTCATTATTCAAAATGTGCATGTCATTCTATTTTTTCTCTCTGTAATTGTTTTACTTATTTTATTTATTTTTATTAACATTGTATTGCTGAGGGTTTTTGTACTATTATTATTCATCACAGAATAATTTTTAAAAGAACAAAGTAAAGTATAGGTATGGATCAGAAATGCAATCCATTGATGTACTGTAACAGGATATTTCTATTTTTTTTAAAGTTTCTAAAATAAACTTTCTGGCATAACAATTGTGGAATTTAGAACAATTATTGCAAAATCAAATATTTAAAAATTCTGAGAATGACATTATCACAGAGATTGTCCTACCACTTTGTTAAGAATATTGTATATGCAATTTTAATGGTATTTGTTGCTTTTCTAATTGATTAACAGAATTGAGAAAAGAATGCGAGAGATAGGATTGCACAGGCCAGTGGAATAAAATAGAAATCAATAAGACCTTTGTTTCTGTTAAGGTAAAATGCCAAACTGCTTTATTCATATAAGAAAAAATGTTCATTGTTGTTCCTAATATTAAGCATACAAGTTCCATGATGCATCACTGCATATTCCCCTCCCACTAAGTATAAAAAGGTACTGATTTCTGGTTTTTATCTCTCTCTTCCCTCTCTTGAAAGAATGATGTACCTAAGAGAAAACATAGACATGATGTAAGTTTATATTTCTACAATAAAAGGATTATTCTGATCATAAATATTTTTGAAGATTAATTTTGGCTAGATCCATTAAAAGTTATCAACAATTGGTAGCAGAGATCGGTTGCCAAATTAACTTGAACAAAACATGTCAGGATCAGAAAAAAAAATCCAGAATTAATACGAGAGCCTTCACCAGACAGATGGCAGCTCAATTGACACCAATGGGAGCAATAATAGGAACTGCCTTGGATGAAGAAAGTAAAACTCCTACAGCTGAAAGAAATGAAACCCAGGAGAAAGACAAAATAACTGACAAAAATGAAGATTTAAAATCAACCCTACTCAGAATCATTGAAATGTCAACAGGCAACAAGGACCCGATCACAGAATTAAGAGCACTTTTTCAAAATAAAGACAACCCTCAAAATGAAGAAAGGCAAACAGAGAAAGAAAATAAAACAGCAAGCTGAACCGTAAGTCCTTTACAATCTTGTTTAAACTTACTGGAGGCGGGAAAACATGCTGAGACGCCATTTTCAGATCTAAACAGCCCAGAGCCAATAGAAACGGCCAACCAGCAGCCAATCACTGCAGGAATTTTAAAATGGAAGGCGGGAAAAAGGAAAAGGATAACCCTGAAAAGAATGAGGAAGGGAGAAACAGGCAGAATGATCATGAAACTAACGAACTATTTTGTGAGGGTGGCTGGTCAGTTCTTCATTTGACAAGACCAATAACACCAGATAACAGAGAACCAAAGACTAACACCCAAAATAAATGTGTCAACAAGAAACCTCCCTCAGAACAGGAAATCTCAAGAGTGATTGAAACACTCACAGAAGCATTTGGGGCTGCATTCACACCCCCGACTCCAAAACAATCACAGACAATGAGCACCTAACTCCCAGCAACCACAGGCAGTCTCCCAGCACCTTCAGTCAACATTCCAAAGGCTCCAGAAGCAGCTGCAATGATCCCAGAAGCCACGTTCCCCCTAAATAAGCCTACAACATCAATCTCCGATCTCCAAGCAATTAAACACTTCTCGCTCCCGACAGCTTCCCTGACTTCTGCAGCGGTCCTAGTGCCTCCAGATTACTTGCTAGCCCCACAAATAGCACTGCTTCAGGATGCTACAGCCCCCCAGTCAGGAATTAAGAATGAAACCACAGCTCCAATGCAATTTTTAACCCTTCACCTCCTGCAGCAGCTCTTCAGGGAACATCCTCCACAGGAAACCAACATAAAATGAACATGGCACAAATTCAAAACACCATGCATATGCAGTCAGCACCAGTCATCTTGAAAGAAAAAGAACAGTAAGTTTTTCGAACTTAACAGCGTGCATACCAATGTCCTTCTGCCAGTATGCACATATTCCAGAGCACCAACAACAGCAATTTCTGAATATCACCCCTGTCCAGCACAACATCTTACCTAATGGTTTCCCAAGCTATGTGCCACAGGTAATAATCTAATGGACTGGGCAGCAATTTCAGATTGCACTAATGAAGGAAAATGCCCTTTTCCTCATACTGAATCCACCCCAAAAACCATGGTCTATACAGGTGGATTGTATTCACCATCGGGCATTTTGCTTAATGCTGAGTTCCCTCGAACCAGCCATATACCACATCATACCCAATGGCTCCACCATCTCTGAAATTTGGGAAAAGATATGTAACCTGTTTTATAGCAAAAACAGGAGTACCACTAGCAGAATATCTAGAGAGTTTCATTCTCCTAGACTAAGACCAGGAGTGAGCATGAGCAAACATCTGCTCAACTTAAATGCCATGAGATCTGATCTGTTACAAAGGGGTGAGACAATCACAGAGGGAAGTTTTATTAGTATTATAATTAATTCCCTTGATTCTAGCTGGGACTATTTTCTTAATCAATTGGATAATCTAAATTATGACAACATTTCACTCGAAACATTATCAGGAAGACTGGTGGCTGAGGATAATCTCAGAAAAGATTGAGCTTTACTTCACAAGTAACCCAGGGTTATGAAAAGAGTTAACTTTGTGGAACAGGTAAATGCTACCAGGGTGTTATACATGCGGTTCGAAAGACCACTTTAAGAGGAATTGTCTTAAGACCTTTAAAGGCAGAGGATCCTTTGAGTATCCCCAGCCCTATTATACAAGTTATCAGAGAGAAAGGTCCGACTATGGACAAAGATATCAAGATAGACACCCCAGTAGCCAAAGACATGATGTAAACCCGAGACGTAGAAAATCACCAAGCCCAAAAAGGAGCAGGAGATCCAGTCGGGAGAACAATGGGACTGACACTGAATCTGTGAATGGGGTCAGAGAAGTAGAACCAAATCTTGGTGCAAACTTAAGGAACAATGTTGGTTAATCGACTCGGGCAACAACACACACATCTTGCAATAGAGAGCTGTTCACCTCTTTAGATGAGGTGTCGTTTAAAATTAAAGTTGCCAACCAAAAATTTGTGCAGTGGTTGGGAAGGGGATGTCCACATCCCAGGTCTTGGGAGAATCAAGGAAGTCCTTTTCATACCTGAAATACCATATAACGTCCTAGCTATAATTAAATTAATCAAAGGTACCAAAATCGAGGTGTTATTTAATAATGGCACCATCCAACTTACCAATGATGGCAAGGAGGTAGGGGATGTTATAGTGACCAGTGGTTTAGCTTATTTTATACCCACCATGAATACCACCGCACAAGTTATAGCCAATTTTTCAAATGATGGTGTTAAGAATGGGAAGGAAGAAGGAGAAGAGGATGATAATGCTGACAGTGATACTAGTGATGAGGAAATATAAGGGGAAAGTGATAATGATGTTAACGATGTAAGTGTTGAAAATGTTGCAACCAAAGCGAATGACTCAAAACATATTTCAATTGGTAAACCTTTACATAATAATTGTGCACATATCTTGCATAGGAAGCTAGCACATATTGGTTTTCCTGTTGTTAAAAAAATGTTGCATTGTTCTGAGGGACTCAAAGTGAACAATTGTGAAAATTATTTAGAATGTTCCATTTGTAAGAGTTCAAAGTCAAAAGAAAAACCCCGACCAAAGAAATCAGAAAGGAGCACCACACACAAAATAAAAGGATTATTCTGATCATAAATATTTTTGAAGATTAATTTTGGCTAGATCCATTAAAAGTTATCAACAGTTTCAGAAGAGACTATCAAACAAAATGTTGTGATGAAAGACAGATAATAAGTATAATGAGGTTGTGAGATATACAGAGGATGTTGGTTTAGCACATATTTACTGACTCGGCATATCTACTCAAATTCATATTGTGTATTGTGCAAATAGATTCTACCACATTACACAGAGCAGCACGTACGGTATTAGCTAACATCACTCAAGATTGTCAATACAGTTTTCCTGAGTCAAACAATATTGTATTGTACTTTGCAGGCAACCAATACAATTACATTATTTAAAGTATTTGCATTCTTTAGCAAAAGTGTACCATGCATTCAGTATGCTACAACAATTGTACAATTCACTTTCATCTTTAAATTAATTTAGTTATATTACATTATCTGAATGCTTTTGACATTCCCCGCATCTTAAGGTTTTATACTAATACCATTTAAAAAGGGAGATAGCTATGATTCATGTTTAATGGTAATTTCAGGGATTTTTCTCTTCTCTTCTGTATGAATACACCCTAATATTTTCCATTAACTTCCAATATAAAATATTGGTGAGAATTTTTTCTGCAAAACTGAATGTCTCTATTTCCCCATTTAAAATGGTATTATATAAGGAAATAGAGACATCAATAGAAACACCAATTTTGCAGAAAATTTTCTCACTTTCACTGCTTTATTTGGCCAATTTATGCATAGAATTAATTTTCTTTTCTTAAAATAAAAAGATTAAAAAGCAAGTAAATAATGATAATGCATTTGAGAACAAGATTTTTCCTTCTTTGTGTTATTAATCTTGCAATAAATTAATATACAACAAAATTATGGTAACTATTTTTATGATAGAAGGATTATTGTTTTAATGCCAATGATGCCAAAGAGCATAGCAATAATTCAATGTGATTATTGGAGGGGGAAAGGCTAAAATGTTCAGCCACTTTTCAATATTTTTGTAAGGTTTGGGGAAGATTAAAAAGCTTAACAATGCTATTTTCTTTTCTTTTAAATAGAAAAATGACACTACAATAATTTGCCATTTGGCCACTGAATGTTAGGGATATAATTTGTAAATAGGGATCCACAAAATAGGACTGCATGGCACTTTCAGCTTTTTCTCCCCTTCCTAGGACATTAAGGCCGATAGTATAACAAAAAAATGGAACCTAAGATTTCATGCGCTTTTCAAAATAGCCATTTCACTATAAAATGTATCTGGTTTAATCATACTGACACTCGATAGTCAAAGCCAAAATCCCAACAAAATGAAACTTTCTAGTCAGTGGTAATTTTTTCCCTCAGCCTACATATTTATCTAACTTATAGAGCCACTCATATCACAAGCAAGTGACTCTGGGCAGAGCATTCCCTTCTCTCTTCCTTAATAGCTTTCGAAACAGTACAGTACTGTCTGTGTCGTGTGAGTATGTATGTGCATACACACATGTGTGTACAGGCAGTCCTTGCTGACTCACCATTTGTTCAGCAACCATTTAAAGTTGTGGCCATTGCAGTGTTCCCATGTCACATCATCGCAACTGGCATGCCAAGCCAAGAACATAAGAATAATAGAGTTAGAAGGGACCTTGGAGGTATTCTAGTCCACTCCCCCGCTCAGGCAAAAAACTCTCTACCATCTCAGATAAATGGTTGTCCAATCTTTTCTTTAAAAACTCCAGTGATGGAGCACCCACAACTTCTGAAGTTAAGTCATTCCAACTGTTAGTTAGTTGTTCTAACTGTCAGGAAATTTCTCTCTGGTTCTAGATTGGTTCTCTCCTTGGTTAGTTTCCATCCATTCCTTCTTGTCAGGAGTTTTAGAGAATAGGTTGATTCGCTCTTCTTTGTGGCAGTCTCTTAAATATTGGAACACTATTATTATGTGACCCCTAGTTCTTCTTTTCATTAAAGCAGACATACCCTGCAACCATTCTTTATATGCTTATGTGTCCAGTTCCCTAATCATCTTTGTTGCTTTTCTCTGCACTCTTTCTAGAGTCTCAACATCTTTTTTATACTGCAGCAACCAAAACTGGACGCAATATTCCAAGTGTGGTCTTACCAAGGCACTGTAAAGGGTACTAACACTTCATATGATTTTGATTCTATCCCTCTGTCATTACATTGCATTGCAATCATTACAATTGCAGTCTCCCGCAGTCACGTAATTGCTATCTGTGACCTTCCCAGGCAGAAGTTGCATGTCACAGTTATGTGACATTGTGCTTAATGATCCACAGTAAGTCACTTAACAACCACAGCCAGAACCGCCATCATAAGATAGGCATGGTCACATGAGTTTTCATTTTATAATCACATCACTTAACAATGGAATTGACAATCCCAATTGCGGTTTGTTAGTGAAGACAGATTTTGATCCAACTTTTTAAGTTGGAAAAAAATAGCTGAAGACATGGAACATACCCAATGCTACTGTCTCCATTCTTCCCCAAAACAGCCACCTAAATGGATTAGGCTCAGAAAGGTCCAAGGTCACCCAACTTTCATTTTTAAGGGAGGCCTAAATTCAGAGTCTCTGTCAACTCTTGAGGCTCATGAATTAATTAGGGCATCCCTCGGAACCCTGACAGTCTCCTTGTTTAAAGGTCAGCACCTTCACCACTAGACCAAGTTATTTATATCAGGATTTTAAAAATGTATTCTGAGGAACTCTAGGATTCATGAGAATGTGTTGGAGTTTTGTATAAGGCAGAGGGTTTTAAAAACGTTCACTTGAACACAGTCATTTTTCTGTCACTAGAGTTTTACCTTTCAATCAGAGGGTCCAGCATTTTTTTAACTAACAAAGTTGCACAGTGTGAAAAAGTTTGAAAACCACTTATTTCTATGATAAAATCTAGAAGATAAAATACAGTATATGTATTTCAACACTTTTATCTTTTTCATGCAAACTGGAATAAATTACCACATTTACTTTACAATATACAACATACAATAGAAAATATAAAACAATAAGGGGAGTAATAAATATTTAGATCATCCTAATATAGCCAGATTAAATATGTTTTTCACAATTAGATTTGATTATTAATTTTGGTTAAGCTAATAAAATTTAATTATACTTAATATCTCTCCGTGTAATATATTAAATTAAATTTATCATTCACTGAGAATGCAATTGAAGAATAGAATTAGGATTTGGTTGCAAATGAGGCAAAGATAAGATTATTACTTATCACTTGAAATGTTGCAGGATACTTGAAATCAGGCATTTTATTTTTATTATTTTAAGTTATCATTATACCACTAATTATTAATAGCCTTATTATCTCCAAATAAGATAATAGAAGGTGTAAGGTCATGTTTGACAGGCATTATTCATGTTGCAGTGCAATTACAGTCTATATATCATGGTTACATCTATATTTTAATTTATTGTTGCAGATGATAGATAGATAGATAGATAGATAGATAGATAGCAAAATCACAGAAACATCCCCCTGTATAGTCTTATATATGTGTTGCTTATTGAATTCATTTAAGAATGCTACTTAAAAAATATTAGATTAGAAAAAGGATGAGAGACATATTTTATTTAACAATATATAGATACCTATTCAACCCTTTTTGATATATATTTACCATTTACAATATTTAAAGTCAGTACATATTGATGCAAGAGTATATAATGGTTCTGTGATTTTTCTATCTATCTGATAGATGATCCACAGGGCTATTAATAATAATGTATATATACATATATAGAGACAAAGTTGTTGGAGAATGTCCAAGATTCTACAAACTCATTCTAGATTCTTTTCTTCATATTTCATCAATCAAAAAAAGAAAGATATTTATTCAAGACTCTGTAACTGGCTAACAAATACAAGAATATCATTTTACAAAAGCAACACAAGAAATCATGACAAAATGAAGAAATATTGTGCATTTAAAGAGATTTCCAAGTGGACTAAATTATCCAAGTCAGCTGCTAAACAGACTCTAGCTCTAAACATGGCTTCAGCTACAATAGGAGCCTACATACATTTAAGGCTGGTAATTTTTCTCTAAACTAAAATTGTTATACAATTTTTAATAACATGTGAAATGGCTCGAATCCCACCAGGCTCAAGGTTGACTCAGCCTTCCATCCTCTCGGGGTAGGTAAATTGAGGACCCAAGATTGTTGGGGGCAATTAGCTGACCTTGTAAAAATGCCGCTTAGTAATAAGCAGGCATATACAATGGAATGAAGGCTATTGCTGAGCACATTGGGTTGTGCTCCAAAAATTGTAAGCCGCCCTGAGTCTTCGGAGAAGGGCGGCATATAAATGTAATTTAAAAAAAAAAAATTAAACCTAGGATAAAGAAACAATTTCCCTGGTTTTAGAAATATTTCTGATTTTATTATATTTTTATTGTTTTAGGATTCTTTCTCAACACATAGTTTGTTCTAATACTTAATTATTTCAGAATGTAGTGTGGAATATGATGCACCAGACAGAAGGTTAGACTAACAAGAAGGTAAATTCAAGGTTAGATCCAGCCTCAGCTATGAAAACTTACTGAATAATTTCAGACTAATCATCTCCTCCAGTTCTATCTACACCATTAGATTAACAACTATATTTGTTATTCAGAGGGAAAACTGAAGAAAAGAATATTATGTTGGCTATCTTGAGCTCCCAAGTGACAGATGGAATAGAAACCAACTAAAATACATAAAATAGAGCAAAAATAAACATTTAAATTGGATAACCAAAGCACTGACCTGTACAGGCTCAGGAGTAAGTTGGACAACATGCTGCATACGTTCGCTGTGATGATGCCGAGATTCTTCTTCATAGATAAGATCCCTCTCATGTTGGGCAAGATTCAGGAATCGCCGAATGGTGCACAGATTTTCCCAAAGTGTTCGATTTTCAGGGCTTGGGTTTTCTTTCCAACGCAACAGCTCACACAGCCAACCCTGCAAAGAAAGAAAGTAAGTCAATAAATATATCAGTATACATGCATTGTGAAGCACAACATAGGAGTTCAATAGTAACCTTGATAGCTTTTTCCAGATTGTTTACTACAATGTATGTAACTAATTTTAGTGTTCTGAGATGGGAGAAGGGGAAATACTCATAATTTTTACAGTAATTGTGAAAGAAAAGATATATGCTGACATAACAGAATTTGAAAGATAGGAAGCCCCTGAACAATGAAATTGGGGGCAAAAACACAGTATACCTTACTGTTTATTACCAGGTAACCAGTGCCATAGATCCTCCTTATTGTTAGGGCTCTTTTAATTTTTTTTTATTTTTTCTTCACACTCAAAATAATGTTTCTTCCTTTAATATTATAGTATTTTTATGGGTTATCAACCTATGCCCACCCATACTAAGTATTCATAAACCTGACACTCTGACAGATGAAAGTTGTTCGTGGAGACGAAAATTTTCCTTCAGCTTCTAAGTTCTTCCAGATCCATCCTTCCAGCCTCACTTATAAAATCTCTTATTTTTAAGTTCCCTCCCCATTCTGAAATGTACAGTAAATTGGAAGGATGTACCTATTATCAGGTTTTGACTAATAGTTCTAATACGTAATCGTGTTATCCAGACCTGCTAAAACCTGGAATAAAAATAGCTTAAATTAATTAAAGAAATGTGACAACTTTGCAGGACACAAGGGTGAGACACAGAATTCACCTAGCATTTTAGCAATAGCATAAAACAAACAAACATGGAACCCATACAAGCTCTATCTTCAAATATTTTAAAATATGATGTTGACTCATTGTATCAATCATAGCATCTGATCTAGAAAATAGGCTAATAATGTAATAAAGAAATATAAAGGTTGTTTATTTGATCAACTGTATATATATATATATATAGATATCATATAGTTATATATATATATATATATATATATATATATATATATATATATATATATAAATATATATAACTCTTAATGGACTTTTTGCTGACCAGGACTGAACCAGGAAACATCAAGGATTTGTTTTTAGGTAACATTTGAGATATGGAAAGAAAGAAATAATTTGTTGTATTTTAAGAGAATGTGATAAATTACTAAAATTGTTTAAACTTACTGTGATGAAGAGAGAAGTCACTTCTTTATATATTTCTTTTTCTTTACTATACTTTTTATTTCTTTTCTATTTTACTTCTATTTTTCCTGTACTTTTTATTTCTTCCTTTTATTCTTTTAGTTCTTAAAGTTTGTAGTAGTTTTTATATTTTTAATTGTAATGTTAACAACTGCATAATATCATGTCATGATTTACGTAACTCTCCACTGCATCTTCTGCCTTTACCTCCCACTCCAAAAAAAGAAAGAAAGAAAAGCAAGATTTGATTATCTCCGCTGCATCAGCCAAGACAGCCATACCAGCTGTTCTCATTGTGCAGCCTCTTCCTCACGGCCTACATGTTAATAACCTGATCATTCCATTTTCTCCTTCAACTACCGGCTGCAGCACAGTGAAGAGACAAAAAGCCAGGCCCATCTGCAGCAGCTGTAGGCACTGAACTGTGAAGCCACGGGGGATTTATAAACTAATCTGTAACACAACACTGCCTTGTTTTTACAAGTGAGAGGCCACAGTTGTGCAGACCTGATCTTTTCTTGCAATAAGCTAGGAGTGGTGGGAAATAAAAAAAAGATATCTAATCATTTACCTGGAATAAATATCTGCATTTACTATTCTGCATGGTACATGGCTAACCACAGAATCAGGTGATGGTTGACTCCCACATTCTCTTCTCCTCACACAAAATCCCATGTCTCTTTAATAATAAAGCAACAAGCAAACAGACCTTTAAAACTCTCAGCTCTAAAGTGTTTTCTCAGGGGTCTCTCTATACAAAGGATTTTTTAAAATGTAAAATAGAACATGAAAGGGGGGAGCACTTCTTCCTGCATTCTTTTTACTTTTTGCTTGAATATATTGAATACATACAAACTACTCGAACAAGTATGGCTTCAACACATTCCCTTGGAAAAATGACGCCCAGGACTTGGTTTCCGTTTTTGCTTTTTTCGTATTTTTACAAAAGCTAAGAAAAATCCTACAACTGCTCCAAGTCTATATTCTGAGTGATCTTGAGATCTTCTGGCCTGAGGTTGCTGTTGCCTTTTCAGAATGTTTAGCTTGAAAAGAGAGATGAGACAGATGACATCTCTCCTGTTCCTTATGATCTTGGAATGTTTCATACAACATTCAGCTGTATTTGATTGATAACTACTTCTATAATCTGCAGTCATTAGCAGCACTTAGCTTGACACAACAGGTCTCATTATGAATGGTGTGCTCTCTGTCATTATACTTTAGGCAGCATCATGTTCAATTTGCCTGGCACCTTGCAAGGTCCTGACCATGAAACTACTAAGGAATGAACTAGACTGCCATGTGACCATGTGTGCAAGACATGAACAAACCAAATTAATTTCTGGCACAGGAAGTTAGCAGGCAAAGGTCCCACCCTTAGGACACCAGAAAATGACTTGATTCCTCTGTGGAAATACGCTAATGGCATATTTAGCAAAGCTTAGTTCTGAAGGTGAAGCCCGTTCTTGTTATTTAGGGAAAGAGAAATCCAGTTTTCCCAGAAACTGTGTGCTTGACTGATTAGATTAAGGGATCTAGTCTTCTACAGCCTGGGCATGAATGTACACAAATCACAGCAGGACCCAAAAAATCAGTGATACTTCATATCCTCAGACATATTGCACCATGTACTCCCAGCTGCTACAATAATTAGCTTATGAATGTATCAGCTGGTTCTGCAATTTTAATAAATGATAACTAACCTACAGAGCAGAAAGATTTTCATAAGCCTAATATTAGCAAGAAATTGCTTAAACCCTCTTAACTCTAAATTGTTATTGTGCTAAATGCCCTCTTCATGCTTCCAATTTTATACCATTGTAGCACTCTCTCCCTAAATATTTATTTGGCATCAACAATAGCAATTCATTTATATCAACTTCTTTCACAAAAAGCTATTATCTATCTTCTTTTTCACAAGCTATTAGGATATTTTTCTTCAACAAATCTATTTTCACTTAAGCTCTCAACTTATTTATTCAAATAGTTTATCAACCACCCGTTCAGGATCATATATTTACCAACCATAAAGGTTTCAAGTGCCACGAGAAGCTACAATTGAAAACATTATATAATGGAACCACTAACCAAGACACACAATTCTGTACCAAGAAATTACTATCAGGAGGGAAGTTTAATGTGCACTGCAGTGTTTTTTTATTATTACTGAAATAATGTTACTGTGCTATCTGAGAAAGTTTTTCAGTATGTTGCAAAAAAAAGTGTAAATGTCAAATAAAACAGTGACAGATGATGACAGTATTCTCTATTGAATAGCACCGTTGCTTCGTGCATGTTCGATGAGAACTCATGAATTATTAATAAATAAACTCCTTTTTATGTTTAAAAAAACCTCAAGTAGTTGTGTGATTTATTCAGAGAGGTTATAAGGGAAACTGAAAATTCTAAAACTGACTTCTGTGTTTAAAATGCTAAATTTCACATAGATAAAAGTATTGAGATAAGACTGATAGTAAGGACTACCTGGCTAATATCCATTCCCCCCCCCAGCTCATATTATTTGTATTGGGAATAAAAGTAGATTTAAAACCAGTTAGAAAGTGAAAAAGGTGGCTGAAAGAATTTTTAAAAGTTCTTTAAAACCTAGTGCTAGTTCACTGTACCAGAATTTTTCAATAGTAAATACAGGGAAGGAGTTATCCCCATGATGGCGAACCTATGGCACACATGCCAGAGGTGGCACGCAGAGCCCTCTCTATGGGCACGCAAGTCGTCACCCCAGCTCAGCTGTGCCACACATGTGTGTGTGCGCCTCCCGCCGGCCAGCTGGTCTTTGGGCCTCTGCCATGCATGCATGGGGATGGGTGTGCATGCACGGGGGCGGGGAGCATGCACAGGAGATGCGCATGTATTGCATTTTGGGGATGCGCACGTGGATGCGCTTTGGGCACTTGGTGCCGAAAAGATTAGCCATCACTGGGTTATTCCATCCCTTTGCTAATATAAATTAAACTACTCCTGTCCAGGTTCAATCCCAGGTTTTTAATTTTAAAATGGTGCAGGAAATTAACGATCAGAAATCTCTCTTTTATAATGAAAGTAAGAGAGAATGCAGTGCAAGCATTCTCTTCCACATATCCCTGGACACTATCTCTTCAAGAATCCACCAGTATGTTTAAGATAAAATTGGAATGCTTTCTAAAATATAATACCACGAGTGAAGATGTTCTGGGGCACTTGTTTTTCGTTGCTCCTCTAACCTTTAACCATTTCCCAATGTTAGGAAAGCCTACTATGTGATTAAAAACAGCCGAAAGCCCAACTGTATGTAGAAATTAGTCTCACTGAGCTTAGTAGAATTTCCTCATACTTAATTGTGTCTACAATGGCATGTTGGTTCAAATCAGCAGCAATACAAAAGATACTGCCATGGATGGGAACAGTAGAATGCATCTTCTAAATCAAAAATTTAAAACTGAAATCTAAAAATCATTTTTAAAATTTTCAAGTCTGCTTTCTGATTAATTTTGGTCTCTTTTTAATATATATTATTGTTAATAAGTTACATGCTGAAGCTCTATTTTAAATCAATATTGCTTCTGGTTGTGTTCTGGCCAGTAGTTGCAACAATAAACTGATTAAGACAGGATGGACAATTCATGGGAAGAAAATGTTGTCCATATATTAGAAAATATGTTATGTTGGGTGTAGTAGTCCTAATATCTACCAAATTCAATCAGTTTTAATCTAATGTACTATATATACTGCCTTAGAGTACTGAGTTAATAATGCTGATACCAGATTATCTATTAAAATAAAATTAAACAAATGGAAAAATCTGTTTCTGTAACTTATGGAAACATTTCAATTTAAGAAGTACAGAAAATACAGAAATAAAAGTCATGTTGCCTGTACAGTTACAAGATTGCAAAAAACTCAGCTTGTAATTTTTTTGTACACAATTTTGTCAATATCCACACAGAATCTCACTATTTCTTATATTTAAAAACTTAGGCAATTAAGCTTTCCTGTCATATTTTATAAGAACTGTGACTCCTAATCAAATGTATCTGAAATATAGCATTCATTTGTTAATCTTCCAATTTTCCTACTTAATAAGCACAAGTACTCAAAACATGGTGGTTTGGGAACCCCCTAGAGGTAAAGGAAGGCAGATGAGAAAAGAAATGAACATTATTTATCATATAGCCTTGATGGCTCAGGCTGTTAAATGCCTGCACTTAAGATCCAGCTGCCTGCAATTACTGCAGGCTCGAATCCCACCAGGCTCAAGGTTGACTCAGCCTTCCATCCTCTCGGGGTAGGTAAACTGAGGACCCAAGATTGTTGGGGGCAATAAGCTGACTTTGTAAAAAATGCCACTTAGTAATAAGCAGGCATATACAATGGAAGGAAGGCTATTGCTGAGCACATTGGGCTGTGCTCCAAACATTGTAAGCCACCCTGAGTCTCCAGAGAAGGGTGGGATATAAATGCCATTTTTAAAAAAATATTGTTAACTATAAATTTTGTAATATTTAGGTCAGCAGTAGTCATGAAAAACTGAAGCCAAAATATTTAAGTTGTTACTGAAAGAGTTCATATGTTTAGAAGCTTCGTAATATGACCCGTGTGAAGAGAATTTTATCACAAAAAATAATAGATATTTTTGTTAAACCCAAGCACTGAAATATAGCCTTATCCATTCTGGTGCAAATAAGGTCCATCTGAACACTCATTTTCTAAGCATTAGAAATTATACGGTACTCCATATATAATTCGTATGTTCACACAGATTTATAGCATCCAAAGAGAAGTCAAAGGATACGTTTACACAGTCTTTATCTAATTTACAATTCCATTATAAATTTATGGAAGATTTCCTATTGTACAGTAATTGTGGCAACTTCATGGTGCCAAATAGACCTATGTTTTCTGCTTCTTTTGTTGGTTCTTCTTGTGTGAATCCTTAGCTGTTTTTCCTTAATCTTTTTTGCCTGTGCACTATACCATGCCTTACTCAAAGGGAAAAACCAATATATTTGTTTGTACAACTTGAGAAACAAAATATATTGCAGAGATAGGGAACATATTTTAGAACCAGTGCATATTTTTAATTTCTGAGAACAAACTGTGACCTCATACATAAAAGTGCTGTTAAGGGCAGCTCTCTGAGATTAAGGTGTGACTAGTCACAAATACAAATTTGCCAAATAGGATATTGATTAGATTGTTCTGTCACTCTTTCCAATTCCTTAGCATACTTCCATCAATAAAGTTTAACTTGGTCTCTTTTTTTTCAAGAGGGGGATGCATACAACTTCATGTACTGCATTAGCCAACTACCATTTTTATATTCTAAGAATGTGCTACTCCATCCATGAGAACAGGTGGCATACAAAAGGTTGGAAGTAAATAAATAGTGTTGAGATGCTAAATGATGTTACAAGTTGGTAACTTATTTTAAGGATCTTTGTTTCTGTGAACATTAAGCAGGGGATAAAGTTTTTATGTTTGAAAAAACCTCACGAAGTTATGTGATTTATTCAGGGAGGTTATAGCAAAGGGAAACTGAAAATTCTGTAACTGGCTTCTGTGTTTAAAATGCTGACACTAAATTTTGCATAGATAAAAGTATTGAGATAAGACTGATACTAAGGACTACCTGGCTAATATCCATCCTTTTTCTCCCAGCCCCTATTATCTATATTGGGAATAACAGTAGATTTAAAGCAAACTAGAAAATGAAAAAGGTGGCTGAAAGGGAAAAAAAGTTCTTTAAAACCTAATGCTAGTTCACTGTACCAGAATTTTTCAATAGTAAATAAAGGGAAGGGGTTACCCCATTCCTTTGCTAATGCAACTCAAACTACTCCTGTCCAGGTTCAATCCAGGTTCAAGGTTTTAACCTTAACATACAAAGTCCTTCATGACATGGGTCCTTATTATTTAAGGGAGCGACTGCTGCCGACATCGAACACTAACCGCCCTGTACGAACCCACAGACAGGGGCTCCTTGGGGTCCCGTCGGCCAGGCAGTGCCGGCTGGCGGTCCCCCGACGACGGGCCTACTCTGTCGTGGCCCCTGACCTCTGGAATCAACTTCCCCTGGAGCTCCACCTGGCCCCTGACCTCCACACTTTCCATCGTGATCTGAAGACCTGGTTGTTTAATCAACCTGGGCTGTGACCCTGGGGTGGGGTGGTTTTTAGAGTTTTAATTCTGGGATTTTAGTGTTAATTCGGCTTGATTTGTTTAATCTGGTTTTATCTAATTTATTGTTGTGTTGTTTTTACTTTGTAAGCCGAGTCCTTCGGGAGAGGGGGCAGCATATAAGTCGAATTAATAAATAATAAATAAATAATAAATCCCAGGTTTTTAATTTTAAAATGGTGCAGGAAATTGGCGATCAGAAATCTCTCTTTTATAATGAAAATAAGAGAGAATGCAGTGCAGGCATTCTCTTTCACATATCCCTGGAAACTATCTCTTCAAGAATCCATCAATATGTTTAAGATACAATTGGAATGCTTTCTAAAAATATAATGCCAAAAATGAAGATGTTATGGGGCACTTGTTTTAGTCTGGTGCATCACTAAAAATTCAAAACTTATTTGTCTCATATGTAGATATTGTTCCATAAAGCTTTTGATAGACTCAAAGCTTTTGCCACATAAAAGGCTTAAAACAAATTTTGATTAAAAGGAGTAATAGCAGAACAGACATCTGCAATACCTGTTATATACCAATTCTAGCAGAATCACAAACTACAACTTCCTTGAGAATACCAATATATTTATACATTCATAATGTAAATTACCATTTTTAAGAATAACAAATTAATGCAAAACAGAAGAAATTTAAACTTGGTATTGGAAGCACACAGAGACTGGAATTCTCTAGGTTTTACTTTTGTAATTTCCAAGATACTAAGAAGCTGAAAGTGGTTTGTTTTAAACAGAAAGTAATAATAATCCATAATGATGTACTGATGGTCACTTGTCACCATTGTATGGAAATATTTATCCTGAGTATTTAAATTTTAATTTGATGTTTATAATTTTTGAAGGATTTGAATGTTTCTGCATTGACAGGAACATACCAGCAAATATGTGAGAAGGCAAATTAGGAGATTTTAGTGAGAAAGATTCAAAATAACTCTACTCAAAATATATGTTAAAGGATATTTCCTCACCCACATCTTCAGTGCAGAAAAATGTCAGCATCTGTGAGAAAAATTATAATGTGTGATAGATGTCTTAAGAGACTGGGAATCTGCTATTAGTCAAATTAGCCACAGAAAATTATTTTCTAATTGTACTCAAAGCAAAGGCTTCTAAAAGAAATGTTCAGTTTGGAAATCTATAGCAGCATGAAATTAGCCAGGTAGTAGTATGAACTGGTAACTCACTCACAGAGCTCTCCTATTTACAAATCCAATGCATCTCCATTAAAATAAAGCTCCAGCTGATTAAAAAAAACTAGTGAAGAAAAAGGAATGGGTAAAAGAGTAGCTGTACTGTAATACTGAATTCTAACATGCATGTTAATGGAATCTTGATAAGTATATCTGATCTCTATAAGTACAGTTTATAGTGATTACTTTTGAATTGCAGTGTGCTGAACTTTAATATTTGTGGAAATTTACTTGTTAGTTTTGCTAAACTACTCCTTCAAGTCTTTACTTGAACCATTTATTCTAATTCTTTTACAAGAATTATCACATGATCATAGTAAAACTTAATAAATGCACAAAACTTAACAAAAAGTGCAAAGAAAGGAAAAGTATAGTGTGTGCTTCCTTATGAACATTTTGTGCCTTTTTTCTTAAATGGGGAAATGCGGAGAGAAGAGAGACCAAAAATAAAGCTAAAAGTACACAAACATTTTAAATAATTATGTTTATAATATTGATAATGACATATATTACTATTTAAATTAACAAGTTTATCAATACACAAACTTCTAGTATATTTAAGCCATAGTTTCTACTTTCCATAATATACATATCTTCATTTAAAAGGGCAGGGAACTAACTCTATAATTCTTCATGGCATGCTCCAAAATAAACACCAATTTGAATCTGCATACCTATTTGTAAGCAATGCCTTTAAGGACTTCAAAGATGGTAAAGAAAATCCTAGGATCTAGTTCACCTTCTTATAGATGCTTTACAATAGATGCTTTACAAAGTCCATGCCCTCAATGCAACTATTTTCAGAATAGTCAACTAACCTATGACAGCTATTCGATAAACATGCCTATTTATTATTAAATTCCAAATGTGATCCCAAGTAAAAATGGTAGCCTATCTATGTATAGACCAGGACACATGTGGCTCAGCATCAGTGAGTCCTATGTTTGGTACTAAGAAGAAGCTCAAATGCACTGGCTCTCTTCACATCTTTTCTGATGGTCTTTATTTTTCTAAGATATTATTCAGAATCCCTGGCTCAAAGTTGTTATTAGAAACGTTGACCATGTGGGAGAACTAAATGGAGTGTGTCTCTGTGTATTCTTTTTATGAGTATATCATTGCAAAAAATCTTTCAATTTGCCAGATCAGAATTTTCTCCTAAAGAATTACCTTTTCTCTTATAAGTGAATCACACAAGTCAGTAAAGGTGAATTCAATTTTCTCCAGAAGCAAGCAGTTTCTAGGATTCTTGCTATTTCACACAACTTGAAACCTCCCTTACTTTTTAAATTGTTCAGAATAATGTTTTCTTTATTCTAGTTATCCTCATTTCAGCTCTGGAACTATAAACCCTTTGTGATTGTTGTAATTAATTACTCCTGAATATGCCTATTAGGGTATAACGTTTTGCCTATTGTGCCTATTCTACGAATTGACAATTTTGACATCAATCTTCTGAAACAGCTATTTAATATCTCAAATTTAACCATTTATAGTTTTTAATATAATTTGAAACAAACATTCAGGGCCCCTTTTAATGTTTTGCTTCCTATCTCTAACGTCATTGCCAGAGAATATTATTTAGAATGAGTCTTTTCTTGGCTGGTCTTGGATGATGGTAATCTGGATTACATTTGAATTTGGATCTAAAATCTTGGATTCTAAAGAAAGGTTTTATGCAAAATATGAGATTAAATTGGCACTAACAGTTTTCTAAAGTAGAAATAGAAGAAACAATTTTTCAAATCACCAAATAAAGCTGTCATTTTTATACATTTTGTGAAAAGATTGCTTTCATGAACAGCAGCCTATAAAAATGAGACTTCAAACAGTCACAAGTACTTTTCATGTAATGAATACTTGTGCTTTCTTACTGTTCTGAATAAATTACTCAAGATACCAATCTGAAGAATATAGATAATCACTTGATATTGGTAATATCACTCTCTGTTTGTGAATTTCTCCAGAGGCCTAGAGCTGTGAGTCATATATGATCTAGAAGTAGTATTATTCGAAGAGTTGGATCCCAATAATAATTTAATTAGAATGCGTGTGGTAGCAAGATATTTTTAAACAGGTCTAAGTGGTAGTTACTAATTTTCCAGAGATTCATACAAAGTAGATCTCTTTGAGATGTTTTAGGCTTTAAACTCTAAATAAGTAAATGGATCTTGACACCTAGCCTATATGCATTAAAAGCATCAACAGTTCTCAAATTTTGCCCTAGTTTCCCCACAACTCAATATTATAAAATAATGATACCATGGCAACCAAGAATAGTTTGAAAACATATTCATAAATGAGCTTGATATGCAAACAGAAACTCCAAGCTCATAATATTAGGTTTTGATGTGGTTATTGGAGCTGAATACATTTCCTATTCCTAACATAAACCAAATGTTTCAGTTACTGCTATATATCAAAAGAGTTAAACATATAAGAAAATTAGGGTTACTTGAGAGAACTGTGAAATGAAAAGCATATACTCAGATATATGCAGGGCACAACCACTGCAAATTTTATTTTCACACATTTGATCAATCTTGCTGCTCATTTTTAAAATTCTCTCTATTGATTCTACATGCCACAAAACTGTTTTCTTTTTCAGATCAAGAACAATTAAAATATTCTAGTTAAAGAGAATAACTCATGGGTGATTCCTCTAGAATTTCAGTATTCAAACTGGCACTAATTGAAGTTATTGAGATACGCAAATTGTTTTCAGTGACTTAGAACATTTCTATTTCAGGACTTTTCTGCATAAAATGACAGCAAGATTCCAGGCATTTTCCAGCCAAACCTCAAAAAAGAGCCTAATAATTCAGTTTGTGCTAAGTAATCTTTATTAAAAACTATCTACTCTTAAGTGTATGTGTGTGTTTGTGTATGAAAATAATTGCAAAAAGAAGAGGCCGAAAGGCACGTTTGCAAAATCAATTGTGCAGTTTTTATTTTACTGCACTTTTATCACATATGTCATATATTACACAGTGGAAAACCGTTAAATGCACAGTAGTTGTGCCAAGTGGCATTATGCTTTTAACAGCTTTATTCGTTTAACAGTTCCAGTTCTCATTATATTTTGCCATGTGGTACGTGAGATTTTTATTCTTTTAACAGTGTATAAAAGGGGTCCATGGCATTTTCCTATTGCACTCATGTTTTTTTTCTTCTCTGTGAATATTAAGCCTTGGGCAAAACTAAAAGGAAGGGTATATCAGAAAACATGAAGTGTTAAAAGAAAAAGGACATAAGAAAGGTTCCGATCCACTTTATAATCAAACCAATATTATTAATGTACAGGTTCACAATATTTCTGTTAAGATTAGTATGTGACTACTTTCACTTTCTATGTTTTATTATTGTTCCATTTCATCTTTTTCCTGAAAGGAAAAAACACTCAAAACCAAGAAATGGTGATCATATCACTTTAAGGTCTCTATCAGACATACAAAAGCACCATCATTCAGAAGTCCTTGTTTTATAGTTTTGGATTTATTTATTTATTTACTTTTTTTAAAAAAAAGATCCGTATCTTTTAGCTATTCAGTATATTTAAATTCGTAAAAAGAAATTATTCTGGAACAAAAGCACAAATAAGAAAAGAATGTATAGGTATATTTTTATCTGTAGAAGGGATGTATCAACCTCAAAGTTATTCCTTCTCTTAAAAAACGAATCCCCTACTCACCTGACTTTTGTTGGCAGCTACTTTGGCGAACAGAGCCTGAGATACCTTGGCCCTTTTCATCTCCTGTTGGATCTCGTCATAAATGGCAGCTGTGATGTTGATGTTGGCTCCGTCCACCTTAATGGGGAGGTCTGTTGTCGGTGTTGAGGTTTTGGCCTATCAAGAGACCATGAAAATAATAATTAAAATAGTGCTGCTTTCAGCCCAGCCATCTGTGCAGAAATTATCAAAGGATTTCAGTCAGCTGATGCCAAACTGCATTAGTTACAGAGGGACAATTCCTGTCCATTATTCTAATCAGGTTAATTGTGATTGGAAATAATTGCAGAGCATTCCTATAGGACATACAAAGCATGTATATGCACTCTCTCTCACTCTCTTTTTCTACAAACATGCACACAGTATTCTTCAATTGCTCTGACTTTCAACACAAACAAAAATATATACTAGGAAATTAAAAGGTTATGTATCAGATGAGGTAATGTTTAAACAATTATTTTATTCAGCTAGTCCTCAAATACAATATAATATATTATCTATATGAATATTTGAATTTTTGCTCCTTCTCCTTTCCCACCCCCCACATCATACCTTGGAGGAAGAAAAAATGAGTAAATGCATAGAGGTCTCTAAATAATAAATTATTACTCAATTTAATGTACTCCCACAAGTCTCTTACATTCTTTATTAAAATTATATGTATGTCATTTGAGTATGTATGGTTTCCCATCATTATGCTGGCCAAACAGTCACCTAATTTCACCTAGGAAATCAGTGGGTATGAAAAAAGATTAATTATGCCTGCCAGTGTGCTTGATATTCTGCCATTTACTTCATAAACCCACAATGCAGCTGGGTACATTCCATTACATTCCTTTTAAAGAAATGATTTCCTATCGAATTCTATGACAATTGAAGGCCACTAATGATAGAATATTTCCTTCACAGATAAATCTACTAAAAGAACTAAGATGGGATTTTGCTGCACAAAAATCTAGAAATCTACTGCACATTACAATGTAATTTCATGAGTTAAAGTCAAATCAATTACTGCAAGAATTAATAAATCATGCTAAATAATCATTTCAATCAAGAACATTTTACAAAAACATGCAGATACAAAGTAATGACCAAGGATTAGACTAGTAGACTTCCAAAATCCCTTCCAACTCTGTTATTCTGTTCAGCAAAGTGTTAGGACATTGAAATACACATTAAAGCAAAAGGTTAGAAAAGGGTGAAAAAGACTGAAAGAAGTAATAGCATTTCCTCCATGCTGATTCATTAGAAGAGCATACAAAGTAAGCATTTTATATTGGTTGAAAGTTTAACGGGGCTAAATAGTTTTTCATCTTTAACAAAAAAAGAGATGTCTTAACAAGGTATTATTAAAAAGGAAATGTGGGGTTTTGTCTTTTATTTGAGCACCAGGTTTATGGCCCATTTGCCTTGTTTTTGACAAACCCAGATTTAAAACTTGCTGTAATAGAAATGTCTTAGGAATATATATAGTACATTAAAAAAATATAGGATTAGAACCATTTTGGAATATGTTTACCTGTGTTCTGTGGTCAATGTGGAGAAGCTCTGAATTATTCCACCATGATTTGTGGCCCAAAGAAGCAGAATCTTCTTTATTGTGGCACTAAAATTACAAAACTACAGGGAAGATTGCCTGGTCCTAGATTCACTAACTTGTTATCATGCAATATTAAATATTATTTTAGCCAAATTTGTGATTATAAATTGTATTATTAAAAGGGCTTGAAAATTCACTTTTTCCTAGTGTGTTAACAAGATTGTTTAAAGTTGCTGCTTTGTATTTTTATAATTACTATTTTATTTAAATGAAGTTTTATTTTTTCAAATAGACAAAATGGAGCAAACATGAAAGAATGGAGTATATAAATATTCTTTGCTAAAATCAGCCTGATATAATCTGTTTTTTTTTCCTAATATCCCTTGACCTTTACCAGAGAACAGCAGAAGCCCATATTTAAATATTGCCATATTCATCACAAAACGTTTGGACTTTTTTTTCTGATCAGTTTGGCATTGATTATCTATTACCAAATACACATTCCAAAACAGAACTTGATCAGCTTGAAAACTACAAACGGAAAATTACAATTTTTAAAAAGCAATGTAATAGGGAGAAGAAAATGAACATTTACTATATTTTTTGATACCCTGAGATTATGTACTATACTGCAAAATTGTATCACAGATTGGTATCTATGGAAACAGTATTTTTTATATAGGATTAACGTTGGCATCAGGGGAAAAATTGTCTTTCATTTCAAATATGTTCTCTCTTGTCTGCCTATCTTGGCTATTTCTTAAGCATTCTTCTAGCATTCGATTATTCTTCTCAGTACTATGATTTAGGCAAAAATAAATCATATACACATTGTAAAATCAGTTAACATATAGGAATTTTTCCCTGCTTCAGCAGCAGAAGGTAGCTTATATCATTGCTGATTTTGTTTTTTCTAAAAGAAATCTATTCCGTTCTCTAGATAATTTACTCACTTTTCTATTTTGGATGTAAGTATTCAAATGAACTGGCATAAATGTTATAGTTATCTTCTTACCAGGGTGACCAAATGAGTTTTCATTTACAGGCATCTTAAGTTTTCCACAGGGAGCCCAACCAAATATCAAATATTACAAGGCTCCCAGAGTTATTGTTAGCTGCCCAGAGGCACTTATAAATTCTTTCAATCAATCAATGTTTGTTATCTTTCCAACACAAAGACTTTTAACTTTTAACTTATATTTTACCTTTGCTGTTAATTTTATCCCTCTTCTATTTTTAGTAATGTTATGCTTTTTTCTGCTAAATATTGCAACTGTTAGCTATATCCTGCTGTAGAAATTATTAGCCTAAGGCTGAGGCATAAAAAGAGGAGAAAAATCATAATCACCATCATAAGCTAAGAGCAAAGCCTTGTGAATGAATATAATCAAATGTTCTTAAAGACGGAAAAGAAAGAACACCGATACCTGGAGAGTAAAGTGCATGGAGTATAGCAAACCCGACATAAATGCCAATTTTCACGTATCGCATATCTTCACTTCCACCAAAGGAGTTAGATGTGTACACCCAGCCTTGCCCATTTTGGTAACCTCCCAGATTCTAAGTAAACTTACAGTAATCTCTAGAAACATCACCAAAAATTAGTATAAGAATATTATCAGTAAAATGAGTTTTTCCTGAACTTATTTTTCCTACTGAATTTATAATTCAATTTTTTGTCCAACTCCTACCTCTTCTCCACTTTAAAAATGAGTAGAAAACTATGTTTTAGATAAAATGTATCTCAATAATTAATATGCTTGATAAGTTTGTGCATTGTTTAGGTAAAAAGTACTTGAAAAACATGTAAAATGCATACAAAATGTTTATATTTAGAGAAATATTGTACATATTTAATCTTTTAAATTTTAATCTTTTTATAATATTATACATAAATTAAATGGTAGTGCAACTATATAACAATATAAAATACAATATACTGTACTTTGAAAAAGGAGAGGAGTTTATTTTTTTAAACTATATAGAATGGGAAAAACAACAAAGACAAAAAGAAAAATATATTATAATACTATATAAAATTATACTATGCCAAATAAGGGGAGCTAAAGAAAAAGAAGAAAGGGAAAATCTTTAGAAAGCAACCCTTTTAAACAAATGAACTAAACAAAACTAGAAACTTTTTAAAAGTGCATATGTAAATTATGTATAATCATACACACATACACTGAAGGAGATAATAGAAGAATGGCATGGCATGGCATGGCATGGAACAGATTAAAATAGAATAAAATAGATCCAGCTGTAAAAATCACTTAGCCTTTTCCAACTTCAGCATTATGATCCAATTTTTAAAAAATTATGATTTTTTAAAAAAATTTGCTAAAGAGTAAAATGTTATAGGTTTACTAATCCATAAATTGATCCTTCAAGCATTTATTTATGTTCTGTTAGCCATTTCATATCAACTGAGTGCTCCCTATCTTTTCTAATATAATAGATACTGTGTCTAAACTTTGATTCAAGCATTAATTTTCAGTGGTTCCTTTCTCCAACAATTGTGGGGGGAAACACAACAGTAACCATCCTATCATGCTGTCTGCTAGTAGAGATTCTGGTTCATACTTTTGGCAACAACTATTAGCAGTTTCATTTAACCACACTCAACAGGCACATGTGCCTTGCTGGACAGGTTCACTTAAACTTTCATGACTCAAAACCATTTGAAAGGTTAAAGACCAGCACTTAGATTTTAAATTGTATCCCGAAACCAACTACAGACCTCTAAAATATCTTTAATGAAATCCTTTAAACATGTCCAAGTACTTCTTTTGAAAGGTTTTATTCTATTAGTTAGTTGCAATCAACCTAACAACCTCTTAATTTTATTTCAGCACTTCTGGATGCACTCTGGAGGTCAATTTGCCAACCAGAAGATGAGGTACTGAAGCAACTGAAAACAACCGTAGGATAAAATTAAAGGTACAACCCCTAATTAAAATTATGAAAAAGTTCAGGCACAAGGTAAGAATGAAGTGCACAATTGGTCCTGAAAGGTAATAACATGCCTAGCTCTGACCGGGGGTACATCATTGATTTGAGGAGATTCAGATCACAGCCAAGGTATGTAATCTCCTCTGTAGATATTTGAATTCTTTCATGTATTTAATTGAATGTTCATTCTTTATATTTGCAGCATTAATTTTAAAAATAGTATATCAACTTCATCCCAGAAGTGTTACTAAAAGACCACATAATTTAAAACCCTAAAAAATTAATATTTCTTTCTTTTCTAATTAATATTAGTTTGGGAAAATCATAACCAGCCATCTTGTATGATGCCTGACTTTAGGTTTTCTGTATGAGGGGAGAACACTGAAAGCAATTACAATAGGGTTGAACCTTACCTGGGGGGTTCTGGAGGAACTTGGACTGCTGGCAGCTGAAGACACCATGCTCACATTGGGGTTCATACTCCTCTCTCTCTCATCCTGATATATACGATCTCGCTCTGTCTCAGGTAGGTTGAGGAAATTCTGCATTGCCCTCAGATTTACCAGGAGGGATTGGGAAGCTGTTCTAGGGTCTTCTTCTTTACGCAGTATCTCTGATAGCAATCCCTGGTTCAAAAAATTAAAAAAAAAGTCCAAGTCTTTTAAAAAAATGTGTTAGTTATAATTGGCCAGGCTGCAGTGTTGAGACCTTTCATCAGATGTCAAAGCACATGGAATGTTTTCTAGAAACAAACCTTGTTTTCTAGGGACCATGGCTGATTTAAGAGCAATTATATTTTAAATTCTACCTTTCACTTAAGAACAATCCAAATACAAATCTGCCAGAGGCAAGTGAGTAGTAAGACACCATTATAAAACTACAATTATAGCCAGGTGCCTAAAAACTATTAGAGCTCTCACTTTTTCTGCTTGAGGTTGCAAACACTTGGCAGTTCTGTTCAACTTCAGGAATCTGCCAAGTTTGGTAAATTTAGTTCAGACATTTAAACAGCTCAGGAGACTTATGAAGAAAAATGTTTGGCAAGGTTTGGATGCTACAGTTCATTCACTGCAAACTGTCAATTCTTTCTAATGGGGAAAATGCTGCAAATATGAGAAATCTTTAAAATAATTCATCTTTAAAATTAATTAATTTGGGAATTGCTGTCTCATTTAAAAAGTTGGGAGATGGCAATGGTCAGATTCATCAAATATATCTAGATTGTTTGAGTCTTTTACATGAAAGAAGTCAGCAGTTCAGTTGTACTATAGCCTATATAAAGTCTTAGACACCAAGCAGGGGTGGGATTCTACCGGTTCTCACCTATTTGCTAGAACCTGTTGTTAACTTTCTAAGCAGTTTGGAGAACCAGTTGTTGGAAGAAATCTTCTTTTGTTTTTTTTCCCACTTTACAGGGCTAATCCTATAAGGAAGGCAGGAAGGAAACATTCTGGTGTTATTTCTAGCCTTTATTGCCCTGCTTACAGAAACTGCCTCTCTGGTAACCCTTATTACATTCTTGGCAGTACTCTAGACTTCCTGTCTCCTGAGTTCCAGAGTTTTTTTTTCTTTGCTGGTACTTTGCTGGGGCTTGAATTTCTTAAAAGGGAAGGGTTGTTTTAAGCTTTTTACACTGCTGGTGGGAGGAAATACTCCCCTTGAAATACTTCCAGCTGGGATGCAATGATCAGCACTTTGAAGAAATAATTGAATAACAAAGCAGAGCTGCTGGAATGAAGCTTTTAATGACAAGGAACCAAGATGAGTGACATTCAGCAAGGATTATTGGCTAGCTAGAAAGATTGATATTCAAAACCCTTTCTGAGTTTTGGTCTAAAACTGGTTTTTGATTAAGTTTAATTCTGTGCTTGGTGACGTTTAATCCTGTGTTTATTGATGGGATAATTTTCCCTATTCAGCTTTGTTTGGAAGGAAAAAGGTTAATCTCTGTTCCTGAAAAGAAACTGGGTTGAGAAATCTGGCTAGTTCCTGTGTCTATTTGTTCTGGTAATTGGTTTAACAAGTAACAGTTACTGTTGTGATTGAATTATTTGTATTGTGTTTGAATTTTTCCTGCCTCATGGTTTTTTTTAATCTGGGGAGGGGGTCTTCCTTCACTGCTTTAGTGGTTCCTGGTACTGTCCTTTTGGGGTGTACTTCCAAGAGGCAGGATGCAAGCTTGGCACTGATTTTTTACTGCCTTTCTGGGGGGCATGTGATCTTTCCTTAAATCTGGATAATTTCCTTAGGATATCTTGTGAGGTGAGTGAGACCAGCTGGTGTCTTTAAGTGGTGCAAATGGATCTAAGGATTGCTTCTCCTGGGTGTGCTATTTCTGGAGAGCTTAAATGACCTCTCTGCTAAAGAGTTTCACTTTATGAGTTGGCTGCTGATATTGCATGATCATTGCATTTTAGCTATTTTAATTCCTCAAGGTGCTCTGGCACTCTGCCTGATTTGTAACTCCAGCTTGAAGGTATTTTTAATCTAATCATTGGTATTTAGGGCAGCTTTTTGCAAGCTTTTTGTATTTTTAACCCTTGATTTACAACAGTTCATTTAGTGACCATTCAAAGTTACAATGACACTGAAAAAAGTGACTTATGACCATTTTTCACACTTATGACCATTGCAGCATCCCCACAGTCCTGAGAAGCCAGACGAGGAGAAGCGCCCCTCAACGTGAGTGATGTTGAGTTGGCCATGCACACCCAGTCACATGACCACCCAGCCATGCCTACCCAGCTGGTCATTAGGGCAGAGAACCGGTTGTTAAATTATTTGAATCCCACCACTGATACCAAGTAAAGTCATAGAATATAAAAAGTTATGGAATACTACGACATATTACTGATTACTCTGACATTAAAACTTTAGACTTTGATTAACAGAATCTCTAATCATTTGCTGTACTTTCGTATTCCTTTGTTCTAGAGAATTCCAACTAAATTTTCCTCCTTATAGCAGATTCATAACTAGAAGATAACTCCTATTTGTGCTGCAAATAAATGGTACAACTGTCACCTAAATGTTACAGTACTTTGTCCATGCTCCTCCTCCTTCCTTTTATCTGCACTCTGCATAAAACTTCATCATATTGCCTACTCCTCTGAAATACCATCATATTGCCTACTCCTCTGAAATACCATTCTCATTTGCTGCATTGTTTCTAGGCAAGAAAGTTTAATAGAGTTTATAGTGAATTAATGTGCCCCAAGCTTTTCAATATATAAAATTTCCCTAGGTCAAGATATATGGGGGAAATGTTCACAATTACTTAATATGAGAAATTCATACATACATGAAAAAGTGAAACTGGTGGTCTTTGAAGAAGCAGACTAGAATCACAAAGAGAAGACTACTAAAAAAAATGTTGGACCAATCACTCTCCCTCAGCCTAATCAACTTTTCACAGTTGTGGTTGAGAAGAAAAATAGGAGGGAACAGTATATTTGCTGCCTTGACCTTCTGTATAAAAGAATGGATATAATTCTTAACAAATATGTTAAGATATATAGCAAATCAATGCAAAATATGAAATAATTATTCCAGGCACAGATGCTTATTATATGTTAAAAATATTTCTTCACATTAGTTACGTGCTTCTGCTTTTTTATTCATGAATAAAATGTACCTGACTACTAATTAATCTTCTTAATCTGTTTCATGGCCCTTTTAGATGCATAAAAAAGACACTATTTTAAAATACGAACAACCATAAGTATAGTAGGCATATTGTTTTGGAAAAAAGAACGGACAAATCTGAGAGGTTCATAAGGATATGCCTTCAACAAGCATGGAAATTCTCTGGTAATAGGAAGCCTTTACATTGGTTGTCTTATGTGTAATAGCTACCCTCTTGTGGTCTTGTTTTATGTATTCTTATTGTTTTTAATGAGTTTGTAAAATGTTTTTAATTCCTTGTTTACATGGATTGGGAGCACCCTGGAGTCGCTTCACATGAGAAAGATATGAATTTGACAAAAATAAATATATAAAATTGTTTATAACTCTGCTTTACAAATGAAAATGTAAGTCCAAGACCAATAAAATGAATAATTAAATTTAATAATAGCTTTCTGAAACAAATGACTGTCCTTTATAGTAAAGGAGATATGGGCATTGTAAGTATAAGGTACAAAAATGCAGTGACTTGACAATATCCCTCTTTTGTAGTTTGATTTTTTTTAAAGTAAAAAATAATTGTCAGTTAATTAACCACTACCAGACTTTTTACTTTGACTGGAATTAGCACACTTCCTACTATGGGGGCCATAGGCAAACATTTTAATCTCCTGCAAAACTATTGTTATGTGTTTCTGCTAAGAGGTATCATCAGTAATCTGTGTCTTTGTAACACTGCCCGTGGTGTCACCTAAGGCATCTGGCATCCATAAATCTGAAAGTTTACTTTACAATATTCCTTCTGCAAGACCTAACTTGGACAACCACTACAAAGATTGCCAAGGTTTCTTATAATAGTTACAGCCTGAAAAAGTTGGATGATATTCTTTTCTTGTTATTGTTTCAGAAAACTGTTTTCTTTTTATGTTTTATGTATGGTTAAATTCTTTTTTGAAAGAGGGTTCATCCTAATGTTTTCGCGTTAAGTGCAGGATTCACTTTTTTTTCAAATCAATTAAATGTTGATCCACTGGTTATGAGAGGGATTGACTCACCAGTATGTCATTGGAACTTGATTACATGGGCTGAGAGAGTGACTAACCCAAACTCACCCAATTGGCTTTTATGCCTAAGGGGAGACTGGAACTCACAGTCTCCTGGTTTCTAGCCTGATACCTTAACTACCAGAAACGTTAACCACTACTCTCAACTGTGCTTTTTCGGTCTGAAACCATAAATACATCTACACCTGTTAACCTAATTTCTCCTTTATTTTTGTCTATTTAATACAATTGTATATATTTTAGCTTTATTTGATAATATTTATTGAGCTTGGGATGAACTTTTAAACTCAAAGGAAAGCTTTATAAACAATTGCTTTTTCAGACACTCATCTCTTGAAATGGGAGGCAAACAACATTAATAAATAATAAATAAATAAAATAATAATCATGAAGTTATGAAACTATTTCTTCCAAATTTTTATTTTTTGTAAAACAATAGGACTAGAAGCTATTTTCATGCCAAAAAAGCAAAGTATGTAATAGCTTAATTAAGCAGTTGCATATAGATTAACATAGAACCTGCATGTTAAAAACAGATACCATAATTCAGATATACCTAGGAAGTGTTATCATATCAGTTTCCTATGTTAAAAGACTCTCAAAAAATGTCCTCACTCCTAGATTCTTACATATGACCAAGTCTGAAAACACAAACACTTTACTGGTTGGGCTATGGCTAGACCTACTCCAGTGCCTTATTTCTTACCAGTCAGAAACTTTGGCAAGGATCGAACAAAATAATATATAAAGGCAGTAGCCCCTTAGTACTGTTGTAACCCAGCAACTACCATTTCTTGAATATAAGAAAATCATTAATCAGATTTCTTTGACCACTTTCAGTTGTTGTGAGTTGAATGACAATGTATAATACAGATTACAACTATTTCATTTCATTTTGGTCTAACATCCAGTAGTATGGAAGCCTTCTGACTGGGTTAATTGTTAATGTTTCCTTTCAGTAAATAAACTTGTATAATAACAAACTGAAATCATGTAGAGATCACTATGTTAACTGTATTTACCATTATCTCCTAGTCTTTGACTTATGATCAAAATGGAGACTGAATTTTCCATTGCTAAGCAATACAGTCGTAAAACATAACAGCATGTGACAGCATCATTTAGTGATGCAGCACCCCCCACTGCCCTATTAACCAAACCAACAATAATAATTAATTAAGCAAGTATCCTTTCCAAGCCAAGCTACCCGGTCTTGGTCTCTTCCAGGTCCAAGCCTTAGTAAGGTAAAAGACTGCTTCTAACTTCCCCTACTCACAGCACAAATTTATTTTGACACTGTGGCCTAGGAGCTGCTTTTCACCTTTTTTTCTACACAAAGGGACTTTTGGTGCTGTGGCCCTGGGATGGTTTTTGTGAGGGGCAAGTGGCGTGTGAGGTTCAGCCCCAGCTTAGTCCATGGAGGATCCAGGAATATAGAGCCACTTTCTTCATGAATTATTAAATGAAGCTGCAATATTGAAATACCAGTGGAAAACTAATGAAGATAGTGATAATCTTCTTGGAGCCAAACACTCCTCTAAACCTATGGAAAACAGTTCAGTCTTACCAATAGAGTTATGTAAAACCTCACTTTTGAAGCAATCTGAGCAGAATGGTTATATGCATATACATGCCTCACTGTGTTAAGCTATCACGAGAACAGCACTTCAAATATCAGGCTCAGAGATGTCCTATGCAACCCTTTATATTTAAAGAATACAAAAAGTGAGAAAAAACTTGCAGCACACCACTGAAAATGGTAAAAAGTAGTTGGCAATGAAATGTGAGGAGTCTGTTCATGAGAAAATGCCTCAGGATGGAAATCTATTACAATGCAGTTCTGAATAGACTGCTCTGACAGACTGTGCTGATAATAGATGACAGAGTGATAACAAAGTCAATAAAACAAAGTATCATGAGAGCCCTCGTTTATATTCATATAGCTCTGAGTTGATATACACAAAAATGAATCAACAATCAGCATTATGAAATAAAAATAAAAATAAAGTGATACTAAATAATCTGTTCATCTTTTTCTCACCTGCAACAAATTAGACTTTCAATATGCAAAGCATCTTCTTCAAGAAAAACAAATGATCATGATTTCATTTAATTGTAATTTAATGAGGCATGATTTATTCTTAAAGTGATATATACCAGGTGCATGGCAAAGAAACCAGTCCAGCCAGACTAACTGTAGCATTGCTGTTTTTAGGAAATGCCTGAAGTTAGCTAGAGATTGTGTTCATTTCTGTTATATTTATTTTGCCAAAGGATAGAAAAAGAGAATGGAAACCCACATTTGCTTTAGAATCCCATTGGATACACACATATTTATCACATTTTTAAAAACTGGATATCTATGACGATAATCTATGAATTTTAGAGCTCCAATTATGGATGCTGTAATTATATCTAAGACTATAGTATCATAATTCATGGAAGTTAAGCATTCACAACTGGGCATTAGTGCATAGCCTGAAATTCTGGGGTGAATAAAGATCTATACCTATAAATGATTTTTCACTAATCAAGTATTTATCTTTGCTCACTGAGAAAAAATAATTTACATTTGTAAATTGGTTGTGTAAATAGGAATCATTTCCCAATTTCAACAACATTTCAAAGAAGACTTTTACAAGATGATTGTAAAAACAAAGAGAAAAGGTGTGCTACTTAATACAGAATGTGACTGTAAATAAAACAGTTAACAATAGGTATCTCATGAATCAAGTTATCCTTGAGAGTTCTATTAACTACTGGGATTTTTTCTGAAATCATACCTCAGTTAAAAATAGGAGGTAATCTGTGCAAATTTGGTACTGATAAAGTACTGAAGTTTACAGGTGATACAACAGTCATTGGTCTCATTCAAGATGGTGAAGAGTCTGCATACAGACAAGAGGTTGAATAACTGACCTTGTGGTGCAGCCAGAACAATCTGAAGCTGAACTCACTTAAAACTGTAGAGATGAAAGTAGATTTTAGAGGAGCCCTCCTATTTTACCACCTCTTACTATATTAGATAACACAGGATCAACAGTAGAGTCCTTGAGTTTTGGGGTTCTTTAATCTCCCAGGATTTGAAATAGACTCCTAACATTAGAACCATCATTAAAAAGGGACAACAAACAAACAACCCTTCCTGCATCAACTCAGGAAATTCAGACTGCCCCAGGAGCTGTTGATACAGTTTTACAAAGGAATTGTTGAGTCTATCATTTGTACTTCTAGATTGGTACAACAACAAAACAAGACAGGTACAGACTTCAACAGATAGTTGGGTTGGGACTGCAGAAAAAACTATTGCAACCAGCTTGCTTTCCTTTAAGGACTAGGTCAGAAAGAAGCTGAAAAAATATCTATAGACCCCTCACATCCTGGATATAAATAGTTTCAACTTCTCCCCTCAGCACACATCTACAGGGCATTGCATGCCAAAACAATTAAACACAGAGACAGTTTTTTTCCTCATGCCATCACTCTACTGAATCCCTCATTCCCACAGTACTGTCTTATGGCAAAGTATAGTTACCCATGTATTATGGCTATATTATTATTATTTTTCTCATCTGTTCCACTACCTTCTCTTACTGGTATCATTATTATGATTATGATTATTATGATTATTATATATTATTACTACTTTGTCGTTTTGCATTTACAATGAGAGATTATGTACCTGAGACAAATTCCTTGTGTGTCTAATCACACTTGGCCAAATAAAGTATTTTTATTCTATTCTGTTCTATTCTATTCTATTCTATTCTATTCTATTCTATTCTATCCTATCCTATCCTATCCTATCCTATCCTATTGTTAGGGTTTTTTTTTTAAAAATATCTGCAGCCTTAAAAAAATATCTGCAGCCTGGAATTCCTAATTAGTGTATTTTATAGATGAGTTATTATTTGTTATTAATAACAAATACTCCAGATTATTATTTATGATTTAGTATGAAAACATAGAGAAATGTTACAGTAATAATTTTCGCAGTCAATAGAACAAACTGTGAAAGTTGTTTTGGTTTTATTTCACTATGTGAATACAATATCTAAGGAGTCACAATCATATGTATAAGGCCAACAAAACACATCAGCTTCTGCAATTGAGTGCCCTCCAGAGATTTCAGGATAACATGCTAGATGGGAAGTTTTAAGAGATATATTTCCCATAAATCTGAAGGGCAATGACTTTGGAATTTTACAAACAAGCAATAAAAATTTGTATAATTGCTCTTAGCATGCAAGGTCACTCTTTAAACTTATCAGGACTATGCAATATAATGTTTGCCATTATACAAAGAAGAATATAGAATATATCTTGAGAGGCCTTCCTTCCTAATTAATGTAAAACTTACAAGCAGGAAATACTTTTTACTGAAAACATTAACCGGGGTGTCAAACTCACGTCGTCATGGTGGTGTCACATGACACATCAGATTTTTTTCCCCTTCACTAAATTGGGCAGGGGCGGGGCCAGCACAAGATGCATCCAGCCCATGGGCCGTGAGTTTGACACCCCTGCATTATACTTTAGAATAAAATTATCTTTTAAATTCCAGTATATTAGGAGTTAATAATAAAAAAGCAAAAATACTACCTTAGTTATTTTAGTTTTCTGTGCTTCTTAGCTCCCACAAACATTGTGATATTTTATAGGGATTTAAACTATTTCAACATGCTGAATACAATAAAGATGTTATTATATTATGCAGTGTTATTTTTCACAACAGAAATAGTAAGGCTGCAATTCTGTATACATCTCCCTGGGAGAACATTCCAATAAAGTAAGCAGAGATTGCTGCATAAACATGCATAAAACTGCAATATTAATAATGGTTTCTGACCTTCTATAAACAGATTTGTAACTTTTATGAAATTATTCTGGGTGCACATGTGTATGCCTATAGTTTAGATAATTATGTTTCATAACATACCATTTCAATGTGGATTATTTTTAATTTTAATTATCGTATATTGGTATGAGATAGAACCTAAAAACTAATTTAACTAATGCTTAACGTATGTATGTCTCATGAGATACCTGCTTAGGCTTGGAATGACAGTATTCAAGGTAATTTAAATAAAATGTATATACTGTGTAATGATAGAAATTCAATTTTTAATATTAAAATGAAATGTTTTAGTCCTCAAAGAAAATGCTGCTATTACATTAGCTTAATAAACTCTCTTTATTAGGCTGTTAATTTTTAGGAAAGACAATAAGTGCTTGTTTGACAGAGGGGAATTGTGAAGGAAATGCAAGATTAAACCACAATTCCAATCACTACACTATATTTAATTCATCTCTGGTGGGCTTTCTGAAGAACACCAGAAAAGAACATACAGACTCTATCTAGAAATTATGCTAAGCTTTGGTTAATCTTAATCAATCTAGCCATGTTTTATTGTTTTAGAATATACTACAGTTTATTGTGATGGAAACAAATCTAGATTTCCTTAGGCTTATTTGTTTATTTGCTGATTTAAAGAATTATAAGGTGCCCCACTTGCAAATTGTGCTTTGGGCAGTGTACATACAGCAGACATATGATTATATTTAATTCCACCAACAGATGACCCTAGAGACTTCACCACTACAAATAGAACCAGTTTAGAGCAAGAAAGTATACTCCTACAAATGTGTTTCTCAGTCACTAGAAGGATACCATGGTTGATGAAATCAAAGACTGCTGAGAGACCAAGGGAGCCAAAATGGAAGCAGTCGCCCATCCTGAGCACATCCAAAAGTGTAACCAGTGCTGTTTCATTCCTACATCCCAGACTGAAACCAGCCTGAAATAGATTTAAGGAACCTGTTTCCTCCAGGACCTTTTTTTAAAATAAATCATTTTTATTACATTTTTCAAAAATACAAATCTCATCCATGTTTATGACAATGTTTTGGCATCGACAAATACATATATCTTTTGAAGATGCAATCATCCCTCCTCCAACATAACCATAAAATGAAAGCACCACCTATTTTTTATAAAGGGTTCTAAAAATCCTTAGTATTGCAAGAATATTGCCTTGTGTGCCAATCTGATCTGAAAAACTGTTAACTAGGATCGGGAGCTATATTGGATAGTGGTGAACAAAGTTGGCTTCTGGTTAATGGCTGTTTTTCTGGCAAGTTTTTATGGCAGTCATGCTATGAAAGCATCTGCAACTTTCTCTTTCTCTCAATATTCCAAATGTATTCACCATTTCAAAAAAAGTCCTTGCACTTGTTTAGAATTTTAACTTCAATTATTTTCACCTTATGCTATTAATTTTCATCCTCTATAATCTTCTGTCTTATTTAAGCATATATATTTTATACTGCTTTGTAAAAAGTGAAAATCCAGGAGAAATGCCTCATTTTCCCCTACTGATGTTTTGTGATGGATAAAAGCCAGAGTCTACAAATCCAAGATTTTAATCAGATTCATTTACCTCAGCTATAAAATCTAAGTGTAAATCCTCCAGAAACTTTAGAATGCATTTTGCTAAAGATTTCTACATAACAAAATATGGAAATGGGCAGGAGTGTAATTTGTAAAATTTACATACACACCTACACATACATACTAACAGAAGCATAACTTTTTTAAAAATGATAAATAAATCTCACAAAGCTGCTGCCTACAGATAAACAGAAGGAAGCCCTATGTATGTTTCCTTAAGCTCCAGTACAAAAGGTGGGATATAAATCTAATGAATAAATGAAACTTGCCTGAAACAATATAAACAAATGAGATCAAATCTCACTATCCATTTCAGATAATAAACCATTATTTATCTGAATTTTTCATACTTCATCTTTCTATCAAGTTATTGTTGAGGCTCTATTCTACAGTAAATTTTTGAAATATTTCAAATTGCAATTTTCCAAACACCAAACATAGAATTAACATATGCAACAATATTGCTAAAATATTGCAGATTATTACTTGATGCTACAATAAGGCAGCTTTATAATACAAATATATACAGGTAGACCTTGACTTAAGACCACAATTGACCCTGAAATTTCTATTGTTAAGTGAGACATTTATTAAGTGAGTTTTGCCCCATTTTAAAACCTTTCAGATAACAGATAATCAGAGTTGGAAGGAACCTTGTAGGTCATCTAGTCCAACCCCCACCCAAGCGGGAGACCCTACACCATTTATGACAAATGGCAGTCCAATCTCTTTTTGAAAGTTTCAAGTGATGGCGCTCCCACAACTTCCGAGGGCAAGGTGTTCCATTGGTTGATTGTTCTCACTGTCAGAAAGTTTCTCCTTATTTCCAGGTTAAATCTCTCCTTGTTCAGTTTCCATCCATTATTCCTTGTTTGGCGTACAGGCGCTTTAGAAAATAGCTTGAGCCCTTCCTCTCTGTGGCAACCCCTCAATGATAGCATGAACTAATTGCCAAGCATCTGAATTTTGATCACATAATCATGGGGATGCTGCAAAAGTCGTATCTCTGAAAAATGGACATAAGTCACATTTTTCAATACCATTGTAACTTTGAACCACCACTAATTGAACTGTTGTAAGTCAAGAACTACTAGTATAATAGAAAAGCTAATTTAAAAAGAAAAAGCTTTGGGCCTTCAGCAGGTATCAAATATTCTTGGAAAGGGAACATCATGGCAGCAAAGATCCTTTCTCCATCACTTAGATTCATAAGAAAATAAGTAGCCCTCTCCAATGCAGCTACAGTTAAGATACCAAGAAACTGGCTATCTTTCACTTCAATTTGCCTAATATAAAATTGTGAAAAGAACAATGGACAAAGGAATACCCGATATTCCTAGTGTAGACCAAATATATTATGTACCCCAATATACTGTAGATGTGCATCTTCTATTTGTTCTATGGGAAGCCTACTTTGGATAAAAGTTTCTTCAACACATTTAAGTAACTTTGGTATTTTTTCAGTTTGTGAGTAGAGGTAGACCTCAACTTACAACCACAACTGAGCCCAACATTTCTAAGCAAAATGATTAAGTGACTTGTGCCCCACTTTTTGCCACAGCTGTTAAATGAATTATTGCAATTATTAAGAGAATCATGCAGTTGTTAAGTGAATCTGGTTTCCCTCACTGACTTTGTTGAAAGCCAACTGAGAAGTTTACAGTGGCCATAAGACCCAGGACAGTGCAACTGTCTTAAATACATGCCAGTTGCCAAGCATTTGAATTTTGATCTTGTGTCCATAAGGGTGCTGCAAGGGTCATACGTGTGAAAAAAAAATTCAGTGACATTGTAACTTTGAACAATCACTAAATGAATGGTTGTAACTCAAGGATTACATGTAAGGTGTTTATTGGATTTTTTAAAAAATCAGAAAATGATTAATGTAGTTAACCAGTGTCATAATACAAATTTTATGAACCTATATTAATGGTTAATCTACAACATAGACCACACTGTATAAATAAATACTAAATATTATGGACTAAATACTAGTCCATAATTATAATTATTGATTAGTTAAGAAGACTTTCTTAAAAAGTTTTTTCATGAACACAGAAAATTATATTCTGAATGAAAAACTGAATGAGAACTGAATGTTTATTAGTTAGCAACATAAGCAGCATGAATATGAAATCAAATTTGCTCCTTACTTTGCATCCTTTCTCTGTATGCTTATATTTATGAGTCTGGTGAGTAAACATCCTTTTTTTTACACCTTCTCTGCAATTGTGTAACTTCAAATATCTGTATCTCTCCCGATGTTTTACCAGGTTCCCCAGCTGAATGCGTCAAACCATTCTTCATTGTTAACTATCATCTTGGCATGCAACCCCAATCTAATAAAATATCTACTGCTATATTTCTGCAATATACTTCAATATATACTGCAAGGATACTTCCAGAAAGAAAACCCTAGTATTACCAGGGAAAAGGCACCTTATAGCCATTCAATCCTTTTCCTCTTTATCCAATTTTCCCAATTTAAAAGTAAATAGGAAAAAAATGGTTGAATGGCTATGTTCTTAGAATTGCTTAACTGGATTGCAAGGAAGATTAAACGATACTTTAACAGTGGAGTTGTGTGAGGTTAAACTAGGCTCCCCTTAATCAACCATGCTATATCAATGGAGATAAAAGTATTAACTACTGTCAGCACAGAAACAAAGTTGAAAATGAAACCCAAAATCAATCAATCTAGAAATGTTCTCTTTCTGCTCTTTTCACTTTCCCCCTCTTCCCTTGAGTATATGAGGGAGAGGATACAAAATAGAGGATGAAACCTTTCCTTAAAGTCAGTACTTCCCAAACTTTTTCCTCCATTACCCCAAAACACTTATTTAGAAAGCCTTTTTTACTGCTTACTGGGTCTTATATAAATGTCCCTTTTATGATTGGGTAATGAGTACCTGTATCATTACAGAAAGAAAAAAGAACACTTTTATCTATTTTGGGTTAATTTTCGGAAACAATTTTTGAAGTAGTGCCAGATCATTGCCATTTTTCAAAACAAAACAACAGGAAGAGATAGTGTCAAACACAGTTACTTCCTGTTTAACTGGTGCATCCCAAATAGTGGGACACTGGTAGAGACTATGTCCTTATATTTGGATATTAATAGAATGTATCAGCTATATTGTTCAAGCATAGCCAACGGGTTCTTTGAATTCCAGTTGTATTCCAAGTTGGCTTTATTTTAAAAAATCACAATGATTATTATTTGTAATATATTTTGAAAGAGGGAATACTGTTGGATCCTTGAATGCTTTGGATCCTTTCCATTATTTATTATAAAAATTCAGATTTTTATTTAGACATATATTTCTTTTTTCTCTCTTCCTCTCTTCCATAACTTGCTGGGATAACATTCCCCACTATATCTCTGAATATAATTTCAGAAAGAGGTATTACTTAATCATTAGCCACAATAATTTTTGAAAAAAAACATTTTCTTTTACAGGATTCATTACACCCACAATAATATATTGGTTCTATGATTCCACACTAAAAATATTGTATATGAGGCCTAAGCTTCTGTGGCAAAGACAAAAAATGTTCCAAATAGCTGCAGTTCAGTCACTTATCAAGGAAAAGAGCTCTTCAAATCAAATATTGAAGAACAACAGCTGTATGTTGAAAAATATGTCTATACAGATTTAGAAGCTAAAACATATAAAGATTTATTTAATGACAATATTATAAGATCTACAAATGTAACTGCTTATCTTTTGGATCAACTTCAAAATATGCCATTGTATACATTTTGTCTACATTTATTATATTTGGCTTTATAGAGGGTGAAATAGAACAATATACTATATACACACATAGAAACATGATCCAAGAGGATGAAATACTTTTTCAAATTAAAAACAACATAAAAAATAAAGGCATATACTCATGTATTCTGCTGTAACTTTTACTGATACTTTCAAGGCTAGCTTGAAAAATATAATCATGTTGATTAAAAGGGACATTTGTTTTACTAGATACAGCCATCTTATAATTCTAGCAGCAGAAATGAAGTATTGAAAATATGCTGTTAGTTTATTTAATTGCCATACAATATGAAATTTCCAATGTGGCAGTGCCCCAAAAATTCATTAAGTGAATTGTAGTACAAGATGAAATTTCCACCTTTGCTTTACTACTCTACTCTTATAATGGTCTGAGCTTCAAGACAGAAATTATGGTGCACTATTTTGTAAAGATGAATTTCACATTCAAACTTATATTGTCTACCATTAATGCCCAAAGTATTTAAAATCCATATATCAGAACAGAACTATGCATTTTATGAACAAACCTAAACAATCTTCCCACATCCTTTCCTTGGAAAAACGTTGAAAGGAGAAATGAAATGAAAGTACATCAAATTGTTTTCACATAAACACTTAATCATTTCCTGTTTGACAACTCTGCTCCACACTGGTCTCCTTGTTTCCCTCTCATGTTCAGACAACACTTCCTGGTTTCTACCATTATCAAACAAAAGGTACTTTAGAATTCTTCAACATTCCTCTTTACAAATTTTTTGAGGAAAGAAAAAAATGAAGGGGAAAATGCAGGAAGACTACCAAAAAAAGACACTGATATCTACCCACCCCCCCCCCAGTAAGCTCCTGGTTATAGTCAGGGCAGTGATAGAATAACAGCTTCATCTGAAAAAATACATAATTCCATGCACATTTAAATTATTGCATCCATATACTTGAAAATCTAGGAGATAAAAAGAAAGCAATCTTACCAGAGTTACTTTTCTTAGCACAGTAGCCATTACATATTAATATATTATATATAATTTAATCACAGGACTCAAAATATTTCATATTACTATTACATTATTATATATACTGCTTTCCTCGCAATGGGCGATAATAATAAAACAATTGTATAAAAATTACGGAAAATATTTAAAACATTCAATCATGACAAAACATGAAATAAGTTCCCAAGGCCGAATTAAGTTCCAAAATCAGCGAACTGAGAAACTCATGATACTAAAATGAGAGGATTTCAGCCATTTAATTTTTTTTTCTAATTTTCAGGTTCCATGGAATTAATTCATGAATGAGTGTATGGGTATTATGGTCCTTATATGCACCATAATGATAATACCATCTGGAAACTAACAAATATGGTTCTCATTATTGTCTATGTGGCAAACAACATTACTGGCTGCCCAAAATGCTTCATAATTAAAAAGGTACTGCTGAGAAAGTAATCACAAAAAATTTATAGTTCATGCATTCTTGCGATATTGTTTTAAAAAACCAAAGTTAATATGCTTCTGTGCATAGTCAGAACTAAAAGTAGTAGAAGTAAATTACAGGATGTAATTTTCCTGTTTGTTTGTTTGTTTGTTTACTTCCACCTTAAATATACTCATGCAGCCTACTTTTCATCAAGCAGAAAAAAGGAGACATTTTGTCTTTAAAGCAAAAGTTGATTTTGAACTTTAATGGACCAGAGTATTAGGAATTATTAAATCTAACCAACATAATGTGATGAATAATAATCTAGTTTGAATTTTAGGAAATAAATAGTCATAATGTTTTTCTTAAAATTTATTCATTTGGCAGGAAACTATTACAAAATTAATAGATCAATAAATTTCAAATGACAAAAAAATCAACTGTATACCCTAAGCATATAGTATGCTAAGGTCACCACAGTCTGATTCTCTAGTTGTATTAAGAATTTAACAGATTAAGTTCAAAAAAGTATTTCTGGGATCATTGTTTTTCTATCCGTTTCTAAAGGAAGATGAAAGAAAGAAATCTAAACAATCTCTTCCTTCTTTCCTCAATCATTTGGATCCAGTTTCTATAGAATAAAAATACAAGTTTTATTTTAAAAATATAAGGATAAGAAGGCACTATATCATAGTCTTGTGAAATGTTAATTGGTTTTTTTAATGCATTGTTCCAATTTTGCAAGGTGGAGTGAGGAAATGGAATAAAATTGCTGAGAAATGTCTTCTTCTTTTACTTTCCATTTGTTTCATTTCATTTAAAGTGAAAAACCTGATGAGAGAGATTGTCTTTCTGAGGTGCTTTTTAAAGAGCCTTTTTTTAACAGAGTAATGGAATAAAATGCTTCAGTTAAATAAATAAAATATGATACCTGTGTGCGATTGAAAGCCACTCTTGCAAAGACCGCCTGGGAGACACTGGCCCTTTTCAGCTCATCCCTGACTTGCTGGTAGATATCTGGAGATACTTCCACTGATGAATTTGTTGGTTCTGGTTTGACTGTTCTAGGGATAGGTGGATGATTTAGAAACTGTTGGTTAATTGCCTGTGGATGCTGATGAGCCAAGAGCCGACTTACTGCAATCTGTTGGTTTATCAAATGGGCCATTGCTATTTGTTGCCTTACAAGCTGTGGGCTGAGTTGAGGTGTAAGAAGACCAGGGCTCATGATTGGTTGTAACGTTGGCACTTGGTTTCTGATTGGAGTACTGTGATGAATTTGACCATGAGGAGATTGTTCATTTGTTTTGCCCAAAGTTGCCAGCTGGTTGATATTCGGTAAGTGCATGGGACGTTGACCAAGAACACAATATTCTGACAGGTTGTCTCTTTCAACTCGTTCCACTGTTAAAATAAATAATAAATATATACCTTCATTTTAATTTGAAATGATATCAAGAATTGCAAATGAACAGATATAGAGTTGCATTAAGCTGTTTTCACTTTAGTGCCAACTCTATAGTGACACAATATTCTACACTAAATTAAACTAATAATGTTTATCCTTTGTAAATCTGACATGTAGTAAGGGTTACATGAATTTCAAGAATCCAAGTCCATTACATTGGGTCAGCCTCCAAACCAAGCATCAAACAATTGTGCTAATATTTTATTGTTGCACTGGTAAACTCAAACATTAAGTCTCCAAATATTTACATTCAATTAGGATTTATTTTATTTATGATGGTGGATTTGAAGTTGGGTTTACTCAATTCTACTCTAATATTTTAACTACTAACACATTGCTTATAAATCTTCAATACTTTCTGAATTTCATTGTGCAGAAAAAATCAAAATATTATATTGTATAATTTACATGTCCATTTGCATACGCAGAGATCTTTAGTTTTTCCATTCCATAAACTTACATTGTGTGTTTATGTGTGTGTGTGTGTGTGTAACTATATGCAGAAAAAAATACATGGCTGATACTGTCTTGCCTTTTTATTTGTTGTTGTTTATAATATCATCAATTCCCATACCATGTCTTTGTAAACACTTGAAACACTTGAAATCACTTGTATTCTTTCTCCCATGACATATGTGCAGCCAAATCATTGCTGTGTAAACACTGTGTCCCTTCAGCAGACCCACAGGGTCAAATTCATACCCCCAAATGAGTTATGGGATATACGCCCTTTTTTTTAGAACTTCAATGCAAATTCACTACTTCAGTATATATTCAACTACTATTTTTAACTGTAAGCCACTCAGAGCATTAAAGAGTCACTAAAGGGAGATTTGAATCAAATAAAAAATAAACAAACAAATATTGTAAGAGATTTTTTAAAATAAGCCCTTGTTAGCATCTACCATTCAAGTGATTATGTAAATCTTCAATGAATTGTAGATATCCAGTTTTGAAATATTTATCATATCAATGCAATACTACAGACTATTTTAAATACTTTGGCTTCTTTCAACAGCAAATTCAAGAAGCAAACATTTGCATCTATTTATAAATCTTAACCAATTTAAACTTTTAATTTATTGTTTTGCTTTATTTTATTTTATTTTTGCTTTGCATAGCCTGATCAACTCAAAACAGGGTATAACAGGTCAAAATTATAAATTTTGGTTCTTCTTGGCTTCTCCCCCACTACCAATATATTTCTTATTTTAAAAAAAATAATAAGTACCTATTCAAGTGATAGTGGAAGCAACTATACCTAAAGGTTTGAAAAATTCTAAATAAATGTGAAATTATTTTTGCCAAGCTTCTATACAGACTCAAATCTATATAATCCTATAAGAATAATATTAATATTGCCGTTGCTAAACAATGCAGAATAGCAGTACCAGGAAAAGCATATATACTATATGCTTTTCCTGGTACTATAGCTAGTTTTCATCACATTTGGGAAAAACAAAATTACAATAGTATTACAAGCCTCTAGAAGGCAATAGATAAAGATACACAGTATAAATTATTTTATTTATTATTAAATTTATATGCCGCCCCTCTCATTGTCAAGCAACTCTCTAATTACCAGTCTTGACTTCCTAGAACTATTCTAGAGCATGGGAGGTGCTTTTCATGTGGGTAATTCATTTAAAAACTGTGATTATCTTAATTACTTATTTCTTTTCATCAAAATTCACTTAACCCAATTTTGAGCAAAGAGGTAATTTCAGAAATCTCATTTCCAGTCAACACTTAACTTCATGTTTACCCCAACCATCTATCAGTGTTATTTACTGTCTGGTCTCTGACCAGGAAAACTGTACTTGCACATCTATGATTTGTGTGTCCAAAAGGGCAGTTCCACTATAGTATTTGAGAGGCATGAAATGCTTCCTAAAATGAATTCCTGCAAATCTGTTGAAAATCTTTTTTCAAAATAGTACATATCAGTCAACTAATTCTCCAGTAAATCTTATTACCTAGAACTCATATGAAGATCGCTATAACTTCTATACAACTTCATTAATATGAAATCATTTAGAAAGTAGTTGTAATTTTTAAGAACACAAGATCAAGTTCTGAATCAGATCAAAGGCTCACCTTCTCCAGAATTCTATTTCAGAAATGGCTAAGCAGATATCTATAAAAAGCTTACAAATACAATATGAACATAACAGCCACCCACTAATGGGAACTCAAGAATCAGTTTCCATGACAAATAAAGTTGCCTCCTAAAACACTGATCACCAAAGATTCAGGATTACAGTTAGTTTTTAAGCCTGTTAATATTGCCATGGACAGCCAGTTTGGTGTAGTGGTTAAGGCATCAGGCTAGGTTCCAGGGGACCTTGAGTTCTAGTTCCACCTACCACTAAATTTGCATCTTCTGCAAACCATGGAAGCAAGTTTTATTGCATTGTCTTTTGAAAGAAATATTGGAAGAATTTATTTTCCTTTCTTTTTTCCATACCCCAAAGAGATGTATAGCATAAGCTGCATTTCACAACAGTGAATATAGCCTACTGTAAACTTTATAAACAGATCAGAATTAGAACTATTACTGTAGGACTATCAGATCTTTACTTCAAAAAACCAGACAACCACTAAATAGGACCAGTGACAGGAAAAGCTCTTTGCTGCTATCCAGTGGTCATCTGGCTTTTTACAGCCCATACCACTTAAGTCCTTATTATTATATGCAATGGGTCTCATTTACATAAACTTTCAAAGTTATAAAATAGATGTTGTTGAAATTTCAGAAGGAGTTGTTTATAGATTTGGATTATGTGTGGATGATTACAATGAAATATGCTTTACATTATGCCCATAATAAAGATTTGATCTGATATAGCTTCATCCTTCATTGAAAATCTTGTTATATTGTTTTTTCTTCTTTTCTCTTTCATTAGTTTTCTTTTTTACTTCGTTCTTTTTTACTAAACAAAGGCAGAACAAAGGATACAAAAAGTGACACAAATATTTTAGGTGCTATAAAACTATTATTGCTGTACAGCACCCAAAGTTACTTTCCGTGAGGGGGACAGCCATATAATTTGTTTAATAAATAATAAAAATAAATAAATTATAAAAGGCATCAAAGTGATCTGAACTGATAACATATAAACTTTTCATCATCCACACCTAGCCATTTGAGTGCCTGTCAAGTTAATTAAAATACCTTTGTGAATATATCTCAGTGACATACTAAATTTGATCAGCTACAAATTAAAATAAAGCAACATTTTTCTTGAATGTTGTGTATCCATACATGGTAGAAAAAAAATTATGGCACACCCCATACAAGCAATTTACAGAGCACATATTTATGGGTCTATATTGATTTCACCCCTCAAAGTGCAGTTTCAATTGGTTTATGCAGAGTTCAAGGTATCTACTTTATTATGCTCTGCCTATAATAAGGAATCACCCCAGTGTCACAGCCTACTCTTTGGAACAATTAGATAAAGTTCCAAGGAAATTGGGAGGGGGCAGGTTGATCCTAGCCCTTTTGCGGGTACACAGTGACTCCAGGCTAATTCTGCACTTGATCCCTCCTCCCTGCCAGGCTGGATGCTTCCCAGCAATTGTAAAATTGATCTATGTTATGAATGAAAACCTACATGAGTAAGATTGCATTCTTAATTTTTTTCTATATACACTCCTCTGCCTTGTATATGGTGCAAATTTTACTATTATTCTTACTATGTTTATTATTAATAATTATTGTAATCATAATTATTATTACAAAGTTTTATGAATTGCTAAGATAAATCTTCCTTATAAATGTATAATATAAAATTTCAAATGCAAACGGTAAGAGGATTACAGGGGAGAAAAAATGATATAGTCTATATCATTTTTCTAGTATCAGTTTTAATGGACTGCAATCAATTTTCAGAAGCTTGTATGTCAATAGATGTAGATCTCACCAATACAAAATGCAAGCCTGATTGATATAAAGACAAAAGTTGATATGAGCTAAGCATAATAGCAATGTTGAACATGTAATGGATTCCACAACTATAACCTGAACATGTTTATTTCAAGTGCTCTTTGCATATAACTTTTACATCTGTTGCTAATGATATCAAATTATTGATTGTTCAGTTTCTCATATTTGTTTAAACATTAAATATATGTTCTGCAACCTAATGTTTTTTTTCTTTCAGAAAGTTTTTAAAATTTTTTGCTATGCATTAGTCATATTTACTTTGATCTTTCTGTAAGGATAATTATTTTTACTGTTTGTTTAGTTCAACAAAACAGGAGGGGAAAGGATTGACCAAAGAGATCTGTATGTGGCAACTTGTAACAGAATCTCATAGCTTATGTTTAGGAAATCATGGTTTTGATTAAGAAGGAACCAGTTAGTTCCCACTGCTTTATTAAAAGAGACATTAGTGGATAAATCAGAAACACATTTCACAGAGCAGATTATGTTCAACTGAAATGCCAATAAAATGATTTTGAAGCTCTTCGTCATTTTCCATTTGCAATATTAAATTAGAATAGCTTTTTTACAATTAGTTTAATGTAACAAAAATTAAGATATATGTGTGCAACAGTGGTTGCTTCAACTGGATTGACCTTGAATGATGGCTGATGTTGCTGACCAGATTTATAGTAATTTAACCCTTATTTTTAATTTCACAGGAATACACTAAAATAGTTTCTGAAATTGCACCTTTCATCTTTCATCGTAAGTTCTCATTTATAAATACTATAAATGAGACAATATAAAACAAAATATAACAAAAACTCTTGGAGATGATGATGATGATAAAGTTTGGTTCTGTTTATTTTTCAGTAAGTATACCTATTTTTCATTGCTGTTTTCCTCCCGTTTGTTGTACCTGAAGAATCAACACTATATGAACTGTGTTAAAGCAGCTTGTGTTTATTTCACACAGGCTGTAACCTTTCATTGCCCCTCATGCATACATATACAGGCACACACATTTCCAATGAATTTTAAACTCAAAATGTTATTAGCAGCATCATACAGTTATCCAGAAAACTCTTTGGGCTTAGATCCTTGACCTCCTAATTCAAATCAAGGTCTTGTTCTGCTTTTCTATACTTAACAATTAACTGTACACTTATTTAAAAAAAGGATGAGGGATGAGAGAAAAAGAAAAGCTTTAAAATTGAATGAAGAGAGGAAGTAGAAAAGCATAATATGATAGAAATACTTGGTGGTTGCAATGGCAATTCTGGGACTACAGGAAGAGCTTTTTAATGTTTGAAGGTGCTTTTACATCACAGCCAAATGTAGTAAAAATGCTCTCCCTTTTTGTCTTACAACAAGTAACAATGATCTGTAAACGGCCTTGAAGCTATTTAGCTCCTTTGATTATATTTTCACTGTATATATATAAAAAGCACTTTTGAAATATTCCTTTCTTTACTTTGAGATACAATACTTATAAAAATTGTTGAAGATCATAGAGAAACTGCTTCAACCAAAGTAGATCTTTATATCTGGGAAAATTTTGATGACACTCTATATAAACTAGCCTTTGTAAACACCTCTTGATCATTTTAAAATAACAGATTTCAAGTATTCACGATCTGTTAAAAGATTTGGCATTGAATGATAATTAAAATCAATTTACCTTTAATTTTCTTGTACTTTTTATACCATCTTCCAAATTCCTGGCATTTAGTAGCTGACACATTTGCATAATACGTGCTATTTACAATGGATGATATCATACTCTGAAACAAGAAAAAAGAGAAATAAATAAATTATAAATAGAAAATAATCAAAATTCTTCCTGCCCCCCCAAAAACAGTAATATAGTTGAAAATGTATCATTCATTCATTCTTAAGTGACAAAAATAAACATTAAAAATGTATTCATATACAAAAAATATTGTATAGATAGTACGACTAGCTTTATTTTCCTTTTATATAACTGGAGAAATTTGCTTTCCCTATTAATTTTGTGGCAAATCCATATGACTCCCAGTCGTCACTTTAATTTATATTGGGTATTGTCGAAAGAATCCTTATGCTTCAAGTATGTTAGAAGCTGTGTCACATTGGGGAATACAAAGGTTGAGAAGAACTGTGATTTAGGAACCGGATCCTAAAGGTAAGATTAGATACTTTAGCATGTATAATCCAAATAATGGTTTTCAGATGTTTCTATTCTGCTTCCAACTGCAACAAGGACCACACAGCCAGGAATTTAGGAATATTTGTGCTACTTGCTTCAGAACAACAGCTAAGCAAACATAAATAATATTTATAGAAACGTGTCTTTAATCTTTTTGTGAAAATTCATATAGGAAATAAATTGCTATACTATTCCAAGCAGTAGAAACTAAAAATATTACATGTCAAATTAAGCAGGTCTAATTTATATTTAACGGTTGTACTTTTATTTTTAACCCCTGAAAGTAGACATTAGTGGCCGAATCTTTTTCTATCTAGCACAGACTTTGAATTAAATGTCATAGGATATGCTATGATAAATATAGCTCTTCTTTTTGCTGCTGCATTGCTCTGATTCAGTGTATTTTTTAATTAATTATACTTTTCCTTATTCTTTATGGAGTCTAGTTTCAGAAGGTAATGTGTGCATTTTGGAGTAGGAAAGAGCATGCTCAAAAAGGCTAACAAAACAAGTAGTTTAAAAGATTTAGTAACACATAAATATGCTATGAAAGTTCTGCAAATGCAGAACTGCAAAAAGCATCTGAGGGATGGGAAATCTCCAACTGTTCTTGCTTCTTTGCTTGTTGTCATTTTTATTCATTTTTAATTAAATTTCACAAATCAAGAGAAATAACAGTTAGGGGGTTATTTTGATTTGATTATTTATGTGGTATACTCTATATTGTTTCTTAACCTGCATCTCAAGCAAGCTTAAGTAATAGAAGAGCATGAAAATAAATGCCTGATTTCTGTTCTCATGTACCATGGTCCTGATTCAAGTATTCATAAAATACTGTAAAAATAAAAAAAAAGATATTGAGATTTCCAACCACTTCTCACTTATTTACCCTTAGAACAAGTTGAAATGGCACCCTTAAAAAATTTTTTTAATGAGTTCTATCCAGTAGGAGATGAACAGGTTGAGCTAGAGGGAGAGGTCAAACACATCATCAGTCTTAAGTCCCTTCATGTCCACAAGAGCAGCCCACCATTGACTCTTATCTATTTGTTTTAACCATTAGTGGTTCAGATTCTTGTAGACAGCTTAAGCTTGCAATAAACCTTTATATTCATTTGAACTGCCTGGATTTCTTGATTTCTTTGATGCTCAGCACAACTGTGAACATTCTCCCTTCAAAGCTCAAGAAAAAAAAATCTTTACTCCATCCTGCACATTACCATCTTCCAAGGAGCATTTCTACAGCCATAGAGTGTGATCACAGCAATTTAGTTTATTGTTTCTTTAACTCTCTACCCCAAAATGGTATATTTAAGATTCCAAAAACACTGTAACATAATTGTTGCACATTTAGCCAGGAAATCATACCTATCTAGAGTTAAAAGTGAGAAAGACTAAGTCTTTATGCATAGCAGAGGATATAAATGGAAAAATATTCAGTTTATAACAAATGTTTATAACTGGTGGTAAAATGTCCTATATCATTTCTAAACTATGTCAAATTTAAGATTTCCCAGTAATAACATGAGGTAGGTTTTTCTAAAACTGTGACATGTTCACAAACTCACCCAAGCTTGTATAATAAATATAGACATTGGGGGGGGGGTGGAATTGTGCCTGCTGACCCCATTACTTATGGTACACACATTAACAGGATTTGGAGAAAAAGAGAGTGGAAGAGAAGTGTGAAAAGATGGAGAAAGACAGCATAATTACATTCTTTGAAAGGATAGCATGCATTTGATAGAGCAATCAATTCTAAATTGTTATTAGAACTTATCTAAAAAACATACTGTATTCTACATACTACTTTTTTTTCAGGCACTCATTTTGCACTTTAGCCCTCTGCCCATAAATAAAAGACAATATGGACCAACTGAGAATGTTCAAGGTTTTAAGGATTGTTACATCTGTCTTAAGCTTCTGCAAGCTTAAGACAATGCACCCATTTCACCCTTCAGTTCCTCCAAACCACAAATTAACACGAAAAACCCTCTTACATTCAAAATTGCAGCATGGAGATTGCTGACTCTTGACACAGTTACAAATTGCCAACTCCTAATTAGACCAAGAGCATGGAACTTAAGTCTTATCCAGGGATTGCTGAACTACAATTCCCAGCAATCCTAGAGGCATGGCCAGTGATGAGAGTTAATAAAAATTGTAGTTAAACAATATCTAGACAAACATATGTTCTCCATTCCAGACTTAAATTATGGTTTAGAAGAAGGGAGAAGCTCTAGCAAAACATAGTGATGTGTAAAAACTTGACTGATCACACTTTCGATAATTTTTTTTTTAAAAAAACTTTCAACTGACAAGCAGTTTCGTTTTCATAAATTTCACTCCTGAAAGTTTAAACAAGAATCCTACTAATTTGCCCATACCTTAGACTGGAAGTCTGCCTACCTTGAGTAAAGTGGAAAAGTGGGCCTTCCTACGACCAAAACAGTGGTAGGATTCAATTTTTTTTACTACTGTGGGCGTAGCTTGGTGGGTGTGGTGTGGCTTGCTGGGCATGGCTTGGTGGATGTGGCAGGGGAAGGATACTGTAAAATCTCCATTCTCACCCCACTCCAGGGGAAGGATACTGTAAAATCTCCATTCCCTCTCCACCCCACTAACCTGCTTTCAAGCTCCGTTCTCCTGTGCAGGGCAACAAAAGTAGACCCAGCCGATCAGCTGGGACTTGGGAGGCAGAGAATAGATTGGGGCAGGGCCAGTCAGAGGTGGTATTTGCCAGTTCTCCAAACTACTCAAAATTTCCACTACCAGTTCTCCAGAACTGGTCAGAACCTGCTGAATACCACCTCTGGATTAAAACAATTATTTTCATTATTTATTGGTAAGCTGTAATGGCTATAATGTTTGACTACAAGGTTAACATTGTCACTATAACCTCATCATAACTATCATTATTTCCCTGATTTCTACACTCAGTTGTTTCCAATCTATCCTCCACTGTCAAGACTTAATCATTTCAGTGTACTTGAAATACAACATAATAACGGTGACATAAATATTTGTTAGTCTATCTTCCTCTTTTCCCAGATATAGCAGGTGATAAATAGTTTTAATAGCAAAATGAGTATAATGGAGTAACCAATCTTTTCATTCCCATTTCCTTGATCTATGACCCAGTAACTACAACCTGATTGACTTCCAAAGTAGGCAAAAGATAGTTTGGTTAATGAAGCTTATAAGGTTTATAAGGCTTATGTTTGCTAATATTATTTTATATTATTTAATTAAACAGTAAAATTTGACTCATCTGCTTTCTATTTTATATGAGTCATTACATGCAATTTAGCCATAGCAAACTAGAAAAAAGTTATCTAGCCTTCATGTCTTAATGTTGTTGTAATAATGATATTTAATCATTGCAATGAAACCTTGATCTTCATGCCCTGTTACTTTACCTATGAATACCTTCTTTTAAAAAAATTAAATATTCAATACATATAAACAGATGAGAGTATATGTTTACAAATCTCTCAAATGTATATACATTTCTAGAAAGATATATAGTATATCAGAAACTGATCCAGATATATTCTGATTATGAACCTATAGTAGCTGAAATTAAAACTTGTATGAAGGTTGGAAGTGGAATAAATGTTATGAATTATAAAACATACCTAAATAATTTTCAAGCCAAGCAAATAAAATTACAAATTTCTCCAAAATGTAGAAAAACTATTAAAAAGTCACTTGACATAGGAAAGAAATATATCTACAAGATCATATCAGTAATTTATAGAGTGTTTAGCTTAAAAGATATATTTCATAATATCATTCTTCTGAAAAACCATTTTCAACTATTTTTTCTTTATCAACATCTAAAAGGCGAATAGGTAAATCAGTGGAATTTTAAATTAAACCATGTGATTACACTTCCTTTTAAATGACACCCTGAATCAGTACCTGTAAAGAAAATGAAAGTATGCGTTCAAACAAAAGGTAGAGAAAAAACTCCCTGTGATATTCCCTTTATTCTTTTACAGAGGAATATTTGATGCACTGCAAGCACACTAATAAACAGCAGCATTTAATCTGCAGTTTCTTTCCTAGGAGACAATTTTGTAATTTGCTGCTGTCAATAATATATTAATCACAAAGGAGGTGTGATGATATTTCACATTTGGTACAATATTTTTCTTAAAACTGATTTGGGAAAAGGGGTTTTGTTAAAAAATAGTCAAGTAATGATAACAGGCAGCTTATCTAAAACATTCAATTTTTTGCATGATGTGAACTACAACAAATAAATTGGTAGTAAGCAGATATATAATTACTAAACTAAACCAACTAAAACAAAATAATTAGTACTACTATTAAACAGCTATTTTCCACCTATGATCGATCTATCTATCTATCTATCTATCTATCTATCTATCTATCTATCTATCATCTGTTTTTCTTTCTCAATACTTGTCATTGGGCCCTTTGGAAAATATTGAAGAACTAATATAACAATGCTAGACTCCTGAATATTTAGAATATTACTGATTGCATCATTTGCTGAAAACATTATGTCCTATCTTGCTTCTCTTCTTCCTCTTCTTCTTCCCTACCCATAAAGGTATATCATAGTCTCACCTTTATTGACACATTGTGCCTTGTGTATGACAAATAGAGAGAAGACATGTGCCATTTTTATTGGGAACATGTTGATCCTACTGCCTTGGTACACAGTTTTTATAAAGTTCTATTTAAAACAGGGATGGACATTTTCAGAGACTATCAGACACAGGTAGCATGCAGCACCCCCCTGTGCTCCCTTTTTGGGCCTCCTGGGCCTTAGGGAAGCTTTCTGGGGGCGTTTTTGCTCCTAGGAAGGCAAAAAACGTGATAAGGACTGACTGGGTGGGGAGGGGAGGGGCGAGCGGAGAGGGGTGGGCCAGCCAGGGGCATGATTTGCCAGTTCTCCGAACTGTGCAGAATCATAACAACCCACCAGGTAGACTCCCACCCCTGGGTGACACAAATTATTGAATGATTTTGCATTATATCTATTCACATATCTCAAAATGTATGGTAGAGCAAACCAGAAGAAAATAAATTATTTTGAAAATTATTATTTAAAAAATAAATTAATAAATTATAACTCCTTAAGAATACTAAAATAGGTTCCATACATGGCAGAATGGTAACTTTTAATGTTATGTAACAAAATCCCAACCATGCTATTTAGGGTATGTTTATCAGAGGCATCCTTTAGAAGTATAGCACATTGGTTAGCTTTGCACGCAGAGACAAAACCCCAATGAGGATGTCTAAATGGCTGCCATTTTTGCCTCCTGGACCTATCTTTATCCTGCTGTGCAGTTAGATCCTGCTAGATCTTCACCTACTTTTCAGCTTGCTAGCATTACCTCTGGGAAAGTACAAAATACAGAAGCTAAGTAGTAACTAATCCTTTCCCATATTCTTCTTTTGCTACAATGGTGGAATGGCAGCTAGATGTTATAGCGTTTTATTTCAACAGGGCAGGGAAATCCCAGAACTAAGCAGATACAAAGCAGATACAGAAAATCTACCTTTGCTGTCTTAACTTCTGAACTGAGCTAATGAATCCTTATGCGTTTTAATAAATGTAATAGTCAGCAAACCTGCTACTGGGTTTTTGCTGATTTTTTTTCTCATTTACTTTACTACTGTTAACATGGATGTGCAATGACTTTTCAATTTAGACAGGACTCTTACATATAGATGCTAGGATTAAACAGTGAATCTTCTCTATTAAAAGCATGAATTTGATAATTAACTGAATTATAAACTTTCCTTGAAGATCTGTCTCTTTTTCTTAAGGAAAAAACAAGTTAAATCGTATATTAAAACCAGAGGTGGTATTCAGCAGGTTCTGACCAGTTCTGGAGAACCAGTAATGGAAATTTTGAGTAGTTTGGAGAACTGGCAAATACCACCTCTGACTGGCCCCACCTCCATCTATTCTCTGCCTCCCAAGTCCCAACTGATTGGCTGGGTCTTCTTTTGTTGCCCTGCACAGAATGGAGCTTGAAAGCAGGTTAGTAGGGTGGGGGAGGGAATGGAATTTTGCAGTATCCTTCCCCTGCCACACCAACTAAACCATGCCCACCAAGCCACACCATGCCCACCAAGCTATGTTCACAGAACCAGTAGTAAAAAATTTTGAATCCCAACACTGAATTTAAAACCCCTTTTTAGCAATGATTTGCCTAAAAGAACATTAAGTTCTATAAAGAACTGATAATAAAAAATAATGATTATCTACCTGACAAAAGTCTTGTAAAAAAAGAAAGAATTGAATTTTTGATAAAAATGATTACACATAGTTATAACTGATGATTATATAACTACAGTTATTAACTGATGAGTAACATCCACTCTTTCCAAAGCATTTTTAAAAGTTTATTTGACTGTATTAAAAATTGACATTAAACAATCTAATGATTCAGAAAGTTTTGATTGAAAAAATATAGCAAAAATTTTCATGCAATCAAATATGAAATTTTATTAATTGATAAACCAAATAACTGGCTTAGTTCAAAGGTTTCAACACAGCAATATATTTTTCAAATATTTTGTTGCTGGAGCAATCTTGTTTGATGACCTTAATGAAGATAGCAAGAAAGAGCAAATTTAATGTGAGAATTAAAAAGTAGTCTCCAGATAGATATGAAGTTTCACACCATTTAAAATTCCAATTTTAACTTTTAATCTTTCAACTTATTTCAATATGCCAAAGATAAACCTTTCCTTTTGGCAAGTAAAACTATTTTAATTCAAATTTTAGCACATAATTAAGTCCCCAATAAATTTATATTGTTCAAACTTCCCATTACAATTTTAAGAAACTGTATTTTGTTTTTTGTATAATTTAAAAATTAAGAACAAAAAGTTAATTTTGAAAATGGATGTCCAAAGTGCAACAGCCAAATAAAAAGGCACAATTTGAAATAATTCAGAGAGAAGAAATGGAGATAAAACTGTAAGTCATATCTTTCCATAATTTTGTTATGATCACATCTAGAATATCAAGTCATGTTTTGATTAGTACAGTCACTGTAAATCACTATACAAGGATATTGCACATTTACTCAAACTAAAGAAAAGAACAACTGAAATTATAGCACTCAGCAGCATGCCTGGGAGGGAGATAATGTTTATCAGTATTTTTGACTTCCATATGCAGATATTAATTTCCAGAATTTTCAGTAATAGTCAAACTAATGCAGAAATTCTTGGAGTTGAGGTCCACAGATCTAGAAACCAACCAAATTGAAACTATGGTTTAGAGCAGCAGTCACCAACCGGTGGGCGGCGAGAAAATTTTGGTGGTCCGCACAGCAATGTCACCCCCAGAGCAACCCCCAAAGCAATTAATCCAGGCTGCACAGGAACACAAGGCTGCGCCACCCACATGGCCTGCCCTCCCTGCCCACTCACTCCTTACCTGGCAAACTTGCCTGCTAAGTTGCTATTTTTCCTTTTTCTGACCACCAGCTGTTCTGCTGTACTGGGAGATTTAGATTAGCTAGAAAGCAGGAAATCATTGGATTTCATGCTCTTTAGATCTTCGGCTCTGCTTTTAAGCAAAGCCGAACCTTCCTTGGGACTGAAACAGTGCAGACTCAGCTAGCCGATGGCAGAAACACAGATCTCTAAGTAAATCTGTAATTCTGTGAGCAACTCAATCTGCCTGTCTGTTTTGCCTGGTTTTAGGTAAAAGTTGCTGGTTTTTTAATAAAAAATCAATATTTACATACATGGTGTGTTGTGAGTTAATTTTGTGAGTTTGCTTGCTAGCAAATTTTATGAGTTTGCTTGCTAGCAAATTTTATGAATTTGCTTGTAAGCAAATTTTATGTGACAGATTCAGCTAGCTGATGGCAGAAAGATAGATCTCTGAATGAATCTGTGATTCTGTGAGCAATTCAATCTGCCTGCCTGATTTTGGATAAAAGTTGCTCTTTTTTATAAAAAAATTAATATTTACATACATGGTGTGTTGTGAGTTAATTTTGTGAGTTTTCTTGCTAGCAAATTTTATGAGTTTGCTTGCAAGCAAATTTTATGTGACAGGCTCAGGTAGCCGATCTCCCAGATCTCTGAATGAATATGTGATTATGTGAGCAACTCAATCTGCCTGCCTGCTTTGCCTGATTTTGGATAAAAGTTGCTCTTTTTTATAAAAAATTCAATATTTATATAAATATTTATAATATTTATATACAAGCCATGCCCAGCCAGTCACATGACCACCAAGCCACACCCACAAATTAGGCCATGCCCACAGAACCAGTTGTTAAGAAATTTGAATTCCACCCCTGCCTCTGTGTGTTTGTGTGTGTTTGTGTGTGTGTGTGTGTGAGAGAGAGAGGGAGGGAGGGAGGGAGGGAGGGAGGGAGGGAGGGAGAGAAGTTAGATCACATCTCTCTTTCTCTCTCTCTCTCTCCCACCAACGTCAGCAAGCCACCGTCAGTCAAAATTCATATTAGTGGTCCCTAGGATTTAAAATCATGAGTTTGGTGGTCCCTGAGGTCCAAAAGGTTGGCAACCCCTGGTTTAGAGCAAAGGCAGGTAAAAGGAGAAACTACATAAAGGTATATATAAAACTATGCAAAGTATGGAAAATGCAAGTTTCTGTTGCCTTAGAATGTTGGGTCATCCAATGAAATAAAACTAAATGATAAGGAATAAAATGTACTTTTATACAACACACACTTAAATTACAGAATTTTGCTATTTTTGGGGGGTGGTGATATATACCAATTTATACAACTTTAGGGAGAGACTAGATAAATTAATGAAAGACCTGCTATCAATGGCTGACAGTCTTGATGACTGTATATTAGTTACTAATTATCAGTTGTTAGAGTGTTTACAATGCAAAATAGCTATTGCTCTGCTGTCTATATTTACAGGCTATCCAAATGTCCCCAGTTGAATACTGTGTTATATAGAATGCTGGACTAGGAGAAGTTTTGGAGGGATTCTACAGTATTCTTATATTATTATCTATTGCTACTGCCAACAATGTAGAGATGGATAGCCTAAATCTATCCTCATATGTCCTCAGAAGCACAATGTGTATTTTTTGTTTGTTTGTAATGTTTTAATGGACCATAGGCAAATTGATTAAATAAATATGCATTTGAACTGAGTATGTTAAATAGAAAGGGAATGTGTCTCTAGGATATGATGTGCTGTTGATCCAATGAGAAGGAAAAGCCCTTGGAAACAGGGAAAAAAAAGTAAACATTTTATTCTGAAGTACTCCCAAGGCCCATTGTTTGAGAAGAACCAGCCTAAGCAATCCTAAATTGTTTAACAATAGGATTGTGTAAAGCATTTGAACAAAATATGTGAAAACATACATTAGTGTGAATGAAGCATTTCTCTCAGAATTCTTACAGAAGTTGTGTCTTTTGCACAAATTGCACAACTCCTAGAAAAGAGTTCCTCTTCATCTCATACACTTATGTATGTATGGTCATTTCGCTTTATAGTGGGTTCTTTGGAAATGTTGTTTGTGCACACACAAATAATTGAGAACAGCTTTTGAAGCATAAGCCTTGCAAATTTAAAGAGAGGTGTTTCATTCATACTAATATGCATTGTGAAGCATCTCCTTCAAATGCTTTGCATTGTCCTACTCAAGAACATCTCCACTGTATTTTTCTTCTTTGAGTTTCACCATTCTAAAGAAAACATCAAAAAATGTAAGAACATTCCTCAAACATTATGCACAATATTCAATTAGAGAGACGTAAAAAAGGTATCTCAAAATACCTTATTTGCTAATCCTTAAAATGCTGACAAATGAACTTTTTATTTTTATTTTAACATTGAAATAATAGTGTTTTGTGTATCAGCTTGCTAAATCAAGAAATATAAGCAAAAATGTACCTGCAATTGAATTTTGATTTATAAGCATGTAACAGAATTAATTTGCACTTTTTATTCATTTTTGGACGCTTGAAACATTTGGGTTTTTGTATCTTGGAATATACTAAATATTGATAGCTTTATCTAATAGAGGCACGTGCATCCAGACTGACTATATAGTGTAACAACAGAGAAAGAAAGGTAAAATGCAGAACAGGCATCACAAACGTGATGGTATCCCGCTCAAATTTTCAGCTTCTTGTCATTCTTCTTCAATAGTTGCCAATGATAGGAAAACCATAATTGCAGGGACTTTTTTTCTATATTTATTCTTTCATACTATATTGCATTTTATGGGATGTAGTTCCTCTGCTACCAATAGAGGCACTGACCTGGGAGAGAGGGCATTCTTTGGCTAACGTGCTCTGATTCATCTCTTTGAGCAATTCCTTTAAGGCATTGCGGACTGTGGCATGGTTCCACTGTTCTGCTGGCAAGTCTTCTAGCTTTGAACAACTGCAAAGACATAGAATATGAGAATAGACAGATGGGGAAAGTGTTGCATGCGAACATAGCTGTTCTTTACATGCAAAAGTTATGTCACTCTTTAAAGCCAAACACAACTAAGAACAGGACATTCGTATTTTATATGTCATTCTTTTATATTCAGTTTAGAAATTTCTTCCAGCTGCAATCTAGAATATAGGAAGATTTGAACATAAATAACTAAATACAGAACAAATATTTATGTTGCCTATCGCTGGCTGAATAAGTTACCGACAATTGTACCTTAGCAGATAGCAACATAAGGCCAAGAGCCTTTGAGCCCAAAGTTTATTTCTGAATTTCTGGTTAAAATCTCAAAACCTTTAAAAACTATTTATTTCTCAGGTATAATGTGAAAACATTAGTCAGGCTTTATAGAATTATTGTACCTGTGGAAAATTCTTTTTTAAAGACTGACTACCTTAGCCTGTGTTCTAATGTCTAGCTAAAATATCACCCAGCTAGAGCTGCCAATTGCAATTCCCTCCTTATATTGCATTTCCCAGTTCAAAATGAGCTCAGAAATTAATGAAGATAGCATGTGTTAATCTCAGTAGTAATGGTGTGATTGACAGAACAACTCAGGATTAAAAAAGGGCAGATGTTCAGTAGTGCCCACCTTTGTAATTGAATTTTCAGTGTCACAACATGGTAGACATCTTGTAACATGTCAGCTACTGTTGCATCAGGTGCATCTGTCATATAACTTAATGGAAGAGGATTCCATTTCCCAAGTTTGATTATTCCTGCAAACAAACAAAACATGAAATAATTATAAACACATATTTCTACCTATATATTTCTGTCAAAACCTATATCTAGAAAGTTTACCAATTATTTTGTATTTATTACAATAGCAGAATGTTCTCCTGAAAATTTATTGTAAGTATGGAGAGTCTAAAGTTCAGCAGCTTGTAAATCTAATTTTATCTGAAAAGTCCTATAAATATATAATTTTGGTTTTGAATTAAAAAGAACTTAAAAAATTACTGGCTCTTCATGTTTAATATAATATACTACAATGATTGACAGTGGCTCTCTGAGCTATTTGAGAATTAGAACAGAAAGTAGTTTCATGCATGTTGTTATATACTAGGTCTATACTAGACCTATGAAATGCTTCAGATTCAAACTCCAAAAAAGCATGCCACTATTCTGGGGTTCAAAAATAGTACCTGTTTGCAAGACAGGTGTGATATTTGTGCTTCCATTCATTCTGGAGCATTTTTATGGAAACAAATCAGAAGTGTTGAATAGCCCTACATAACATAATCCTTTAGAACAGGTTACTAAACATTTGCTGGACCAGAACTGTTATGGAAAGGCTGCTAAAGAGAAGTATTTATTGCTTGACACAGAATGCCTAAAACATATCACAAAGAGAACAGAAATGTTAAAAACATGCCATTGTTTCGGTATTAAGAATTCACAATCTGGTGCTAAACATGCTGCAGTATAAATAGAGCCTATACTCTTATCATGCATTATAACGTACAAAGCTCATTCGCTGTACCATATGTCTACTTTATGTTGTATTCCCCTTGCCAACAAAAAGTTGCTTCTCTTAAAGGGGATAATTTCTAGAGGTTATGTAATTACAGATCATGAAAGCATTAGACCTACTTTTGATACTTACTTGGGAGTAAAAATAACTGGAGATGTAATACGTACTATATTTACTATGTATTTATTATAATTGCTTGAATATGAAAAGTTAGAAATGGATAACAAGGACACTGAAACTTCTCTTGAGTCAAACCTAGGTTATGCTCAAATAATACTCTAGACTATAATATAGTTGTATAACTTGGTGTGGTATGTGAATTCAGTGTGATTATTTATGGTTTGGTCATTAGATCTCCCATAAAAGCAAGTGGGACCTTAAATAGTTCAGATGAAATTTTAGAAAATTGCCTCAACCTTTCAAAATGCTAGAATGTTTCAAAATGCTAGAATGTTAAGAAGGTAGCTAGTTCAGGAGTCAGAAATGGTTGATAATGGAGACATGTCAACCAAGTTACACGGAGAATAAATGAAAAATCTTGAGACAAATAAATAGGATCTTATAAAGGATGGTTTTTCACTTTTTTTGTCCTTGATCTCCCCCTCAAATTTTGAAATGGTTTGAAAAATCCTCTTATGAGAAACAGACAGTATTAGACTGCAATTGTGCTACTACCATGGTTGTCTCTACTTTCTTAAAAATGAAGAAATTGTCCTGGCAAACAGTCCAGAAACACAGGTGTTACCATAACGCTCAGTGCTTTTGCACATAAACACCTGCTGCAAGTCCTTTTTGTTACAGTGCTGCAGACATGTACCTTTTTTAGCATTATTAGTTATGGATGAACACTTCTTAGCTCTCTTTGATATTCAGTTTTGTCTAGTTCCAATATCCTGCTATTTTTGAAAATAATTATACCTGGAGAAAAAAACACCATATTCTATCTTAAGAAAATTCATGCAGAGCATGTTCAAGGTAAAAATTGATGTGTGAAATATCAAGTCATTACTCTTCTTGTTTGCCTACTGTCCCCAAACTTAACATCTGACCTTCCTGAATATTGCTTGCAAAATTGTACTGTAGGTATACTTCATGTAATACTTTGAAAATCTGGCCGGGAATTCTTGCTTAAAGTAGAAAGAGGAAAATAAAAGTATTGATCCTTCTTAGGGCACACCCTGAAGTGCAAACCACTAATACCCCCACTGAAGTGCAAACCACTAATTCTTGACAAGATGACACAGAATTGGATTCTCTAACAACCTCTCAATAGAGCGGTTGCCAGGTGGTATTGTCCTTATAATGCAGAAGAAGTTAAGGAATGTAATTTGTACATTTCTCCTTTTATAATGGAAAGAAGGAAGAGCTGATACAAAGACAATGTCAAATAAAGGAAACTTGAGTCTGGGACAAACTGTAACCAGACAGAGCTACTCAGACAAGACATTCCTTAGATCTCACAAAGATAAAAGAAGGGAGAGGAGGAAAGTGCATTCACACTTAGAGGATTCTACTATTATAATCTTATAATAAAAGTAGTATTGGACTGCATACGTTTGGCTTCCTAATCTGGTCAAAGGACTGACACCTTCTCACGAAGCATCGACTGCCAGCAGAAAAATCAAACCCAAATCACTCTAATTGACTTAGGATGCTTTAGTACTGGGCAAGTGTAAACAAAATATTCAAACAGCAAGTTTAGTCATTTGTCAACTTGTTGAAATGGGCTATTTCTGAACACGGGTTCAGTGTTCAAAAAAGTGTTAAAACTCATGTCCAAAAAATAAGTTGACAGGTTCAAACAAAGCAGCATAAAGGAACATAGAATCAATTGGAAAACTCCCCCTACAATTTCACCTTGTGCCTTTCCTCTGCATCTGACCAGCCAGAAATGTAGGCATGGGGTACTATCAAGTTTTCTTGACAAGTTAATTGGAAATAGGCACCACAGGCGTTCATGCAGACAAAAGCTTCTGACAGATAGAATTTGTAGAAAATCTAATGAACCCATTATGTATGAAAGAATTGTACTGACTGCTACAATCACCTGTCTCCAATCATTTCTGCCCACCCAGTACATTCAGGCAGAGAGAGTGTACTCCAGGTCCCCTCAATTAAATGTTGCCATCTTGTGGGACTGAAGAAGCATGTTTTATCTGTGTCTAGCCCACTGGAATAGCATTCCCACCCCCACCTAGCAATAGGTTCACATTTAGGACTATTTGCAACTTCATGCAATTTCATGACTATGAATTACAATGTTTCTTGCCAGTGTGAGCAAAAAAGGCCTATTCAGAAGAATGGATTTGCATAACAAACGTGATTGTACATGTTTACAGCTGTAAAATCAAGCTGATCACATAACACCTCAACTTATAATCAAAACAACTTACAACTAAAATTCCTATCTTCTTTGTGGTCATAATTCAAGGGCTATATGTACTGTTGTCTTTTTTTCCCAATTTGTAGGCTGAAGCAATAGAAAATCCATCTGTTAAGGAGAATAACCTTCAATTAAGCAGAGAACATGTGTGACTTTTGTACATAGCAAAACTATGTGACATGGCTCACATTATCCCGGATCTGGATGGGGAGGAACAGGCTTCAACTCAACCCGGCTAAGACTGAGTGGCTGTACATATCGGCATCTCGGATTATTCAGGATATACCATCATTGGTCATGGTGGGAGAGGTGTTGCCCCCTGTGGACAGGGCGCGCAACCTGGGTGTCCTCCTGGATTCACAGCTCAGTTTGGAGGAGCAGGTGGGAGCTGTGTTCAGGGGGGCATTTACCCAGGTGCATCTGGTTTGCCAGCTGCGCCCTTACCTGAGCTGAGATGCCCTACAGACAGTCACTCATGCACTCGTCACTTCCCGAATCGACTACTGCAACGCTTTCTACATGGGACTGCCCTTGCGGACCACCCAGAGGTTGCAGCTGGTGCAGAATGCGCCCGCGCAGGCTGTGATGGGGGTGTCCCGATACTCCCATGTTACACCCCTCCTGCACAACCTGCATTGGTTGCTGATTGCCTTCCGGGTGAGATTCAAGGTATTAGTGACAACATATAAAGTCCTACATGGCTTGGGTCCAGGGTACTTGCGGGAACGTTTCCTGCTGGCATCGCCCTGTATGCTCCCACAGGCAGGGCCTCCTTGGGGTACCGTCGGCCAGACATTGTCGGCTGGCGGTGCCCAGGGGTAGGGCCTTCTCTGTGGAAGCACCCACCCTGTGGAATCAGCTCCCCTTGGGCCTTCGTTTGGCCCCTGATCTCCGCTCCTTCTGCCAGGGCCTGAAGAGCTGGCTCTTTCAGCAGGCCGGTCTGGACTGAACCGGGGGGGGTGGTTCTATTTTTTAAAGTAGTTTTAATTAATTTTAATTGTTTTACTATTATTGGGCTTGTAATGTTTAATTAATTTTTTAAGTAAATTATTGTATTGTGTTTTATATTGTGAGCCGCCCTGAGTCCTTAGGGAGAGAGGGCGGCATACAAGTCTAATAAATTATTATTATTATTATTATCCCAAAATAAGCCATTTTGATTTAATTTTCTTTTTTTAAATCAGGTATCAGAAAGACTATTGAAACATCAAGTCCTGATGCAAATAGTCCTGAAGAAAAATGGTTCTTCTACTTATAATGTGTGCAAACTATACTTATATTTGAAAAACATGCATTAGAAATACAAAAGTTACTCCAACCTTTTTAAAAAGAAATCTCTCAACTTGAGATAGCAATGGAATGAAGCAGACTTAATTAATGGAAAACTTAAAAACCAAGCAAAGTCAGAGTTGACGTACCTAATGTATAGATGTACCTAACAGATATTTCTGAAAAGTAAAATACTTGGTTTAGCAATTTAAAAATCAAAGGAAACTATGGCTAATGGAAGAGAAGGTACATGAACGCATAAGCACAATAGATGACATTGACTGACATTGCATTTGAACTACATCCCAGAAAATTTATAAGTCAGAAGTATACATGTATTGTTCTCAAGACAAACCTAGAAGTCAGAGTCAAGCCACAGTACTGACAAAATATGGTAAAATAAATTGGCTCCAGATAGATAAAAGAATGAGTCAAAGCTTATGTTCTCCACTTATATATTAAACCTATATGCTGAAAATACATTAAGAGAAACTGGATTAAAAAAATTTAAAAAGCAAACAAATGACAATAAGTACAACAACCACCCTTAAAATTGATATTTACTTGATTAAGATATTGAAAAGATATTGAAAACAGCTTCTGTCTTTTAGGATCAATAATTAACAGCAAAGGAACAAGCAGTCAAGAGATATATTGCAAACTAGTACTTGGCATGGGGGCCATAAATACAAATCAACCCACTTGAGTCACAAATAACCAATCTCAAATAATTTCACTTCAGACACATTATGCAAAGACCTAGTTCTAAGGCTCTGATGCTGGAAAAGGTGGAAGGAAGGAAAGAAGACAATCAATAACAAGATGGATAGACTCAGTTACAGTGATGATGAGTGCACCATTGGAAGATCTGAAAGATGAAGTTAGAGACCAATCAGCATAGAGAAAAATCTATCTACATAGTCACTAGGAATTAGGAGTAATGTGATGGCAAATATAGGTGAAATTCAAAAAATTAGAATATCATGCTAAAGTTCATTTATTTCCCTAATGCAACTTAAAAGGTGAAACTAATATATGAGATAGACTCATTACATGCAAAACAAGATATGTCAAGCTGTGATTTGTCATAATTGTGATGATTATGGCTTACAGTTCATGAAAACCCCAAATCCACAATCTCAGAAAATTAGAATATTGTGAAAAGGTGCAATATTCTAGGCTCAAAGTGTCCCACTCTAATCAGCTAATTAAGCCATAACACCTGCAAAGGGTTCCTGAGCCTTTAAATGGTCTCTCAGTCTGGTTCAGTAGGAATCACAATCATGGGAAAGACTGCTGACCTGACAGTTGTGCAGAAAACCATCATTGACACCCTCCATAAGGAGGGAAAGCCTCAAAAGGTAATTGCAAAAGAAGTTGGATGTTCCCAAAGTGCTGTATCAAAGCACATTAATAGAAAGTTATGTGGAAGGGAAAAGTGTGGAAGAAAAAGGTGCATAAGCAGCAGGAATGACCGCAGCCTGGAGAGGTTTGTCAGCAAAAGGCCATTTAAAAGTGTTGGGGACTTTCACAAGGAGTGGACTGAGGCTGGAGTCAGTGCATCAAGAGTCACCACACACAGACGGATCCTGGACATGGGCTTCAAATGTCGTCAGAAGCGTCTTACCTGGGCTAAAGAAAAACAGATCTGGTCTGTTGTTCAGTGGTCCGAAGTCCTCTTTTCTGATGAGAGCAACTTTTGCATCTCATTTGGAAACCAAGGACCCAGAGTATGGAGGAAGAATGGAGAGGCATATACTGCAAGAAGCTTGAAGTCCAGTGTTTCCACAGTCTGTTGATTTGGGGAGCCATATCATCTGCTGGTGTTGGTCCACTGTGCTTCATTAAGTCCAGGGTCAACACAGCCGTCCACCAGGAGATTTTGGAGCACTTCATGCTTCCTTCCGCAGATGAGCTTTATGGGGATGCTGACTTCATTTTCCAGTAGGACTTGGCACTTGCCCACACTGCCAAAAGCACCAAAATCTGGTTCAATGACCATGGGATTACTGTGCTTGATTGCCCAGCAAACTCGCCTGACCTGAACCCCATAGAGAATCTATGGGGCCTTGCCAAGAGAAAGATGAGAGACATGAGACCGAACAATGCGGAAGAGCTGAAGGCCGCTATTGAAGCATCCTGGTCTTCCATAACACCTCAGCAGTGCCACAGGCTGATAGCTTCCATGCCACGCTGCATTGAGGCAGTAATTGCTGCAAAAGGGGCCCAAATCAAGTACTGAGTACATATGCATGCTTATACTTTTCAGAGGTCTGATATTGGTCTATGTAAAATCCTTGTTTTATTGATTGCATGTAATATTCTAATTTTCTGAGATTGTGGATTTGGGGTTTTCATGAGCTGTAAGCCATAATCATCACAATTATGACAATTCACGGGTTGAACTATCTTGTTTTGCATGTAATGAGTCTCATATATTAGTTTCACCTTTTAAGTTGCATTACAGAAATACTTTTGCACAATATTCTAATTTTTCGAGTTTCACCTGTAATCAATCAATACAAACCTTCATTCAAAAGCTACAACTAAGAGCATGAAAATTTGCTCAGGTGCAGAATTCGTTTTGTTGCATGCATAATATTCTTGTCTGGTTTTCTTTCCTACTTTCAGAAAATGTTGCATGGACAGAAATTTGATTCCTCCTGAAAAATGTGTCCAAGTCCAAGAAATAAAAATCCTGATTGAAATAGTCTTAATTTGAACTCTGATTTTCAATCTTAGGCCTGAAGGAATATTCAAAAAGAAATATATAGATATTCAGCTGTGAAATGTTTGGCAATTCTACAATTTATCAATCAGTAAAATTATTTAGAGTGTATCTCAAATCATTTTACATGAAAACATTTGTCTCAGCATTTGAAAACCCATAATGAGGCAGTTCTTTGCATTGTTTTATTATGTGTTTTATTACTACTTCATTGTTTATAATATTTTATATTATTTAAATGTATTTTTTTAAAATTTGGCAAAATTAGGTCTTAATCAGAAACAAACACCTACTTTTAGTTTCCACATTGTTGTGTTCTCTTAATAAGGACAGTATTGTAATAAAAACATGCAAAACTATTACTTTCACTGATGAAAATGGAAGCCAGTAAACATTATTTTGAGAATCTATTTTCCTTACTGCTTTCTATCAACCGTATTCAAAAGAACTTATTTAAATATACCAAACAGATTGCTTTGTAATTTTATATACTGTATGAGTTTTGCGTTTTGTTGCAAGAACATTAGTCTTATGTAATAGATGCTGTTTCACATTTGGGAAATATTATGCCAAAGCCTAAACTTAGATTAGATTAGTTTAATATAAGCATTAAAGAACTAGCAAAATTAATAAAAAAAAACTCTTATGTAGAAAACACAATTAAATAACATTCTGGTTGATTATTTTAGAAGCAGTTATTTAATTTCAAAGCCTTTTTTATTTCTTTTTTTAAAAAGGGGGGGACACAATATTGGCCTAAATATAAAGCCAATGCAACTGATATTTCATATATTGAGACTTTTCTTGACTTTAAACAAAATACCAAAAGAAACTTCTTCCCCTTTCCTCTTTTTAATAATAAACAGGATGGCCTTCATATATTAGCTTTCCAAAAGAGTGATATTTTTGGTAAAAAAAATGCTCTGAAATTAAATTATTATTTTATATAGTATGTCTCAAAAGAAAGCATTGCCAAAATCTAGATCTGAAACAGAAAGAGCCAAGTCTGGTAAACGAGTTTCAAGAATTCAAAGCTATAATATGCCTCCAACTTTCCTGATTTGATTAATCACTATTTAATGAATGAAGGGAAAAGAAGTCTAATTTATTTTATGTTTTCATGTCTCCATGACATGGGCAGACTTGAAAATAATCCTTTTAATTTATGTCCATATGTGGAACCAAGGTAAGGAGTAGTGTTCAACCCTAACTATGGAAAAAAACTTGACACACTAGACCAGTGATGACTAACCTTTTTGTTGTCATGTGCCAAAAGTGCATGCATGCACCCATAATGCAATGCGCATGACCCCCTGTGCTCCTGCACATGTGTGTGCAACCCCCCCCACATTCCCCCACCCCCTGCACGTGACCCCCCCACATGCCCCACATCTCTGCGCATGTGCACGCATCTCCCACACGTGACCCACCCCACATGCATGCCTGACAATCAGCTGGCTAGCGGGAGGCACGCACGCATGCACAGTGGACCTGATCTGGGACGACTGCTCACGTGCCAGTAGAATTGGCTCTGCGTGCCACTTCTGCCACGCGTGCCATAGGTTCACCATCATGGTACTAGGCAAACTTTATGCTAATATAAACTATTGTGCTTAGCCTTAACAGAGCTCTCAACATGTTTTAATGTTTAAATCTAGACTATAAGAAAGCTCTAGTCTGCTGTTTTTAATAGTAGGCCTCAAATTGTGTTGATATCAATTTTGGACACATTTGACTGTCCACACAAGGGAACTTCCAAGCATTTCTCAGATAGTATTATCCATGAGTGTGCAGAATATATTAAGTCTGCAAAACATCAACTCCAAATGTTTTAGAATTCAAAACTGCATTTTCAAGCATCTTGTTGTCAAACAGAACACCTGCTTTTTGAGAGTTTGCTCGGAAGAAATTCCAACTGCTTCCAGTAGCTGCATTTTAGGTGTTGCATGCCATTCCAGATGTCTGTTGCTATTGGCCAAGGCCGAGTAGAGGTTGGAGAATAGGAGGAGTAGAGCTCATCAGCACCAGTAGAATTGTTATGGACCCAATTACTTTTTTGTGAAAGACAAAAAAGGACTCCTGGAAGGAATTTGAAATTGAGTTGGACTCACATTCTTCTATTGGATATGCTGCTTTGCAGGTGATAGAGATGGGTGGGGGAATTGTCTTGGCTTTGAAGGAATGAAATAGGATGGGTGTATAGAGCAGAAAGAAAGGGGTGATCCTCCTACCAATGCAATTCCATTAATCTTGCTTTGCAAATCAGTCCTGTAAGTTTTAAAAAGACATTTTCTTTTCATACACTGCAAGAACTCATGCTCCCCCCAAAACAGCCCTAGGTCAGAAGTGTACATTGGTTTGCTCTTTCTAAGTGGCAAGAACAAAACAGGATTACACAAACCTTATCACATCCAGAAATTATCCAGTGGGCATACTGGGAGGAGCAATTAAACCAGCAGTAACGTTGATGCAGGTTGCTTATGCCACACCAAACCTCCTTTAATCTGCAACCAGTGAGGATGAGCCTATGTTTTTTCATCAAACATTTTTTCATCATCCAAGGCTCAAGTATCTTTCATGTCTCATTTGCTGTCCCATCTTCTTTTGTGCCACATAATATGTGCAAAAATGGCTCACTGGCAAATATAACTTGCAACTAAGCGTTCATTTAAAAAACAACCAGAGAGGATATTTGTAATACTTTTCCTGAACCATGCAAATAAGATGAATACATTCTAAAAACATTAAGAAAATGTTGAATGTTATCAAAGATATGCATAATTCTACTTCACTGGCAGTAAGAAGCAAAAGGGACAGAGGAAGAGTCCTAATACAATGAGAAAATACATGCTTTGCTGTACAAAGCATCCAAGATTATCCCCAGTTCAGTTAATAGGGCTGAACAGCTTCTTTCAACTCATGCCTTAGGAAGCTTCTATCAAACTGCCAGTCATTATTAATCAAACAGAGCAATGAGTCAGCTTAGGCCCAATGCTCAATAGTTTAGTCTTACAAATAAAGGCCACAAATTCATACTGTTCTTTTTCCCCAGTCCTGTAAAAAGATTGAAAGATTGATTTTCAGACAAGGAGTCTATCATGTCCATAGCAAATTATAGATTAGAAACATGGTTAAAGATAATCAAAATAGTCATTTGAATTGCTCGTTCTTTTTTTTCCCATGGTATCAACAGTACAGCCATTTCTATACAATAACTGAGTGCTGATGATTGAGACTCCTTCTTTCCTTCTCCTCCCATCCCGTTTTCCTTATGAAGTAGATCTTTTGATTAAAAACCAGAAGAATTCTGTTGGCATCTTTTCCAACTTATTTTAAAATGCAAAAACTTTCATGAGCTGCACCTCACGTCATCAGTTTCATCAGTTTCATCAATTCATCAACTGACTGTATCTGATTAAGTGAACTCATCATTTCAGCTCATACTTTTTTAATAAAATGTGCTAATTGGAAGAAGTCCTACTAGACTCCTGATTGCTTTTGCCATAGACTAATAGCTCTCCTCCTATAACATCATTTGATTGTAACTTTTCAAGCAGCAATAATATTTGACAAAATATTACAACATAACGGTTTTAATCAATGAATAACTATGTTCTGTCAGCCTGAAGCTAGTGAATATATTCTTATGCATAAAATATTTGAGGAAGGAAAGATTACGAAGGAAACAGACACTATATATGTTATATTAGCCATACTTTATTCTATCTCCACACCCTGACTCACTTGGTAATGTCTATTAATATAAAACATATGACATAATGTCATCACTCTGTTTCTATTAGCCACAACCAGTGAAATAAAGCAGGGATACATACTGATGTTATATCATGCATTTTAGATTTATTAGATGCTACAGAAGTGTAGCATATGTGCCACTCTCGTAACATCCGATTCCAGAAAGGCCTATTGTGCTCTCAAAAAGTAAACAAATACAGGAGAGATAAAATCTCAAATAGGAGATCCAAAATAAAAATGTGTTGGGTGAGTGAAGTAATAGAATAGGATAGGGATGGGGATCAGTGGTGGGATTCAATTATTTTTTACTACCGGTTCTGTGGGCATGGCTTGGTGGGCGTGGCAGGGGAAGGATACTGTAAAATCTCCAATCAGAGGTGATATTTGCCGGTTCTCCAGAACTGGTCAGAACCTGCTGAATATCACCTCTGATGGGGATAGAATAGGAATAGAATAGGAACAGGAATAGAACCTTGGAGGTCTTCTAGTCCAACCCCTGCTCAGGCAGGGAACCCTCTACCATTTCAGACAAATGGTTGTCCTATCTCTTCTTTAAAACTTCCAGTGTTGGAGCATTCATAACTTCTGGAGGCAAGTTGTTCCACTGATTAATTGTTCTATCTGTCAGGAAATTTCTTTTTAGTTCCAGGTTGCTTCTCTCCTTGATTAATTTCCATCAGTTGCTTCTTGTCCTGCCCTCAGGTGCTTTGGAGTTGTTGACAGTTATCAAAACTATCATGCATAGTTTAATCTTTAATCTTTAAGTGAGATGGGCTGTTGATAATCTCAGATTATGCAATATATTTGCTTGAAAAGTGCTTTGCTTATAGAATAAGCAAATTTCTATCCTATCTTTCTTAGAAGAATGTGAAAAAAACCACAGAAAAATTACTAACTATAAATTTATTTATTTATTTATATAGAATCTTAGGGCACTGTGATAAGAAATTTAATAAATAAATTTCTATTTAAAACCTATTATGTATTTCCATCCTTCTACAAGCCTCTGACAGGAATTACATATACAAAACAAGGATAATGCAGCTAACCTTACCAAAGAGGAAATGGTTCTTCTTATGGCCAGATTTGTTACCTTCACTTTAGCACTAATCTCTTCAGTCCTTCTTCAAAATGCAATTTATTTTAATAGAAACTACCTTCTGATTTATTGAAAAGTTTTAAGTAAACAATAAATAGATTATGCACCATCAGGTCTTTTTTTACTTTACTCTTAGCTATCACACCAAATAATCTCTTACATTGTTATAAAAGTCTCTGAAGTTTTATTTCTAGAAAGATAAAATTTCTACAGAAAGGTAGTTATTTGTACTCTAAAACTAAAGCCACTCCTTTCTAATTTTGTGATGTTTTTCAGTGCTTATCTCTAAAATATTATGCTCTCCATTTTATGATTTGTAAAATGCTAGACAATCCATGACCTGTTGGTCATCTATTCAGAGATATCTTCTTACCAAATTCCGGAATGCTTTCAACAATGACAGAGCCTTTAATGTATCTCCTTCATTGGAAAAAGTGGGATGCATTCACAGATATATCTGCCTTGAAAATAGCTCATGTTAAACCATATTATCACAGTCAAATATCTATTTTATAATGTTTTGTAGTATGCCATACACAGAGAAAGCTACCTGTGAGTTTTTATGCAAGGAATTGGGCTATACCAACAAGTGTGGACTGCTATTGATGTATCAACCACCTAGTTTCCTGGCAGCAGCCTGGTACAAGTTCCAGGAATTGCTCAGAGCCAGAAGTTTCAGTCTTCCGTAACCTCAGTCTCCTTGTCTTGGAAAGGATGTTCTGGGTAGCTCCTGGGTTTCTTGAGTTCCATCACAACTATGGGTTTGCCACAAATAATTGCAGCCCCAACACACATGGAAAAGCATCTTGTCTTTATTTCAGAACAGATGAGATATGACCTGACAATGGAGCACATTAAGATATATCATTTGCCATAGTTCTTCTCTTCCTTGTTAAACTGCAAAACCACAGGTGCCTCTGCTAGGGCAGCAGATTCATTAGAATGGGCAGCTGGTAGTGTAGTGCAGCAGGCAAGAAACTGGGAGAGTATGCATTTTAGAAAAGAAGCCAGCTTGGTGACCTTGGACCAGTCACTCTCTATCAACTCTAGGAAGGAGACAAGGAAAAACCATGTCTGAATTCTTGCCAAGAAAGTTGCATTGACTTGTTCATGAAGCCACCAGAATCAATATTGACTTGAGACACCACCCATCCAAAAAGTGTGTGTGTATAAAAATATATATGCTCATTTTAATAGTTTAATGAAAATATCAGGGTACCAAAGTGATGTGCCAAAATGCATGTTAACTCAGGCACAAAGTATATAGCAGCATACAACAGTTCATCAGATGTTAATCAGACTCTTATACTATAAAAACAGTTGTCTAATACCAGTATGAAATAAATTTATGCAGTAATAGAAATACAACTAAATAATAGAAATACATCTTTTTCAGTTAACCACAAATAGTTTTCTACTGATCAGTGACCTATCATTTGATCAATTGGTTAGTTTTGGCTACACTGTATAACCTATCTCAGTTTTATTGCATAAATCTACAGCACACAAATTATTTTGCAATAATATGCAGCACACAAAAACATATATTGAAATATCTGCATTGTTGTTATCTAAAAGCTTTAGACTGTTTTATAAAACCAGAATGTGTAGGATAGAGCTAGAAGCAATTGATAATTTACAACCCTTCCTTTCACTTGATAAAGTATTTTTAAAAAGGAAGGAAATATTTCCTAAGTTAAAAAAAAGAGCTTGTCTGAAAAGAAAACTTTTAGATATTAAACCTCTTATACAAAAGGGTACTGTAGTACAATATTGAAATGACAAAGAATTCATCCTTGGGCTGAGATTTTAAATTTTGTTAAACCTATCCAAGCCAAAAGTGAGCATTTCAAATCATAGTAGATAGAAAAATATTTGTTCCCATTTCTGCTTTCAATTTAAATGTATTCAAAGTTCCCTGACCTTGCTGATCATCATGACAGTGTAACTTCATTAAAATATTTTTAAAATGTGTTTTCCCTTTTTATCAGAAACTCAGCACTTATACCTTGTATACTTTCAAGAAGATGAAGCCGATTTTCATAGAAACTAATATTCTCCATAAGAATGTTACATAGGATGATATATTTTTCCAAAATACTCATATATCAAAGGCTCTCTGAATATTGACATCAAAACAATATATATATACACTAAAAGATATATGCATAGAGAACAGCAGCATATCCTTTTCTGCAAAGATGATTCAATGAATTCATAAATTCTAATGACAATTAACTGTAGCAATTAATTCCCTGTTAATTTTTTTAATCTGAAAAGCGGTTTTATCAAATAGTTTCAAATATAAAATCTGCAATGTTGACAACTTTCTCTTTGAGGTAAACAATAGGCATAGGAAATCTCATCTGTGGACCTAATCCAGACCATAGGAGATAGGTAGGGAGATAGTGAGAAGGAGAAAGAGAGATATCACTTTTAAGAGCTTTGAGAATCCCATTTTCCTGCTCTCCCTGAATTCTGATCCATTCTCCCCAGACATACAGTATTTGACCACTCAGTTAGAAGCTGTCCCAAGCAAAGTTTTGAAATATCTTCCACTGGTGTCAATATGGATAGTTTAAGATTTCTGCAATACAGGGATGAATAATTTTGTGGGGGAATACTGCTAGAAAATGAAATGCTAATACTTTCTTAAAACCCTTCCTTTGCCCTATGGTATGGCTTTAAAATAGTTTTTATTGAATTGGATGACAATCAAAAGCTATTTTAAAAGCTTCAGTGACAGACAGAAGATATTTTTAAGAAAGAGTGCTGCTGGGGGGAGAATTTCATACAGGATCCCTTTCAAAACTGCCATCCATTATTATCAGTAGCACGTGGCAGAGTGAGAAAGCATACTGGGAACTTCATGTCAAGTGGAATGAGTATTGCCCAATATTACTACAAAATCCCAAACAGGGATTTCAAAGTCAATTCAGTTCTCCAGCCAAAAGAAATTTGTTCTTATAAAAACACAAAAGAAACACATTGTTCTTATAAAATGCCACATTGCTAGACTACTAGTGGTTTATACAATGTTGTATGTGTCTGTGTCAAAATAATAATAGGATTAATACTCTAACAATGATAAAGAATAGAATTTCAAGTTTAATACTACTATGCAACAAAAATAATTACATGCATTTTAAGTGTGTAAAACACTTGAAACATTAAATATTCAAATATATATTTAATCTAATCAGAAATAAGTAAAACAGAGAGATGTGGGAAGAAAAAAACAGCTAGATAACTTCTAAGCATTAGTAACTTCACAGATCTTCCTTAGTGATTTAAGCAGCATATGAAAATTCTCAAAGATAGACTCCAGTTTACAACATGGCAAATTTGATCTTATTCTTCAATGTTTTTCAGAAAAGATTCTATAAGCGCATAAAAGCTTAAAATATAGATTCTGGACCATAAGAAAAAATAAAAATCTGTAAGCCAGACACACCTACTTAATATACTAGCAAACTACTATTTCCTAAGGATGAAAAAAGCTGGTACCTATCTGAGTGAATCTCTCTTTTTCCTTGTTGGAGGGCCCATATGTTTTCCCAAATGAAATGCTCAGCTAGTGTGGGTCAGTGAAGGAAGTTACATGCTTTCATAAAAACATTCTTTCTTGGGATCATCTTCTTTCTAGAGATGCCAAGAATGATGCCTTGGTTGCTTAATTCAGGATGTTCCACATGTTAATTCAGAAGATGAATTAACCAAGATGAATAGTGCTGTCAGACTGAAAACTGGTTCACCATGACAGAAATAGTGAGATACAATGACCTTTACATTCAAAAGAACAATATTCCTATAATACCATGACATAATTTTTTTTAAATATCCAGATTTATGCAATAATAAAGGTACATTTGTTTCATGTTTTTATTTCTTATTACACTCTTTCTGATTAGAATTCTTTCACAAATTCAGCATTAAGTAAAATATATTTTCATGGCCTAGCTTACTAATAGTTCATTTTTCTTTCACTTTCTTATTTATACTAATGTTTACATAAAATACAATATACTTTATCTTTTTTGTACATTATTAACAAAATGACATATGATGGGCATACACGGTTTTCCTAAGGCTACATTATTATTAGTTACAGTTTCATTCTATTCTATCAAAAATCATGCTTTTATATTTTTATGGATGAGTGTCCACCATCAGTCACTATATTGAAAAAGTTACTAAATTATATTTCTGAATGTCATGATACAAACCCCGCTCTTTTCATATTTGTATCCCAATATCTGACCCAAATATATCAGTCACAGGTTTGTACCATGATGCACATATCATCTCTTCCTCGTTCCTCTCCTCCTGTAGACACAAGTGCTTTTGTATATAGATTGTCTAAACTTTGCTTATACATTTGCTTGCATATATATGTATGTGAGTTTACATTAACTAAGTAAAAAGATTTAGGCTCAATTAAAGAGGTGCCCTAAATAATAATGCTTGACAGATTTTTTAAAAATGTATTGTTTTTAATAGCAAGTAAACTTTAGAATAAGGAAATTTTATCTCTTCTTTCATTGATCTTAAGCAATTCTTTGTACTACATGTATATATCATCTAACAACTACGAACATTTGCTTTTATCTATTATTTTTACTGAGGTTAATTTATACAAATTTACAGAGTAATTCTATATATTTATTCAGAAAGGAGTCATTTTATTTCAAATCGTATTTAAAAGTGACTTTCAATCAATAATCAAATCAGCTAATTAAAATGAAAGGTAATTACTCAATTATTATTTCTTTAATTGGCTGTTAATATTTGCTGTATCTTGATGATTCATCTAATGCAAGAAAAATCTTCAAATTCAGTGAGGACACTGAATGGTTTCTAGAAAAAATGCATATATTTTAAAGAAAAAGTGAATTTAGATAACTCAGAAGGTTGTAAACATTCATGCCACAATTTACATTATCAGCTTTGGACAGCATATTGCAAAGTCAGATTTGAAAATATTTTCTTTGAACAGTTGGTCAGAACTGGTATGAAATCCTCTAAATCAAATTAGATCATTTAACTTGATTCTTACTCCATTTGTAACAATACTATTATGAAAGATTGTGTATTTATATGCTACTTGAAGAATAAATAAATACTGCTGCATTGGCTGTTTCATTTTCATCACGAACACCTGATAATATATTTACTAGCAAAATAAATGTTGGTATGATATCTAACATTCTTTGATTAAATACTAGTACATATACAAAATTAGTTATCCATGATGTGCACTTTGATGTTATGTATATGTATAGTACTCAAAAGTAACTTCTAGAATATTAATAGGGCCAGCTTAGAAATAATTTTTCATGGGAGTGCAGTTTGTACATGATTCCTCAATGATTACCCATAGGCCATTATTTACTACCAACTAGCCTATCTGCGTTAGTATATGTTTAGGTACCATGAAAGAACTATTTTATGCAGCCAATTTTTTTTTAATTTATTAAATGGGTTTACTGCCCATCTCACTACAATTGTTAAACATTTTGAGGTAATACCTTGTGCCTGAGCTGCAGAGCTGTGAGAATAACCGAGAGCCAGGAGCGCAGTCTCCACTAGCTGACTAAAAAGCACATCTTTGCGAACCAGAACAAATTCTGCATGTTCTTCTCGATTGTCATATTCAAGGGAAGTGTCCAGTTGTTCCACAACACAAAAGACGGGGATCATCAAACCTGGAGAAAGAAAAATTATTGAATCCAAATTAGAAACTGTAAGAAAAGTTTCTGAATTAGTACAAAAATATACCTTTTAATAATAGTAACAATGTTGCAAGTTTCATTACCAAGTACAGATACCCCTTGACTTATGACCACAATTAGGCCCCAAATTTCAGTTGCTAAGTGAGACATTTGTTAAACGAGTTTTGCTTCATTTTATGACCTTTCTTGTCACAGTTGTTAAGTGAATCACTGCAGTTGTCAAGTCAGTAACATGGTTGTTAAGTGAATCTGGCTTCCCCATTGACTTTGGTTGTCAGAAGGTTGCAAAAGATGATCATGCGACCCCAGGAAATTGCAACCATCATAAATATGAAATCAGTTGCTAAGCATCTGAATTTTGATCAGATGACCATGGGGATGCCACAATGGTCTTAAGTGTGAAAAATAGGCACAAGTCAGCTTTTTCAGTGCTGCTGTAAGTTAAGGACTATGTGTACATTTAAGAAAACCAGAAATAGGACATACTGTATATCTGTTAAGCTTATATCCCATCTGTTTTTCATGTGGTAAAAGTGGCATAGTTAGTTTCTCTCCTCTGGTTTACCCCCACAAGAATAAACCCTATGAGGTAGGTTAGTCTGAGATTTCCTCAGTGAGTTAAAGTTGAGTTCTTGGTTCTACTCTAATACCCTATCACTACTTCATACTGATACTGAAGCAAATAGTATTTGGGGTATATTGACTCAGAAGGTGGAGATTACATTTAGGTTGTTAGAAATGAACTCTTCCTAAACTTTCTTGATTGGGAGTCACCCAGAGTTTGGTATAAGATGGGCAGCTATATAAATGTTTTAAATAAATAAACTTTCTTAAATACTTCTAAAGTAGTAGCCATCTCACCGTTTATTTTTCTGTAATAAATTGAATAATCTCACTTTAAAGGCAGGCAGAACTATTTTATACAAAAATATGAAACAAATAGAAGTAACAAAAGGCAGTAATGTAATCCCTAATTATAGTGAAGACAAGGCTCAAACTCTCGTGCCTTTTTCTCCCACTTGTGCACTGCCAATTTTTTCTCTTTTGGGTAGGAGAGATACCTCGCACTTTGTATGGTAACAGGTTGGGCTGCTCACTTCTGATCATCCGGGAACTAATTCTCACAAGTCTATTTAAAAGAGTACTGAATAATCAAGTAGGTTCAAATGAAAGCATGTGGTAAGTAAGGCTTAATAAACAGATTATACAATATTCTCTAAAGAAAATAATATAATTGTGAATAATTTAACATGAATCAATCACATAATAATAAATCATATTATGAACAATCAACTTGCTAGGTCCATTTCATCATATTCAAGTATGTTATTTATTATGCATATTTAATTATGTAAAGTGTTTTCCAAGCTGGAGAAATTCATCTTCAAAACAATCAATTTAAATGCTTCTTGTTTTTCTGTTACCTGTACAGCAAACTGACACTTGCACTCATAACCCTATTGTCAGAAATTGTAGTTGTCTTTCTGATCAAGAGTCTTCCTTCTACAAGCTTAACTTGGCCAACCATTAATGAGTTGCTAAATTTCTAGTAATATCTATGACTTGCAGAAGTCATTTGACACCTTTTCATTATACATTGTTCCAGGTTTGATTTTTCTACATTGTATATCTATGTTTATTGATCTGGAACCATAAAAAAGTGAAGAAGGAAGATGAGTAGAAGTCCTCAATGGAAGAAGGAGTATACAAGATAGAAGAGGAAAAGATGTTTTGAGAATAGGTTGTTTTGAGGAAACATTGTGGGTGCTTTCATAAAATGGCTATTAGTGGGTACCTGCCTATTCATAAAAAGGCTAATTAAAAACACAATGTTAAAATTGAATCAAGAATAGTTTTAATAGGGTGTTTCACCTGAGTTAATAAAAATGTAAAAGTTATCCTCAGAATTTGAGTCAAATGTTTTAGCATTACCATCTATACCCATAACATGAAATTTTAATTCCATACTCGAATCTATATTCAAAAAATCCCTGCAATTAAATCCACCACTAATTTTTCCCAAAGGAGAGATTTAAATAATGAGTAAGTTACATTTTACAGTTTCACCAACAGTTGCTCAAACCAGAAAAAGAATATTACTGAGATATAATACTTTAGGAAAACAATTGCTTACAGTATGCTTGATAGTTCTGATCTATTATTTTTAACAAAAAGGTACACTTATATAAATTAGGCATATATGACCACTTGCAAGGTCAACCCAACATTCAAAACTTCTCTCCCAACTAATTTACTCAAATATTTGCAAGTAGAATTGTAGTGTCTGTTTTATAGTGCTTCTCAAATATTCTACTGTCTTTACCACCAGTACATTCATATCATACCAACTCATAACTAATGTTTTAGTATTCATGCCTTTGGAAGAAGTTCATCCCCTCATAAAACAGGGAGGGAGAAAGTCACCAAAAAGGAAACAAGGAAGACATTTCTCTAGGATATAGAGTGTCCCCTATTATAAGCATATTTTGCATAAATACTTTATATAAAAATGCTTCAAATACTAAGAACATCTACATTTTATTAAATGTAATGAGAGCAGCAAAGTACTTAATGAATTAAAAAAGAGTAGCAAGTGTATGTCTAGCTTTCTCATAAAGTCTAAAAAATAGAATTTATCTGAAAACTAAATATAACAATTTAGTAGAAATATGCAATAGTATACTTTTAAAAGAAAGCAATGCTGAAGTTCTGCATTTTTTGTGGGATAGTGGATCTCAAAGATCATTTCTTTCTTCTCTTTTTGAATCTATGCATAAATTTATTTATTTAAAATATTTAAAAGCAGAACCATTTCTAGTAATTCAATCAAGTCACATAACACTATATAGTAATTTATCTCCAATAAGTGAAAATTTCAAATATCCACAAATCATAGTCTACAACCAAAGGAAAATCTTCTGAATTTCTTTAAATCACCAGGCTTGAGTTTTATTCGTAACACTACAATTATTTTGAAGTATAAAATAAAATATATTTGATTCTTACACTAAAAGTTTTTTATTTAGTTAACACAATTGTGTATTTCTTTCAATTATATTAAATCTCAGACTGGTTTAGAATCAGTTAAACCTGCATATATTGACAGTACAAATCTCAATAATTAAAACAACCCCATACATATTTTATTTATTTATACTTATGCTTAAAATCAGTCAAACAATCTTTGGTGATCTATGATCACCAAAAATAATTAGCAGAATAATTCTCAGAATATAACACTCATTCTTCTCCAAGTGATAAATCTAAAGCATTAACAGGTATCAAATAAATGTACAGGTAGTCCTCAACTTACAACAGTACATTTAGAGACCATTCAAGTTCACAGTATCACTGAAAAAAATGACTTAGACCAGGGATCGCCAACCTTTTGGACCTCAGGAACCACCAAACTCATAATTTTAAATCCTGGGGACCACTAATATGAATTTTGACTGACTGTGGCTTGCTGACATTGGTGGGAGAGAGAAAGAGAGAGATCTGATTTAACCTCTCTCTCTCCCTCCCTCCCTCCCTCTCTCTCTCACACACACACACACGGACGCACAAACACACAGAGGCAGGGGTGGGATTCAAATTTCTAGCAAGCAAACTCACAAAATTAACTCACAACGCACCATATATGTAAATATTGAATGTTTTATAAGAAAAAGAGCAACTTTTACCCAAAATCAGGCAGACAGGCAGATTGAGTTGCTCACAGAATTACAGGTTCACTTATAGATCTGTGTTTCTGCCATCAGCTAGCTGAGTCTGCACTGCTTCAGTCCTAAGGAAGGTTCAGCTCTGCTTAAAAGCAGAGCAGAAGATCTAAAGATTATCTAGAAAGCAAGAAATCCAACGATTTCCTACTTTCTAGCTAATCTAAATCTCCCAGCACAGCAGAACAGCTGGTGGTTGGGGGGGAAGGAAAAATAACAACTTAGCAGGCAAGTTTGCCAGGTAAGGAGTGAGTGGGCGGGGAGAATTCCTGTGGGCCATGTGGGCACCGTAGCCTTGTGTTCCTGCACAGCCTGAATTAATTGCTTTGGGGGCTGCTCTGGGGGTTACATTTCTCTGTGGACCACCAAAATTTTCTTGTGCACCACCCATTGGCGACCACTGACTTAGACTGTTTTTCACACTTACAACCATTGCAGCATCCCGATGACCATGTGATCAAAATTCAGACATTTTGAAACTAAGTCATATTTATGACAATTATAGTGTCCTGGGATCATTTGATCCCTTTTAGCAACCTTCTGACAAGCAAAGTCAATGGGAAAGCCAGGTTCACTTAACAACCCTAACAACTATGGTGACTAGCAAAATAGAAAGCAAAACGTAAACTTTTAGTGTCTATTTGTAGTCTCAAATTTATCTTCAGATAAAGGAACCAGTGGCTATAATGTAATATGCTATGAACAAGTTGAGGAATATTAGAAACAAGGGTAGAGTATCGGGGGGATGGGGTTATTTAGCATGGTTGGGATACTTTGTTTCAGTATAAAGGTTAAGAAATAACCTTTACTCCTGCGTGAGCTGCACTGGCTACTGGTTGCCCTCCAGGTGAGATTCAAGGAGCTGGTGTTGACCTATAAAGCCCTTCATGGCATTGGACCAGGGTATTTGCGGGAGACCCTGCTGCCAATAACGGTCTCCCGATGTCCCGTGCACTCCCACCGACAGAGCCTTCTCCGGGTGCCATCAGCCAGGCAATGTCGGCTGGCAGTCCCCAGGAGTAGGGTCTTCTCTGTGGGAGCACCCACCCTATGGAACCAGCTCCCCCTGGAGCTCCGGGTGGCCCCTGACCTCCGATCCTTCCGCCGTGGCCTAAAAACATGGCTGTTCCAACTAGCCTACCCAGACTGACGAGGCAGGAGGGTTTTAGCGTAGTTTTAATTGTAACGGTTTTATGAGACTTGGGTTTAATAGTTTTTTAATATTTGTATTATTGTTTTTTATCACTGTAAGCTGCCCTGAATCCTCAGGGAGATAGGGCGGCATATAAGTCTCATAAATAAATAAATAAATAAATAAATAAATAAATAAATAAATAAATAAATAGCCTGCATATAAATAAGCAGTTTTCTGAAGAGCACTCTGTTTTCTGGTGTGGCGGGGGTTAATTTTATTTAGTTAATTAATTTATATCTGCACAATTAACAAAACAATATGTAATCTTAAAAAGATTTTTTTAATTAAAATAAAACTAAAAATACAAATTAAGAAAAGAAATCTAGCTTATATTTTATACTTAATTAAATATAAGTGCAGTTACTAATGAATATGAATAATACAAGACTATTCAAGATATTACAAAATCTTTGCAATATTAACATATTGAGTAACTTGCTGTAACGATATAAATTGAATGAATGAATGAATGAATGAATGCTTTGATTAGTAGAAAATATTGCCTGTTGAAAACAGATAAATCACACATTTTCAACAACCCTTCCTTAATATCTGGAATAATGTCAATTTTTCAATTTCTTATTACTCCTTTAGCCACAAACACCCCCAACATGCTTGATACATTTTGTACCATAATTTGAAATATACAATTAAATTCTAAATCTCTGGTATATAATTCAACATTATAACATATTTAACATTTAAAAGATAATCCATAAATTTGTTTATATACATTTCTGTACTTTTGCAAAAAAATAGTAAATGATCACATGACCACATAATATGGGTTAGTGAACATTAAAAAAATCTGATGTTTATCCTTTCAAATGCTTTTTATAGAGAGTCCAATATACATAAAGTATATTTTTGATAAACCAACAATTATCTCAAATCTATAGATAGCATTTTTACCTTTTAAAGACATGAAGCCATTGATGGGGATTTATTGCAAAATCCAGTTCTTTAGTCCATGCTTAAATGTCCATTTTAATTATTTCCATGATCTTTCAATAGAGAAATGTTACAGATTTTAATTCTGTCATGGATTCCATCAAGTAAGAAAGCAGCTCAGGTCCTTCAAGGCAGCCAAAGGGCCTGATCTGTTACAACATACTTAAGCTGAAGATACCTTCAGCCTTGAATATTAGGGAGACCACATTTAGTTTGTCATAAAAATTCTTAAAATAGTTGATAATAATAGTTGGTTTAAAATCACGATCCCAGCGTCTGTTCAAACTTTCCAATAGGACTCTGCTTCTATGGAATTCTTTTGTATTTTGTCAGGTCAAACATGTGACTTCATATTCTGGCTGAGACTTCATTTTTATCTTTATACTAAGTTACTTGTGTCTTATTGACTTCTTGTCCCTGAAATAAATGCTGGAGTGGATGTTTTTTATTCTGAGTCTCAGAGCACAACTCTGAGGGCCTTGGTGGCTCAGGCTGTTAAATGCCTGCAGTTAAGTTCCAGCTGCCTACAATTACTGTAGGCTCGAATCCCACCAGGCTCAAGGTTGACTCAGCCTTCCATCCTCTCAGGATAGGTAAACTGAGGACCCAAGATTGTTGGGGGCAATAAGCTGACTTTGTAATGCCGCTTAGTAATAAGCAGGCATATACAATGGAATGAGGGCTATTGCTGAGCACATTGGGTTGTATCCCAAAAATTGTAAGCCGCCCTGAGTCTTCGGAGAAGGGTGGCATATAAATGTAATTTAAAAAAAAACATCTTGTTATTAGCATCCAGAAAAAATGATTTACTTGTTTGCCTTCATGGTCATAGATATTTTGTGACTGTTCATTCCTCTACATCAGCCATTTAACAGATCTCCAAGACAGAACATTTGATGCTCCTATTCTAAGTTTTATTAGTGCTATGTAGAAATGGTTTGGAATAGAAAATTGCAGCTTTCTCCATGACTACCCTATGTACATCATTTCCTAGAAAATTTCCTCAGTTTCACTTGCTTAAATATTGGAGCAAGGAGAATTTCCATTGCGCCAAGACTAGATTTCTTTTTAAGTTTAATTGCCATAATGGAAGGCAGATTTCCACAGGAACTTAGGGTTAGGAAGAAAGGATTAAACTTGTCTTTCTCACATGGCAATTATTTTTACAAAATCATTTATTTATTTATTTATTTATTTATTTATTTATTTATTTATTTATTTATTTATTCGACTTATATGCCTCCCCCTCTCCAAAAGGACTCGGGGCGGCTCACAGCTAAAATACAACAATAACAATAAATTACCTAAAAACACATTAAACAATTATAAGCCGAATCATCCCTTCGTATCCCATGCAGAATGATAAATATGGATAGAAAATGTGTCAGTTCAGACTAAATATGATTAATTGGAGAAGAAAAAAACAAATGAACATACATTTCTAGGATTATATTAACATGACATTAGGAAGTGAGGTATCTAATGACCTACTGGGAAAATACAGGGGGCAAATACAAGCAGCACAGGTACTTATGATATAACTGCAGTCACATAAAAAGCGTATGCGGCTAATGTGTACAGTGCGAAAAAAATCATTGCTGCAAGATATGCTAGCTATTGGATACATGAAATATCAGAACTATGATTGGTGGCATCTTTGATATTATCAAGAAAGAAACGTCAAGAGTCAATATTGACATTTTGGAAATCAGTGAATTGACATGGGCTACTACTACGACTACAGTCATGTCAGGAACACCGACGTGGACTAAAATGGACCACTTCATACCAAAGGAGCATTAGATTTTCTACTATGCAAGATATTCTATAATCTTCTAAGAAATCATAAAATCATAGAAGTAATCATCATCATTAGCAAAAAGTTATAGAACTTACATTTGAACACAATCTAAAAATAACACAGTGATCTCAACTCAAACACAAACCAGGCCAGTAAATATTACGTACGATATGCTTTAAGCCTAGATGCATAGGAAGCAGAAGCTAAATTGTTCCAGGGTTACTTTCAAGACCTTGCTGACATAGCCCCCTCCCCCATGACATATTAATTATACTAAAATTGGTATACCGAAGTTAGAAGTAAATAGCAGTAGATAGGAACGTAAATAGGAAAATTTGGCCTTGCTGCACAAAATATGACAGTATTCTGCTGCCAAGAAAATTAAATGTTTATAGCAAATACTTTCTTCCAACAATGTAAAAGAACACAGACATTATCAGAGGAATTGTAGCAAAATTAAACTATGCACTCTGCAAGCATGGATGGAACTTTTTCAGTCTCCCTCCACCACCACCCCGCCGCCAAAGGTCTGGTGCCGATTACAGCTCTGATCACAAACTCCTTGAAAATATACAACTTAAGCTAAAAGAAAAGAAACAATTACATAGTTTTTAAAATGCAGTGCTTAACTCTTTTACAGAAATTCATGACATCGTTAAAAATAAACCAAACAAGATATCATGAAATACCAAAAACAAAAGAAGGTGAAATGGCTGCCTGCTGACATGTTGGAGGCAGAAAACAAAAAGCAACGGAGTCAGAGCAATTTTTTCCCAATGAAGAGTTAAGTTCCAAAAAAGAGCAAGAAGAGTCAGAGTTAAAATAAACAATGCAAATAAGATTAACTGTTGAAAAGGAAGAATAGGAGTTATTTAAGGAGATTACAGAAATCAAGGAAAACTTTGCTGAGATGGGAAAGATAAAAGTCAAGATAGACAACAATCTACTGCAGAAAGAAGATATTCAGAAGAGAGAGAGTATGTTTATGGAAGAATTGCATAAAAAGATCCCCGTCAGGCACAAGTATCCACAAATAAGAGTTTAAAGCACTTCAAGTTTATTACATGCTACCTATATACAAGAATCTGATCTGCTAATAGTCAAGGCAAATTGGCACTAGATAAAAGTCAATGGAATTCATGACTTAGGTCTTTTGTGAAAGCATAGCAACTCCAAACTGATGATACGTTTGACCCCATCCTCAGCCTAGCTTGGTCACCTTCTACAATCCCAAAATCAAAGATCCAGACAAAAATTTGATCACTGAATTAGACACATTCTAATAAATTTAAGTAAGGATAAATTTGCTGTGAAAATATTGCTAACAATTAAACTGCGGAAGACCAGCAGAAAATATTAGAATTATTTAAAAGCTAGCAAGATTATGCAATCACATTGCTAAGTGCAGGTTGAAAGCAGATATGAGATACAGCAATGGCCAAGGAATTTAAAAAGATCAATTTATATTCCTATATCAAGAGGGAAATGCTAAGGAATGTTCAAACTGCATTTATCTCAATAAGGTAATGTTCATGTTTTGTCATTCAGATTTCAAAAACACATAGTGTGAGAACTGCCACATGTAAAATCTAGATTCAGAAGAAAGGAGATTCATTGCTAATATCCAAAGACTATTAGAGGAGGTAAGGGACTTCCAAACAGATACTTATATCTACACTATTGCTTATGTTAACTTTATTTAAAGACCATCACAAACTCTGGATAGTCCTTAAAAACAAACAGAATATCACACCGCTTTATCTGCCTATTGAATGATTTGCATAATAATCTGAAAGCAAGAGTTTAAGCAGAATATTATATAGGATAACTTTTTGGTTCAAATTGGCATGCCTAAGTTATATACTGTCGTCTGATTTATTTATTTATCTACATGATATCTATTAAGAAATGCTAATCTGGAATAAATAGGATGAAATTAAAAGATGAGAGAAGCATCAATATCCTCAGACACCCTGATGTCTGGGAGTGGAAGATTTAAGGAATCTTGTTAAAAGTGGAGGGAAAGAGCAAAACATGTCCTGCTTATTATTAAGAAAAAAATTACAATGAAGACAAACAAGTCATGCCAACTAATGTAAACAGATGGAAAAATGGCTGAAGTAGAAACACATTTTATCCTCCTATGCTCAAAAACTTACAGAAAAAGTGACTGTAGCCATGAAATTTTCTACTTGATATTTCCTACTTGGGAGAAGGATTGTGACAGATCTGGACAAAATATTAAAGAGCAGAGATGTCAACCAACATTTATTTATTTATAAATTTACATTTCTAAGACTAAGCACTTGCCAATGACTCTGGGCAACAATGAAGTACTAAGAACGGGGGATAAAAAATAGAAATAAAATGTGGTGATTTTAGAAAAATGTAATGTGTGAAGTCAAGATATTCCCAATTGTAAAATAGATATTTGAAAACTGGACCATCAGGAAAGACCAATGAAGAAATATCACTCTCTTGGAATTTCAGTGTTGGTAAAGGATTGAAAATACCTTGGACTACAAGAATAAATCATTGAATATTAGATGACATTAAACCAGAGTGTTCAAGGAAAGCAGTCATAATAAAGGCTCAATATTCTGGAGACAAATCAATGGAAAAAAACTCTCATAAAAATTATAAGCAATCAAAGCAAGCCATCAGAAGATAAAGTAATTAGATGCTATTGCTGATGACACTAGCATAAGCTTATAAAAACTCAAAGAATGAATTAGTAAAAAACAGTCTTTGTAAATCCAATCACAATTACAAAGCATTGACAATGACTGAAACAACATCTGCATATATAGAAACTGCATTTTAGGGATTGTTTGAGGGGACCCCCGTCCCTAATTATTTCTGCCTATCCCACCAAATCTGGTAGGGTAGACATGCTACAAGTCTTGTTTCTGAAACAGTGCCATCTAGTGCAGGGGTGTCAAACTGGATTTCTTCGAGGGCCGGATCAGCATTGTAGTTCTCCTCTGGGGCCTAGGGGCGGGCAGGGGTGGGTGGGACAGATGCCTCCTGCAGCACCCTGCTGGCCAAAATGGGGGTCTGTGCATGGCTCCTCTGTGCGGTTTCACCCTCCATGGCCTCCTACACTCTGCTGGCCAAAAATGGACCGCACGGCCCATTGTCAGCCCATTTTTGGCCTGTTTTTCTGCCTGTTTTTCAGTCTGTTTTTCAACCCTTTTTGACCCAATTTTAGCCCATTTTTCGGCCTGGTTTTCAGCCTGGTTTTGGTTCAGTTTCAGCCCAGTTTCAGCCCATAGAGTGCTGCAGGAGGCCATGGAGGGTCAAAATGAGTCACACATGGCTTGTTTTAGCTGCCAGAGGCACTGTGGGCCAGTCCTTTGATATTTCCAGACCAGCCCCGCAGGCCAGATCTGGACTGTAGGCCTTGAGCTTGACACCCCTGATCAAGTGTGATTCAGGAAGCATGACTTCTCTGTTGTAGCACCTGTCAGAAAGTAAGAGCAGCCCTGTTGGCCTATGGAAAAACCCTCAAGAACTATTATAGCCTTTTGCACCAGACACTGAGGACAGGTTGTTCCATTATAATTTTAGGGACTTTATTGTAATGATATTTTACTAGTTCTTGTTTTAATGTTTATGGATTGTGAACTGTCTAGAGTCACAATATGGCTATCTAAACTCAATAAACAAATATTTTAGAAATATGTTTTAAATTATTTCCTAGGAGGCTGGTGTCAGAGTCTTTGTAATACCCAACAATATCTCAGCTGCAAACAAATAATTTGGAAAATTATTTGTTTTTAAATTTTAGAATTATGCTTAATATAAGTGTCATTATGTATAGCAGAAGTAGAACCTTCACTAGAAACAACAAACCTTTCTGATTTATTAGGTATATTCTTATATCCGGGAGTAAACAGAAGATAATTTAAAATGTATTGGTATCTCTTTGGATGTTCTGCGATACATACACAAACTTTTAGATTCCTGTACAGCCAATAAAGCACAAATAAAATTAAAAGTTAAAAAAACCCTGCCAACTATGTTATTCTAATTGTTTATTTCTTGGCTTCAGAATTTCTCATCTGTAAACTAGGAATAAATTGGTTCTTTTAACCAATTTTTGTGCACCAATACTGGTTTTTTAGAGTATTTGTTGCAATCTTTGACACACACGTACATATCCATATATATACAGTATATATATGTACATACATATAAAGGTAAAAGTAACAGTTTCCCTATCTAGTCATGTCTTCTGTAGGAGGTGGTGCTCATCTCCATTTCTTAGCTGAGGAGCCAGAGTTGTCTGAAGATACTTTCCATAATCATGTGGCCAGCATGACTTTATGCTGAGGCACATGGAATGCTGTTACCTTCCCACTAAACGGTACCTATTTATCTACTCGCATTTGCATGCTTTCAAACTGCTAGGTTGGCAGGAGCAGAGGCAGATAACAATCTTGAATAGACTGTCAGCTTTCCAGCTGATAAGCTCAGCATGTTTAACTGCTGAGGACTTGCACCTCCATATATACATATAAGTGCGTGCATATGTATATGTATATGTGTATACACAGAGAGAGAGAGAGTACAGCATTCTCTAGATAATTTACTTCATGCTTTCTTTCCACTTATTTATAACTGACTCATTAATGGACTTTGAAGTCTACTGTAAATAAATGTACAGCATTTCACATGCTCCAAATATGGTGATCCGTGTACTAAACTATTATTCATTTTCAAAATAAAATTCTGATTTCCATTAATCATAACCATTCCTTGAACCAGATATCTAACAATTACAATGTCTTGTACTGCTGTATATTTTTGACAATTGTGTTTTAAATAGACAGTTTTTGTAAAATTATTTTTGCCATTGATCCTTAGTATGAAAAATTAAACAGATTATTATTTCTTATCTTTCAAAAAGAAAAACCTTTTATTTTCTGCCACAAGAGACATTAAACAAGTTAAAATGTAAGTCTGCATGAAACTTTTTTGAACTAAGTAAGCACAACACTGTATACACTGGAGGTAAATTCAGGGAACATCAGGGGTGGGATTCTACCGATTCACACCTATCTGCTAGAACCTGTTGTTAACTTTCTAAGCAGTTCGGAGAACCGGTTGTTAGAAGAAATCTCCTTTTGCTTTTTTCCACTTTACAGTCCTAATCCTGTAAGGAAGGCAGGAAGGAAACATTCTGGTGTTGTTGCATACAGAAACTGCCTCTCCATTAACCCTTATTACATTCTTGGCAGGACTAGACTTCCTGTCTCCAGAGCTTCTCTTGAGTTTTTTTTTCTCTCCTTTGCTGGTACTTTGCTTGTGTCCAGCCCAAAATTGACATATATGTAGCCATTGCACTTGGAAACCTGACAGCTTGACTATCTTAAAGGGGAAGGATTGTTTGAAGCTTTTTACACTGCTGTTGGGAGGAAATACTCCCCTGTTGGAGTTAGCACTTTGAAGAAATAATTGAATAATGAAGCAGAGCTGCCAGAAAGAAGCTTTTAATGACAAGGAACCAAGATGAGTGACATTCAGCAAGGATTATTGGCTAGCTAGAAAGATTGACATTCAAACATGAGTTTACATACCCTTTCTGAGTTTTGGTCTAAAACTGGTTTTTGGTGAAGTTTAATTCTGTGCTTGGTGACGTTTAATCCTGTGTTTATTGATGGGATAATTTTCCCTATTCAACTTTGTTTAGAAGAAAAAGGTTAATCTCTGTTCCTGAAAAGAAACTGGGTTGAGAAATCTGGCTAGTTCCTGTGTCTATTTGGTCTGGTAATTGGTTTAACAAGTAACAGTTACTGTTGTGATTGAATTATTTGTATTGTGTTTGAATTTTTTCCTGCCTCATGGTTTTTTTTAATCTGGAGAGGGGGTCTTCCTTCACTGCTGTAGTGGTATCTGGCACTGTCTTTTTGGGGTGTACTTCCAAGAGGCAGGATGCAAGTTTGGCACTGATTTTTTTACTGCCTTTCTGGGGGGCATGTGATCTTTCCTTAAATCTGGATGATTTCCTTAGGATATCTTGTGAGGTGAATGAGACCAGCTGGTATCTTTAAGTGGTGCAAATGGATCTAAGGATTGTTTCTCCTAGGTGTGCTCTTTCTGGAGAGTTTAAATGACCTCTCTGCTAAAAAGTTTCACTTTATGAGCAAGAGTTGGCTGCTGATGGTTGCCATTGCATTTTAACTATTTTAATTCCTCAAGGTTCTCTGGCACCCTACCTGATTTGTAACTCCAGCTTGCAGGTATTTTTAATCTTGGGCCTTGGGTGGCTCAGGCTGTAAATGCCTGCTCTTAAGATCCAGCTGTCTACAATTACTGTAGGCTCGAATCCCACCAGGCTCAAGGTTGACTCAGCCTTCCATCCTCTCGGGGTAGCTAAATTGAGGACCCAAGATTGTTGGGGGCAATTAGCTGACCTTGTAAAAATGCCGCTTAGTAATAAGCAGGCATATACAATGGAATGAAGGCTATTGCTGAGCACACTGGGTTGTATCCCAAAATTGTAAGCCCTGAGTCTTGGAGAAGGGCAGCATATAAATGTAATTAAAAATAAAATAAAATAAAATAAAAATAAATCTAATGATTGGTATTTAGGGAAGCTTTTTGCAAGCAAAGAAGCTTTTCATATTTTTGTACAGGTAACCCTTGACTTACAACAGTTCATTTAGTGATCATTCAAATGACACTGAAAAAAGTGACTTATGACCATTTTTCACACTTACAACCGTTGCAGCATCTCCACAGTCATGAGAGACCAGGCGAGGAGAAGCGCCCCTTGATGTGAGTGATGTCAAGTTGGCCATGACCACCCAGTCACATGACCACCCAGCCACGCCTACCAGCTGGTCATTAGGGCAGAGAACTGGTTATTTAATTATTTGAATCCCATCCCTGGGGAACATAGAATAGAAGGAATACCAACAGTAATTGTACACTAAGTTTAGTTCCCTGAAAGTATTTGTCCTTTTATTCAAAATAATTTAATAATAACAATGACATTGATTCCTAACATAATGTATTATTCCTTTTTATAAATATAATATAAAAGCTCATTAATATAATTTTTTAATTTAGTCAACTGTTGCCTATGGCAGCATATTTATGAAAGCATTAAATACAGATAAAATATCTGTAAAATGTCTGTGATCTGTCCAGATTTTATTTGCGAGTTTAGGGTGCTGCATTCATGTATATATCAAGAAGGAAGAATGCAGGCTCTGGAATAATACTTTTTCCAAATACAAATCTGTGAAGCAACCATTTTGAAGCATACTGTCTTGTAATTTGCTAGAATCCATATATGGGGGAGGTGAGGATGAAGGGAGAAAGTATGAATTGGAATTCTCGATAAATGGATCTCTATCCATAGTAAGCTTTTCATGCCCAACTGTGTCTGACAGAAAGTTGTGGCTTCAGGATGAAATAAAATCTGAATTGTACATGGATAATGCTACCCATTATATACTCAAAAGTATAATTATTATCAACTATACTCAAGGGAAATTGTATGTAAGAATGTATGTTTGCATATACCAGTGTTCATTTCTCTTTCTTGCTCTCTCTCCCTCCTCCCTCCCCCCGTCTTGCTCTCTCTCTATACACACACACACACACACACACAACTCTAAGATGAACATTATTTTAAGCAAAAAAATCAGTTTTGCTCATTTTCTTTCTTTTCTCGCTTTAAAGTTCCTTATTGTTTTTAGCTGTTACAGATTAATTTTCCTCCTAAGCAATGATAACTCAAGCAAAAAAGCAAATCTACATGTGCAGTAGGTCACAAACTGATATTTCTCTTGAAATTCTTAACAATTTTATAAGAAACACATTCATGGGTTCCCCTTGCAAGAAATATTCAGTTTCCAATAGTGTTCATCATTTGTGATCTCATCCATTATTCTATATGCTCCAATTGATAATTAATAATAATTTATTAGATTTGTATGAGATCAGACTTTGGTTTTCACATACTCTTTTCTATTTGTTCTTTTTCTTTCCTCCCTCTCTCCCTCCCTTCCTGCTTCCCTTCCCTTCTCTTTCCTTCCGTCTTTTCTTCCTTTCTTGTTACTTTAGGTAAAGGTAAAGATTTCCCCTGTTCAGTTGTAACCAACTCTAGGGGGCAGTGCTCATCTGTTTCTTAGCCAAAGGACCCAGCATTGTCCAAAGGTATTTCTGTGGTCATGTGGGCAGCATGAGTTTAAGCTGAGGCGCATGGAACACTTCCTACCAAAGTTGAACCTATTTATCTACTTGTATTTGCATGCTTTCAAACCGCTAGGTGGGCAGAAGTTGGGGCAAGTGATGGGAGCTTGTTGTGTCATGTGGTGCTCAGATCTTGAACCCAGGCTATCAGCTTTCCAGTTGACAAGCTCAGCACCTTTAACCACTGAGCCATCACATCCCCTCTTTTTACTTTACACATGAACAAAATACTTTCACTTATGCAGATGGTACATTTTGAAGGATCCACTTGGTCACTGTGAATCTGACTGAGTCAGCCTGATAGTGAGACAGTGAAATTCTATGTGGCTTCCTTTCAGCTTCTAGGTCCTCTTCTTTGGAGCAACTTGCTTTCATAGTGATGAGAGAGTCACCCAACCTGTACCAAATATCTTGTGATAGTCTTTCAACTCTGCATAGCTATTTCCTCACTGAAAGAGCCTCTTAAATATACTGTCAAACTATTTGCAGTTTCATTATTTATTTATTTAATTTGTTTGCCACCTAACCTGTTGTGAGCCAGATGGCTAAAGCCATTATCAGTGGCTTTAGGTTAGAATCCAGACACTACAAATAACAAGGGCCCCCTGCACCCACACAAATACTGATTTTGTCCTTCCACAACTGACACATCCCTTAATCATGAACCTTTTTTCAATCACATATTTTCATGACACCGTCCGCTGCTGAGGGAAGATGAAGTCATAGTTTTTCCCATTTAAAATAGCATTTTTTCTCCTCTCCTGACACAATTTTTACCACACTTCATCAAGGAAGCAGTTTATGACCTGCCCAGCTTCTATTGGTCACCTCGGCTACTACCTTAATTCCAAAAGTTCTGGGTCATATATAGAAGAAAACACCTCCATTTCATTCTGCGGAGAGACCTAAATGCAGCTGCTCTGGGCAGAAGCAGTTCAGGCACCAGCAGTAGCTAATGGGAATGTATTTGTGTGGCATTGTTGCATGTGGCTGTGCAAGAGCTAAGAAGGCAGACAGCAAGTTCTGGATTAATGAAGTGCTTCAGGTATTGAATGGTATTGCTATCATGTAAGAGCAGACAGGCTGCCACATTTAAGAACGTAAGGAAGATCCTGGGAAAAACTTGTCATGTATTTGTTTAAAATTAATTTATAAAACCTGAAGAATCTGCTAAATTTAAAGAACACTCCCTACATAGTTTATTATAAATATTAGTATTCACATATTTTGTATAATATTTATATGAAATGTTTATTAAATCTTAATGCTTAGGATTAAAATTTTAAAATTAATTTGTTATTATGTAATTTGTATTTCAGGCAAATATTGGCAATAGTCATGATAAAAAGAAAGAACTACATATCAATGTACTTCTTAATTACCCTATGACACTGTTATCAAAGTAAAAGCTCCTTGCCTCTTAGTATAAATACACAAATTCAAATTCTTATTAAAAACAGTTTTCTCCTGACATACATCTTAATCGAAGGGCAAACCTATTGCAACCCTGGGGCAGCATTTGGTCCTTGAAATTATTTTTGTAATCCCCAGAGCCCCATCCAACTGTGATTACAGAAAACTGCTATTTTACATCAGGAAATCTGTGAAAATTGCAGCATAAGCTCTAACAGAGTTTTGAATAGAAAAGAAAAAAGGAAAATCCTCACTGTACAACACTGTTGGCTTTACGGCATTGGGTTCCTCAATGCAGCTCTCAGGTTTCCACAGAAGGCAGCTTACTCCTGGAAGTCTAGATTGTTCATTGCCATTTTTATTTCATTGTTAGTGATGGATATACAGATGGGAGCAACCATCCACTACAGAATAGCTTGGAGCTCTTTATTTACTTGACTGTCATCAGCCCTCTGGTTGCCCACTATTATTTGTATCTGTTAACTGATCTCCATTAGCCAGTAAAACTGCTTTAAATAATAGCACATATAAAAATGAATGTGTTAAAAGCCATAAAGAAGTGTTTTTGTTTAAGTTAAGTTGAAACAAATTTTAATTGTTTCAACCCGGGTAAACAACTACAGCTTTCCAGTCATAGGTACCTTTCCAGCAGACTTCAAGAAAACCCTTGCAAACAATCAATGCATACTTATTGCAAGAATAATCTATTCCTATCTAACAATCTGCTGTTTGTTTATGGGGAGGGAGGGAAGGAGGAAGGGAGAGAGGGAGGTAGTAGAAAGGAAAAAAGGTAAAGGATCTCAAAATAAGAACTTGATTTATAATTAATTTGAACCCATAGTTCATCACAATTCTTATAAATACTTTGAATACCTCACTATTAACCAAATGACCCACTTTACTGTTTTATAGAATCCAAACGTATAATCTGGTGAAAACACAAGACATGATAAAGTCTCCATTGCCACTGGAGCCAGAGGGAGAGGGGGAGGACATGCCATGAGTAAAGCCAAACAAAAGCTTAGTAATTCATAACTTAACTGTGTCCAAACACCTAAAATTTGTTCCAGTTCCTTTTCTCATTCTGATTTAGTGCCAGTACTTCCAAACTAGGAAAGGCAACACATTAACATATGCCATTAAAGGTAGTCCTCAACTTACAACAGGCTGCTTAACAATCATTCAAAGTTATGACAGACTAAAAAAAAGTTACTCATCCTCAAAGTTATGACTGCCATTTTCCCCACCTCACAGTCATATGATTGTATTTGGGGTATTTGGCAACTGGCTCACATTTATAACTGGTTGCAACATCTTGAGGTGATGTTTTACGTTTTCTTGATGTTTTCCAGCAAGAAAAACGCCCATTACATAAGCTGGATTTGGACTTGTGACCACATGATTCATTTAACAACTTCAGTGAGTTAATAACGATGTCATACAAATGGTTGCAAAATCAAGTCCAGTCACATGGTGACTCAGTTTATGACTGCAACAACTTACAACCAAAATTTCAGGTTCAATTATGGTCATAAGTTACCTTGTTACTGTTATGTATGCAGGTTTGAATGTCATTGGTTTAGTTTGAACTGTTCTTGTAAAATGTCAGAAATGATTGGTTTAAAAAGTGCAGGAAAATCCTGCACTCTGATTGGCTGGCAACTGCGGCTGCTGGCTATAAGTAGCAGCCGCAGCCCAGCCAAATCGGTTCTGTTATGAGCTGCAGTCACTAATAAACTCTTCACTGAAGCACTCCGCGTCTGACTCTTCATGCAAACTTAACACTGGCGAAGGTGGGATCCTTCCTGAAGAGAAGACGACGGAAAACAAGCTGAGAGACATGGCTGCGCTGAACACCCCCCCCAGCCCCGTTCGATCCGACGGCAGAAGACTGGGACTCGTATGCGGATCGTTTCCAAATATATTTGGAGGAAACGATCTCGCGACATTTCGAGAAGCGGAAGAGGGCGGTCTTTCTTACGCACTGCGTCCGCAGTTTTCAAGATGGCGAAGGCATTGGCGGAGCTGCACGGTAATGGAATGGCCTGATTTAGAAAAGCTTTTAAGAGCCCATTACGCCCACAAGTATCATGCCTCATTAAGACACGAGTTTTACCGTCGGGATCAAGGGGAAAGTGCGTTAACGACTTCATGGCAAGTTTAAGAGACATTGGGGTGCATGCGAGTTTAACAACTTGGAAGAGGCCATGCACAATCAATTTGTTCTAGGCCTCAAAGACAAGGTACTTCAGAGCAAATTATTATTAAAACCTAAGATCACGTTGAAGGAAGCCATAGAAGAGGCCTCCTCAGCAGAAGCCACCAAGTCCTCAGCAGCAGCCATGAAGAAAATTAACAAGGCCTCAAGCCATCCTGATGTGGAAAAGTCCACAACAACTCATTGCGAGCAAATAGATTCTGAGTGAGACTGTAGTGAAGTGGAGGAAGGAATTTATAGACTCAGAATGGAGAGGAAAAAGAAAGACCTGGGAAGAAAGAGGCAAGATTTTTACTACAGAGGTTGTGGGGAAGCCACCCCGCACTGAATGCAAGTTTCTTGATACCATCCGCCTCCGTTGTGAAAAAAGGGTTCACCTAGCAAGAGTCTGCAAATCATCCAGAACTCCACCCCACAGAAGAAAGTTTCCTGACAAAGAATTCAAGCCTAACAACTTCAGTGAGAAAATGGGGCAACACAGAAGCAAATGGGAAGAATGAAACTCATCAAACAGTCACCATTGGTCATTCTTCACCCTTAAGAAGCAGAAAAGTACATGTGAAGGTACTCATTGAAGGAAGGCCTTGCCAAATGGAAGTGGACTCAGGCTCCTATTTATCTATGGTGTCATGGGACACTATTCACAGACTACTCCCTAACATTCAGAAGAAACATTTCCAGAAGCAAGCACTGACTCTTAAAGACTACCAAGGAACAAGATTCCAGTAGTTGGAACAAGAGAATTCAACATGAAGTTCAAAGGCCACACCAAACGTTTGCCCCTGACCATTGTGGACAAGGATCGCCCAAGCTTGCTGGGACTTGAGTGGTTCAATCCATTAGGCATCGAGGTGACTGGCATCAATCACGTGAGCAACACTGAATGGGAGGAGGCCTTGAAGTCTGAGTTTCCAGAGGTCTTCAGCGATGGATTGGGCAAGTATATGGGGACCCCTATCACTTTCAACCTAGATCCCAAGGTGCCCCCAATTCGCTTAAAGCCCAGAAGGGTCCCATTTGCCTTAAAGGAAAAAATTGATGCACAATTAGATAAACTAATAGCTCAAGGAGTTTTAGAGCCCATTGACCACTCCAGATGGGAGACACCCATAGTCACGCCAGTCAAGACTGATGGGTCAGTAAGAATCTGTGCAGACTATAAGGGGAAATTGAACCATGTGCTTCAACAGATCGCATATCCAGTTCCAGTGGTGCATCATTTATTACATTCACTTGGCAGGGGTACAGTCTTTGCCAAATTGGATCTGGCCCAGGCACATCAACAACTAACAGTTGATGATGCCACTGCAGAGGCCCAAACCATTGTGACTCATAGAGGTGCCTTCAAATGTAAAAGGTTGCAGTTTGGAGTAAGCGTGGCACCAGGCATCTTCCAAAGTCTTATGAAAAGGATGTTCCAAGGACTGCCAGGAGTAGTGCCTTACTTTGATGATGTGTTAATCTCTGCTGAAAATGACACTCAATTACAAGAGAGACTCAGAGAAGTCCTTACCAGATTCCAGAAAGCGGGGTTAAAAGTCAAGGAAGAAAAATGCACTCTTAGAACTGACAAGGTTGAGTTCTTGGGCTACATGATTGACAAGCATGGCATCCACCGTACAGATGCCAAGGTTCAAGCAATCAAAGAAGCCCCTAGACCAAAATGTAAAACAGATTTGCAAGCCTTCCTTGGACTTATTAACTTTTATCACATGTTCCTAACTCAGAAGGCAACCATTGCAGAACCATTACACAGATTACTGGACAAAAAATCTGCTTGGGTCTGGGGCAGGAAGGAACAATCAGCATTTAACAATATTAAAAGACTAATCACGTCTGATGCTGTACTGATACAGTTCTCTGAGAATTTGCCTGTTGTACTGACTTGTGATGCATCCTCTTTTGGAGTGAGGGGGGTGGGGTTTGAGCCACAGGCTTCCCAGCGGGAGGGAAGCCCTATTGCATTTTACTCTCGCACTTTGACCAAAGCAGAAAGGAATTACAGCCAATTGGACAAGGAAGCATTGGCAATTGTTGCAGCTGTCAAGAAATTCCATGAGTATCTATATGGGAGAACATTTACCATTGTCACAGATCACAAACCTTTGTTAGGCATTGTGGCAGGAGACAAACCTACACCCACTATCCTGTCACCAAGAATGCTGAGGTGGACTGAATTTCTTGCTGCTTATTCATACAAGCTCATCCACAAGCCTGGCAAAGACATTGGCCATGCTGATGCTTTGAGTCGCTGCCCACTTCTGTTTCACACTGAGGACTTTGAACCTGAGGCACACACCTTTTTCCTAGAAACTGTTGCCAAGCTTCCAGTACAGCTGCTGAAATTGCCAGAGAGACTGCCAAAGACACTTTATTGGCTCCTGTTATAGGCTGGATTAAGAAAGTTGGCCTTTTCAAGATCTACCTCACCTTGCCCAACCTTTTAAATCCAGGCAAACTGAATTATCTGTATTAAGAGGATGTATTTTGTGGTGTAACAGGGTGGTTATTCCTGCAAAACTGCAAAAAGAGGTTTTGGAAATGTTACATGAGGGTCATCCAGGTATTGTAAGGATGAAGGGATTGGCCAGGAGTTATGTATGGTGGCCAGGTATTGACAAAATGGTTGAAAACTGGGTTGCATCTTGTCCCAACTGTCAGGTAGTCAGGCCTGCCCCACCTCTCGCCTCCACACAGGAATAGGAATGTCCTAGGGGCCCATGGTCTAGGATTCACATTGATTTTGCTGGCCCTACCAGAGGCACACCTTCCTTATTATAGTAGATGCATATTCCAAATGGCTAGAGGTCATCCCTATGGCATCCACCACAACTGAAGCTGTCATCAAGCAGCTTAAAAGCTTTGTAACCCACGGGTTACCTGATGTTCTTGTCTCTGACAATGGCCCTCAATTTACATCCAACCTTTTTGAATCCTATCTAGCACAACAGGGTATCAGACATGCCCTTACTGCCTCTGGGCACCCTTTGGCTAACGGCCGGGCTGAGCGTATGCGTTTTACCAAAGAAAAGCTTCAGCAATTGGGCCCTGGGGACATCACTGAGAAAGTTGAAAAACTCCTTAGTGTTCAGCACATCACTCCTAACCCATCAACTAACTTATCCCCAGCAGAGTTGTTGATGGGTAGGAAAAGTCTCCCCTTGACCGCCTTCATCCCACTTACGCACCCAGCACCACTAGATTCCACTAGCAAATCGCAGCACCACTAGATTCCACTAGCAAAGTTGCGTTCAGTGTGGGTGATTCTGTTTATGCTATGAACCTTATGGGTGAACCTTCATGGATTCCTGCTGAAATAACTCAAATCACAGGCCCTCGTTCTTACAGGGTGCAAACAGAGGATGGACTCCTCTGGAGCAGGCACATTGATCAGCTTAGATCCAGATTACCTCAGGAACATCACAATTGTTCCTCTCTAGTTCCCATACCTAATGCCTTTTCTAGGGGAGGGGAGGAGCATGAGGATAATCAGCAAGCAAGAATCAACCCCATGTGTAACGAGCCATTACGACAGGAACCATCCCAAAACCTGTCACAATGCCAAAATCCATCCTTACAAGTGGAAGATTGCACATCACTACCTGACTTGGGTGCTGACATTGGGTTGGAGATGGGCCAGATTGCAACAATCAAACAGGGTCTTCTTCCACTGGAAGCCAGTAGGGAAATGTCAACAGACACATTTCCTCTCTCACTGGGTGAGAACATTAAAACTTCTGAACCACGAAGGTCTCAACGTACACGTAAGAGTTCCACCTATTTAAAAGAATACATTAGATAGGTTGGGGTTTGAGTATGGACTGAACCTAGTGGGGAGGGGTGTTATGTATGCAGGTTTGAATGTCATTGGTTTAGTTTGAACTGTTCTTGTAAAATGTCAGAAACGATTGGTTTAAAAAGTGCGGGAAAACCCTGCACTCTGATTGGCTGGCAACTGTGGCTGCTGGCTATATGTAGCAGCCGCAGCCCAGCCAAATCGGGTCTGTTATGAGCTGTAGTCACTAATAAACTCTTCACTGAAGCACTCCACGTCTGACTCTTCATGCAAACTTAACAGTTACCCTGTTAGTATAGACATCCCCAACCACCAGTCTGTCGGTGGTGGCAATTTCAGCAGTTTCAGCAGGAGGGAAATGGTTTCACATGGGTAACCTAACTCCCATGCATGTGCAAATGAAGCTTCACGTGCTTGCCCACTGCTTCAGCAGCCCAGATCCCAACAGGCCACGGCCAGTAGCAGGCCCAGGGGGTGGGGGATCCATTTATTAGTATGTCCCATATATTAATCACTTCTCCTGGCTATCTCAGTCATTCTAGATTGAGCTGTAGCTTTACTATCTCTTCTTTTCTCACATAATCGTTCTAAACTGATGATTGTCTCCAGAGAATTCAGCTAGATAATATTTGAGGAAGGAAGGAAAAAATAAACAATCCTGGTACTTAGAAATGAAGCCTTGGTTTGAAGATAAACTTCTTTCAATTCTTCAGCAGCCATCAGACACAAACATCTTTAGAGTTTGGTATACATTGTATATTGATTATGCCTAAGAATACATAGGAAAAATATACAATAATTGTATATGAAAAAGTATTTTATCTTTTCAAAATGTACCAGCTCAAATAATTAGATTTCTATGTACTTGCCTAGGAAGCATGAAATTCTCTGCCTTTTTAAAAACGAAGTCAAAATATTTCAGCATAAGAAAAGTACACAAGGTACTCAATCTTCCTTAATATTTGTAAACATGTTGCTTATTAATTTTCATTTTTAAAAACCCTTAAGTGGTTCTACAAATTTCAAATTAACTGCAACTTTGATTACTATGAACTTTTTTTTGCCTTAGGACCTCAACCATCAATCTAGTACACCAATAGTTGCATAATATAACTAGGCTAGTTGCATAGACCACCTGCATTCAGAACTTTATATTTATTATTTGCCTTATATGACCTGACTTCAAAAGATTATAGATTATAAGAGAAGTTATATTCTGAAAAATGTTTTAACTAAGTAAACAATAAGCTTTTACATGTCTTCTGAGCAAGAAGACGATTTCATTATTAACTTGTATTCAGCAATCTCTTGGCTGATGTACTCTCTAGCCCCTCAATCTTTTTCTCCATAGTTGGTGAATACTCTTCAATGGACTAGAAGGCAGAAAATCTATATATATAAAAGCGAAATACCACTCACGCATCATCACAAAATCTCCAGAACCGTAAAGCCTGCAAACTTGAAATTTGGCGCATATGTTCCTCTTGGCTTCTAAGTGCTCACTAAGAAAGGATTTTTCAAAATGACCATCAGAGCATTAGTATTTCATATATTATTATTAACACACTCTGATGCTAAGCAGTTCTACTCCCTCTCCCAACCTGAAATCTATTCCAAATGCAAAACACAAGCAGAGGAGTTTCAGTTTCAGTTTCACAGCAGCAACCAGCTTTAGTACAGAACAGTTGAGCTAAGCCACGCCCAGGCTCCTTGCTGTCTCCTTCTTGCTCACACAACAAATACTGCTTCAGTTTCCAAACAGCCCTCAACTCTCTCACACACTGACAGGGCGCTAGCCAGATGAATACCGATGGATGCTGGTAGGCAGAGGCACAATTTTTTCCCCTTATTTTCCTCCCTAAAAACTAAGCCTGATCAAGTAGTTTCATAGCAAAGCACCGGTATAGAGCTAGTGTTCATATATCATTAAATTTAACCCATTCTGTAACATCATTTAACTAACATGCCACTGACTCTGTACATATACATATTTCTTCCATATAAGTATATTTACTTGTGATGTTTCTAAATTGTCTCGTGTATCTGAGACGACAAACATATCAATATTAAATAACATGCTCTTCTCTCAGGGTATTTCTGGGGACTATGTGGTTCATCAGTGTTGAAAACTAAGATGACAGATCTTTGTTCACATACAGGTATGTCACTTTTTCTACATGTGGTCATTCATTTAAATCTCTCTATCTTTCATGTTCATTACAACTTTGAAAAGTACTATTTCTATTCATTGACCGCATTTGAGTAGATTCTAAAGTCATTCTTGTACCTTGTACTGCAATGGACTTTTATAAAGAATAGAAAAAGGCTTTTTTAGAAAATGAACATATTACATATGTTCATTCTCAAAAAAATGTTCAGTACTGTATGCCCAAAGTTTGAAAGGGACATTATTATAATGTCATTATATGTACCATTACTGCATCAATATTTATCATTTACTTTATTACTTTATTGCTTTTACTAATGCATATATTATCAACTTCTACTACTACTCTGTATTCTTTTCTTTCAACTGAAATCTCTTCCAGACAGACTGAGCTCTGATTCAGGAGTAGCAACGGCATATTACAATCTTTTGGGAACATTTTGACGGTCTAACTCAAATAATTATTTTCAGACCTAAACTTTTCAGTAGGGGGAGGTAAATCATACAATGTGGCTGCAAAAATTAATCCAAATAGCTGGAAAAGTGTATTAGTTTAGAGTCTTGTTACTCCTCTGTTCATGTAGCTGAGGGCATATTTCCTTACTTCCCTCTACATATGCACATAACATTTCTGATTACTCCTAAGAGTTCCTCACAGCCAAATTTTCAGAAAAAAGTTAAGATATGGAAGTCCATTTCATTAATGTGAATATTTCAGTCGTGAAAAAAAAAGTTTGAGAATAAAACCAAAAATATATATTTAGGAACTTAATGTAGTTTTGTATGCATTTTTATAAAATGTTAGGGTGTGAATGCTCCAATTGCAAAGAAGAAAGAAAAAACAAAACTATACAGACAATAGAAAGAGTCTCAGTTCACCACAAACCTACTTTACTTTACTTTAACATCTACTCTATAACATTTCACTCTACTTTAACATCTGAAAAACAGCAATTCCTAAAACCTTGTCCACATCTGTGAATGCAAGCAACATATTTTCTACTATAAATAAAAATTTAGTTAACAAGATGAGGTAAAGTAAACCTACTTCAGTTTCTCTGCATTTTCTCAAGGTCTAAAAATTGGTAATGTGACAGATCCATCTCATTTTTCTTAGTGATGTTTTTATTATTCTTTCACTCAATTAAAGCAGAAATGGATATTGCATCTTCTGACTGTATAATTGTTATTCTAATCTGTTTTCTATCACTGCTTGGGAAATTGGTCCAAACAACATAAACTATCGACAGCCTCAAAATACAAGTCATTTTCTTTTACTACAATACTTAAGGAGACATCTATCATGGTACTCAGCTCATATACAAGGATTACAGTACAAAAAGTTATTTGTAAATTGGGAAAATACATCATGAAAGGCACCTTTTACTGCATAGTAATGCATAACCCGTAAATGAAAATTTTATTCCTTTAGCAAATACCATGTAAAATATCAAATCTTAGAAATAAGCACATTAAGTTGTGACATAAAATGAACATATTACATAGGTTATTTACAGGGCATAAAACTTCACCAGCAATTATTAAGAAAAAAGATATAAATACAAAAACCTAATCCAAAATATTTATACTGAGTAAATTTCTACCTAGGAGCTATAATCAAATACAGTATCTATGCAGTGTATGAATTTTAGGACCTAAGTCTATATTTAGTCTAGTAAATACTAGGCCTACAGCTAGGATGTTATTTGTTGTGTCATAGTACTCAACTAATAATAAAACTCTAATAATAAATATATATATATATATATAATATAAATATAATAAATAGCTAATAATGAATTGACTGAAAATAAGCTTTATTTATCAATGAATCTATTTAGTTAAATTGAAGACTAAATGCCCTGGTATAAAAGATTTGCACGAGAATCTTCTTTAAAATTGAAATATTTCATTTTGGAATAACACAGTGTATTTCCACTGATTCACTCATAGACTTCAAAGATACAGGCATTGGCTCTAATCCTAAGCAATTTTATTTGGAATCAAAAAAAATTCATAGTAACACAGAATTGCATAAATTGTATTCCGTTATTAGTTTGCACAGATTAGTCAATTTGTACTTCCAGCAATATTATTTGTTGTCCATGTAAGCAGTTTAAACTGTACATATATATACTTTCATATGGATGAATACATGAATAGGAAAGCAAAAAATATAAAACAGTAATTCCAAAAGGAATAAATATAAGCAGCAAATAAAAAGTGGGGAAGATGCCAGAAAATGTCACACCACTTTAAGTATGACAAAGTGGCTGACATTCTATTTTCTATGCACAATGAATGCAAAAGAATAAATCATAAATTAAGACATGAGTCCCAAGTATTTTAAGGAGCCAACCAATTTTTGAAACTATGTTGTGGATGCTCCCTCAAAATGGCTATAGGAGTTGTCCATTCATAAAATGGTAACACTGAAGACATCTTCTGTTTCAAAACAGTTATTTAACAAATGGCTATCTGCTATTCCCGCCAATAAGATAAAGCCTATTGTCTCTGTTTAGTTTGGGTCTTTACAGGGCAGATGGGTATACTTTCAAAACACTTGGCTGTAGCTGATAGTTATTTCATTTTTAAAAACTCAGATGATTTAGCAAGCTTGATGAGCACCATTTGTAGAAATACTGGCAATACTAAGATAAGCACTTGGTTGTTATTTTAAAGTTCTATATGTTTAACCTTCAAATTAATTTATCCTGTGCTCAGATATAAAAATTATCAGATGGAAATTATAGTCTTATTATCATTAGGAACCAGTATGGATATATTAGAACATGTTCTAATGAAAACTCAAACTGTCACTCACAAAGTGAATGTATAAAATCATACATTGCAATGTCCTACCAGTCAATGAATACTTCAGCTTCAACCATAACAATACAAGAGCACACAATAGATACAAACTCAAGGTTAACCGCACCAATCTTGATTGCAGGAAATACGACTTCAGCAACACAGTGGTCAATGTCTGGAATACTCTACCTGACTCTGTGGTTTCTTCCCCAAACCTCAAAAACTTTAACCTTATACTTGCTACTATTGACCTCACCCCTTTCCTAAGAGGTCTGTAGGGGGCATGCATAAGCGCACCAATGTGCCTACAGTCCCTGTCCTATTGTTTCTTTTATTGTTTCTTTTATTCTTTTATTTTTCTTACATGTATTCATTTCATGTATTCATAACTATGTTTACCCTTATACTTATTATCTTGTAAGCGACTGACAAATCAAATCAATCAATCAATAAATAAATAAATAAAGCACATAAAAAAGCAAGCCATGCATGGAACAATAGTCATTTCTGTTCACCAAATGATTGGAAACTACTTGTAAATCAATGTATCTTCCCTTTGCATACTCTATTCCATAGATGATTAGGGAACTGCCGGTAGTAAATCTGATGTTGTGGCAAAGGAAGAACAAGAACTCGACAAATTCCTATGGCATGAACAAAAGTCTTACACTAAACATGGTCCCTGTTGTTACCAAATAAACTTCCATTCAAGACTGTTAATTTCTAACAATACAACATGTTTTAATTCTTTAGACTAAAAAACATCTTAATTCCCATTTTTACTGAGGCATACAAGCAATCCTTCCTGATCACAAGTAGCACTGTATTTCTACACTTACTGCTTTTTTTTCAGTGACTTCTACATCATTCAACATGGCTACAAATTGTTTCATGGTATATTCAATGTCTCCTATACGGTAACTGGAGTAATGAAAACTATATGTATTCTACTTTTATCAAAAATATGTTAATACAAAGAAAACAAAACAGTCTCATGATTTACAGGCTAATTATCAAAAGCATGTAGTCATTTCATAACACATCACTGGTGAAATATATGTTGAAATCTTTGCTTTTAGAGTGTAGAGATTTTCACTGCAGTCTTTACATTATGGTGAGACAGTCTTTGTTAAATTTTTACTATTTGTTCTGTTGATGAGCAGTTATGAGAACTTTAAAAGGACTCTAGAATAAAATATATTTGGAAAATAATTTGCAAAGTACAAAGAAATAGAATACCATTTATTTATAGTGAAACTTATGGTTGTGGCATTTTCACAATAATCACAGATATAAATTTTGTTGAAAACCAAGGTATTAAGTGCAATATGAAATATTTAAATCCCATAAATTTTACCTGCATAATTTCTTCAAATTATACTAAATACATTCCCACTTTACATTTCTTAGAATTCATCCTGGAGCGCACATTTATCAGTCACATATATAAAACTGATAAAACAGCTTAAGCTAGATTTTTCATATCATAAGCATTTCATCAAATACCCTAATGCTACACTTTTAGTTGTTGCAGGAAATATTTACACATCATTAGGTAATAATTACATATTACTTATCTAAATTACTTATATTTGAAGAAATCAATTTTGCAAAGTATTTGCATGTGTATATTTATTAATTTTATTTTAAGTATTAGAAATGATAACATACTAAAATATGCATATATTTCTGTATGTATTTAATATAGAAAAAAGAGCGGTATTGATTGTAAAATTTTCTTTCCAATTTAATTAAATTTACTTTCAAATAATATATTATTTCTCCCTAATTTCAAATAATTATATTGTTTGAAAAAACATGTATTATTAAAGCAGTAAAAGCAAAGAATCATTTCCCTTCTTCATAAAAACATCATTAATAAAAAATCTTTTGGAAGGATGGTATAACTCATGCACATCAGTAATCTATTTTTATGTGTTTTAAGTAGTTCCAAATAATTGAAGTGTATGTGTATATGTATATATATATATATATATATATATATATATATATATATATATATAATGTATATGTATTATGTATATATATAATATTTAACACTCTATGATGAATGCTTAACTTAAATATGGTGGGAAAATTCAGCATGGCAAAGGTAATTAAATATATTTCTGTGAAATCATCAGCTTCTCAAATGTTTGTCAGTTGTGGCTTTGGGTCTTAAAACAGAGTTTCACTTATAGAATGTCTTCGTATGAAAGTGCATCTGTTTCTGTGGAGTTTATACAGTAGGAACCAATTAAAATAAAATTGATTCATCATTATCTCAGAAGGAAACAAACAGTTACATTTTGAAACAGACACTATGGTTCAAAGTCAATATTCTTCAGAAAGATCATGCTTTCAATTCTTCTTTCACTCAAATATATACAAGAGTCGTACCAGAAACCTAATAAGAATTTTCAAGCAACACACTTATTTTTAATAGCAGAAGATGTTGAGGTTTAATATATAGAAGAACTACAAAACAATCACCAGTCTTTTCCCCGGCAAATTATCAAATTTAAGTCATCTAATGTTATTTTACATGTAATTAAGTCATGTTGAACAACATTGAATGAACTACCTACTCATATATAAGAGTAAAATTTTCGAAGTCTTAATTTATAGGTATTCCCAACTGTAGCATGTTTTTTTTAAAAAAAGGCATTGCTAATTATAACTATTCATTATTTATTATTAAACAATAATTTATTCATTTATTATTATACCCTTGCTTATTTATTAAAGTTATTTTACTGCATATTTATTAACCTGGGTTATTTATTATACTAGAATCAGGAAAAGATTTTTTTGTCTCCAATTAATTCCATTTTTATGTTTAGCTTTGGAAATAATAAATTAATTCATTATTAACTCAGGATATTTATTTATTATTTTATTTTATTTTATTTTATTTTATTTATTCCCACCTTTATTATTTGAACAAATAACTCAAGGCAGCAAACATCCCAATACTCCTTCCTCCTTCTATTTTCCCCACAACAACAACAACCCTGTGAGGTGAGTTGGGCTGACAGAGAGTGACAAGCCTAAAGTCACCTAGCCAGCCTTGATTTTGCTATTAAAACACTTCCCTGTCCCTGAACTTCTTCACATAAATGATTGACTAAATAATACAGCTTTCTAGACTATTTTCCCTCCTCTTAACTTTCAGCTGACATTATTTCAATTTCAGCTCAAGAAATTTGCACTACTGAAACATGTCTTATACTGATACTAATATATCCATATTTACCCAAGTTAAACATTACATTAGACCAGGGGTATCAAACTCAAGGCCCGGGGGCCAGATCCGGCCAGCAGGGTGCTTAGATCTGGCCCACGGGGCTGCCCTGGAAACAGCGAAGGACCGGCCCGCAGTGCCTCTGCCAGCAAAAAGAGAGCTCATGAGGGCCGTGCGTGGCCCTCCTGAGCTCTGTTTTTGCTGGCAGAGGGTAGCAGGAGGCTGTCCCAGCTGGAAACAGAGCTCAGGAACCTGTTTCTGCTGGCAGAGGGTTGCATGAGGCCATTGCAGCTGAAAACGTTTTCGCTGGCAGAGCGCTCGGGTCATCACATGCGCCCCCTGACATGATTGACATGCTGGCCACGCCCATCCCAGCCACCCAAGGTCAAATACAACTTATGCAGCCCTCAATGAAATAGAGTTTGACACCCCTGCATTAGACATACATGTTATAGAGAAATGCATACGTTGCCTACATCTACATAATAGGTTTTCAGTGAATAAACTCTCATAGCCATCATTTAAAAAAGTAATTGTCTTAAATATGTGCCTTTCTCCAAGGCTGAAGGACAAAGTTTTCATCTGTAACAAGTCTAACTGCATGTACTTCACTAGGGAACAAATCAATACAATACCCTACCAAGTACTTAAATGCAAAAAGACGGACTGAACTGAAACAAATTAGTATTGCAAATCTTATTACTTTAATGGAACTTACTTCCAAGTACATACACCTAGAACGTATTTTCCTTCTTCACACAGTTTAAAGGAACTCTATCAATTACGCTCATTTCCCAATGAAATAATTGTAAGAAAGAAAGAAAGAAAGAAAGAAAGAAAGAAAGAAAGAAAGAAAGAAAAAAGAAAGAAATCACAAGTTTAAATACTATATATCGATAATGTCCTAAGTATACTTTTTCCCAGTGAAGTCATCATTTCTAAGCAACTACAGTACTTACATTCTATTTAAAACTGCATTCTATTTAGAATGCATTCTCACATCTACTTTTAGAGTTAAGGCTGGATTCCTTGTTTTTTCCTTCACTACACTGACTTTGTTACTAGTTTATATAAAGGCATTGGCCATTCTCTTCTTTATCAAGCTAATCTTTTTGACTTTGAAGCAAATAAACAAATTGCATTACAAATCATGTTGATGTTTGAAATCCATCAAAGTTATGATTTTATGTAAAGTATTTCAGAAGATGTATTCCAAAATTATGCAAAACACCAATCCCAAGGTCTTTATTAGATTATACAGTATACTCACTCAGAATATAGAACTGCATAATCTTGAAACCAAAAGAGCAGGTGGTGGTTTTATATTATTGGTATAACTGTAATTTTAATTGTTTTTAATGCAGTTTTGTAATTTAGACTTGTCTTGTTTAATATCTTTTTATTGTATATATGGGTCTTTTTTATCTGTTCGCCGCCCTGAGTCCCTTGGGAGAAGGGCGGCATACAAGTCTAATAAAATAAATAAATAAATAAATAAATAAATAAATAAATAAATAAATTCTGAAACCCACAAAAGAGCTACATTCTTATATGAGAAGACAAAATATGTTGAGATAGTTGACTCCAAAAGCACATCTCAATGTTCAATTAAGTTATAAATTCTGATTTCTTAAAATATTAATGTATAACTTACTTAACAGCTTATCATTCCCCAATTATTTTGAAGATTTTAATTTTGACTACTACCACTGTAAAATAAACAAGTTTTACAATATTTAAACTGATTCTAAGTTTAAAAAGCACTACCAATTCAGGTTTATGTAAACCACATATATTCCAAAAATCACGCAATAATAAAAATCTGTCACAATGGCTAAAACTAGATTACTTTTCTATCACGTTATATAGTACTTGCTACACATATAAAACAATACCAACAGAAGAAAAACTGAAAGCTTCAGCACTATAGTGTTATTGCCACTCAGTTGCAAAAGCAACTTTATTTGCAAAAAAAGTATATTAACAATTGTCATCAATACTATTCCATTAACACACTAGAGCATGCTCATTATTATAGATTCCATCTTAATGTTACAGCAAAATGTTAACTGTGATTTTCCCCTCCTGACCATTGCAACTGTAATAAAAGATAATAACAAATCTTCCTATGCCCAGTTCTATTAGATACAGCATTAATCTTTGTAACATAAAGATTTTAACAATGACATGCTAGGTCTTAAAACAAAAACTGAAATCCTATTTGAGACTATGCAATATTGAATATATTATTAAGTAAACTGTATAGCTTGAGATCCTGATCTGAAGTTTAAGGCTACAACCTAATGTACATTTACTTCAGTGGGATATATTTTTCAATCATACGTCATATTGGACCTCTAGCTATTTTATTAAAAATTAAAAACAGAGCTTTATATTTTCCCATTAAACCAGTTTGAGAAATATATACTTACACTGAAAAGAAATAGGCTGGCTTCCAGCCTAGATATCCTTAGAATGCAACTACTGAAGGGAATGGCATTTAAATTAGTCATGATAAACTCACTGATTTAATAAATATCAAAGTGACTGTATCTGACCTTCAATAATTTTATCATCTATGTTAAAAATACCATATTTGACTAAACATGTGAACTATATGATATACTAAACTTTGAGATATATTGAGAAACTACAGAAGTGTTACTACTTTCATTCAAACATTCACGCACTAGATATGTGTTTAAGCAAAACCTATACTTTCTGAATCAGTCTAAAAATATACACAAGACCTGATAATATGTGTGTTTCAGCCTTACAATACAACCCAAGAAATGAACTAAATGGATCAAGTATGAAAATAGATAGTATAAGATGTCAACTTCAGATTTAGGCACTCTGTTTCTTAGATCTGATGTTGGCATGTTATACTATTTTCCTGTACTTAGGAACAAACTAAAAGACTTAATTTTAAAGCATCTTAGTGATTTTAACAGGCCTCATTTCTAAATTAATGAGATGAAGATCACAGTCTTATTAAGGCTTTAAAACACTAATAAAGATAAATGTACATAAAAACTGACGAGTCATGAACAGATAATTTTATTCAGCATTTTTAGAAATCTGAGTTTCCTGGCCATTAATCGTCCTTTTCTTTTCTTCAAAATCCTTATGGAGCAAATTAGTAACTGAGAGAAGACGCCAATTCTAGTAAGTGAATGTTACCCAGCAGGGATATAAAGCTGTCAACACCCCAGAGCTCTTGCTTGCTTTAACCTCTCTCCCAGGCGTCATATGTATTTTAAAGAGATATTTGCTTTTTTCTCCCACAGACTTACTATAAATCCTGCCAATCATGAACATTTCACAGCATTTCTGTTTTATTACATAGATGGTTTCAACAGAGCATCTAGGAATTGCAGGAAGTGCTAGAATACCAGAAAAAGGGGGAGGCAGAAGGGAAGGCAGCAGCTAATCTTGACTAGTTCTACTGAAATTAATATTGTAAAGGACAAAAAGTGTTAACTCAAAAACATGATATGCCATTAGCAACAAATGTTTTCTGTAATGTTTCTCTACATCTCAAAATAAAAATTTAAAAAAAATATGCCACAAGTAGAGATATGCATCTTAACATAATTAATGTTATAATCTTAGGTCTGCACAAATAATAATTGGAGGAAAAAGAAAAGAGTGTGCTTTAAAATCATATGGGAAGTATTAATGGGCTTTTTTGTTTTCCTCAACAAAAACAGGATAATTGCAGTCTGGTGATCCTTAGAAAAAACTACAGTATTATTTTAAGAACTTGTAACTTTCCTAAATTATGTATTATATTTAAAACTAAATAATTATACTTGGGCAATCTCAAGAGATCTTTTTATTGTTTTACATACCAAATATTCCTTCAGTGTAACTAAATTCCTTAGTTTACTCCTTTCTCTAAATCGCTTTCCCTTTCTGTTATAATTTACTATCTTCAAATCTATAAAATTCAGATTAAACATGTTGTAATCCACATGGCAGCATTTATACTGTGTAGAAATTTATTTTAAAAATGATGTCTTCACAAATATTGAGTTGTATTGTAATTAAAAAGATAAATGTATACTATAAAATGCACTATTTGAAGCAAGGCAATCTTTTTCAGTAATTTATGCTTAATTCTACAAACAGATTTGTTGGTCATTTTTACAAAGTAAATTTTTGAAACACAATAACATGAAAATTTTATAAGACAGAAAGTTTTACAGCAGCTAAAATAAAATTTACATCAATTTTATCTAACACCCACTTCCTAAGATGGTCTAATTTAACTATTTTAATATATAATTGCCTTAGTATTCAGTGTAATAGAATTAAGAATGTTTTTGAAATTATTCTTAGTGCCTTCCATTCAATTGGTAAGCAGGTGGTACAATTACAAGAACCTGCATGAAACAGAACATTAATACCATAATATAGTTTATTAATTTAAAACAATTAGCAATGCATGAAAAGATAAGTTCTTAGAAGATGACCTTGAGAAATGAAAGACTTCACAAAAAATGAATAAAATCCTGTCTCTTGTCATACTGATATCATTACCATTTATTGAGAATTTTTGTGGCAAAGCCCTGTAGTAGTAATGCAAGATTTGCAAACCCCTCCATAATATTTTTTTTTATTAAAAACCTCTCATTCCGCAATGTATTTATCAGATCAACAGAAAGCAACAATGCAAACTTACAAACACTTCCTCAAAATAAATGTTTTTAACTTGTCCAATCTCCTGCATGACTCATTTTGAAACAGTTGCAAAAAGCGTAGCAAGCAACAAATCAATAACTGTTGTTACTTTCATAGTTTCCAATAACCTATTTAATTATTATTTTCTTATCTCTAAGATTATAATGATAAGAATGCTAAAAACAACCCGATACATTCATCAAAGATCTGATACTATTGAATAGTTTTAATCCAGTACAAGAGGGCATTTCAATTACCTAAGAATATATAAATAACTAAAATGGAGGACAAGGGAGACAGAATGAGAGACAAATAAAGGAAACCTCAATATACAACTTTTCACTAATGTTTAGCAATTACTAATCTCTACTGAACAGGGAAAGCTAAGAACGCATGCAAAATGGTTGAATTGTTAAAAAGGGTGCAATGGTGCTATACTGTACTTATCAAAGAACCCAATATTGGATGTAGACATCCATTTTTTTAATAAACTGCTGCATGGTAAAAATGATGCCGTGTGCATTGCAATATGCTTTATATTTAAGAGAACTATGTGTTTCCCATTATTATCTCTTCTACTTTAGAAACTTTTGCATAAAGATGACCTTGTTATAATGTCCACCTCCAAACCTAAAGCGATTGAAGTGAAAGATGAAGGAGCTATGACATTCAAAAATGAAATACTTAAAGTAACTGCATGTTGTAAAGGTTTTAAAATATTATTAAAATGACATTATTTAAAAATGTAAAATTATATTGAACACATGAAGTATCTGTAATTATAATATCCAAATAACCTAATTGTTAACATAGATATATAATTCTCCACACAAAAAAATAGGTTTTTTTTAAAGCAAATAAATGATTTGGCTTATATATTTATTTCGCATTATATTTTATTTAATGATACCAAACTATTATTTCTAAATGGATTAAATTTACAGGTTTAGAAGGCCACCTGAACTCCTAAACTACATCTCACAAAGCTTAGCTGAATTAAACTAAGAACAGATAAAGAAACAATACACCAACTCCCTCTGAGTTTTTGTGACAAGTAAGCCTTATGATATTTATCCTCATACCCTTAATTAGTAAAATGTGTACACATTTTTGTGATATTAAGTTAATCTAAGATATTGTCTTAGAATGGATTTTGAAATGATTTTTTTATATTTTAAAGATTTTGAAATTCTTCTAAGAAAGAATGAAATATAATGAAGATTGTGAAATGCATTTAACAAAAATATAGATTTTTGGGGACTAAATTAAGAGCCCCTTTTAATATAGTTTATTTAATGCAAGTCATTTCAGCATAAATAACAAACTACATATGGGTTAAATACTTTGACATTGGTCCGAATACAGATATATAACTATTTAGAAGATAATGACAAATGCCCTTAAATAAAAGAAAATCTACATTCTTTTTATGTATTCTGTTAAGACAAAATGTTTAACAACTTTAAGCATTCCAGGAAAAAGAAGGCACTCTCTACTGCATCATAAAGGAGTTAATTCCAGATATAAATGGCAAAGTGCCCAAAATATGCCACTTTCTACATAAGCCACTTTATTTAACCATAATGAGCCTATTGGTTACTGATGAGAGACATCAGTTAAAGTGGGCATTAACTGTCTGCCATTGACTTTCTTTCCGTAATCTTACACCAAGACACTCAAGCTACGCCAACCTGAACCCTGAGACCTTCTGCTATTATAACTCAGCCGCCAGACTGTTATGCATACATTAGTTCTGCTAGGTTTGTTACCTCCCACTGATTTGGTGACAGAACCATTGAGCCTCCCTCTGGCTCCCATAGGGCTGCCATTCTGTTCAAGCCTGGCCACCTTCACCGGGGGAGGACCTTTGACATCAGGGCTGCAGCTCCCTCTCTCTGGGCTATCCCTTAGGCAGGGACTCTCACTTCTCCGATCCATATTACTTTGAGTTGGAGACAACGTTCCCACAGGCAGGTCACAATAAAATGAGCAAGGACCTAAAAAGAGAAAGAAGGAGAAAGAAACAAACAAGAAATACCAATTCAGAAGCATCCAGATCCACTGTGTCAATTGGTTACATCTACATTTAACTAGGAGAGTGCTTCAAGCAGAAATAAGGGCAGCTGCACGGCACAGCTTTGCACCTGATTTCTTAACATCTTCCTATGCTGTTTGAGGAACCATCAGCTAACAAGTATCTACACAGTACCTTTCAGAGAACTTGATCGTTCATTTAACTTTGGCTTTATAAGTCTTACTATTATCAGAACTATTTACCTTTTCCAGTTTCTCTTTTTGAGAAAGAATGCAAATTATAAAAGCTATGGACTGGGCAAACAAATGTGTTAATGAGAAAGCTTAAGCTTTAAAAGAGATAATGCATTTCAGATACAATAACTCATGAACCAATATAGTCATCCAGTTTAATAGGTAAATATGCATTTCAAGATTGGTCTTATTCTGGATAAAGTATGAAGAAATAAGCAGCAAACATATAACCCCAGCCAAAAGTACTTAAGAATGTAGCCACACTTTCAAACTATTAAACAAGCCTTTAAAAGCAGCATATATTTGCTATCTTTTCCGTTTGTAAACACTTGCTAAGTAACAGAGGTGTTAGGTTAACCTTTCAACAGATTCCTCTGTTGACTTGTTTTTTATTTTGCAAAGAAAAAATAGTTTTGCTCAGAAGGAAAAAAAACATTTTTCCTCCTCGAGTATTTCCCCTCCTCGAGTATTTCCCCTTATATGCCTATAATCCTAGAGCCGAGTTAGAATTTTGTGCTGAAATGCTATCTCAAGCAGATTGCGTTTTCAAGCTTCACTACACAACGTGGGGTGGGGGGAGACAGCATGAGAGCGATTTAGAGTTATACAAAAACAAATAAAATGGAGTGTAACATATCACATTGAAACTTCAACCTGAAGCAACTCAAGTCAGACATTACATTTCTATTAAGTCGATTATTTTGTTTTGAGCAGGCGTCTTCCACCAATCGTTCGCGACCACCGCGGCAAGTTCGGCTAAGCTTTCCAATAGTACTTACTGCTTATACTCTGTCCGTAACTTGGCTGACTTGGGCTCTGTCCATGGATCAAAAGTAGAGAATCCAGGATGGAAAGTTTCCTTGGCTCCTCTTGCTACGTTATTTTCTTCTTTGCCTTTTTCGCTTCTCCCCAGTATCCCACCCCACTGACGCCTTAAGTTTGGGGAGGGGGTATTATTTTTTTCCTTTTTTTTTTCGTTCCCGAGTTAGGGTGCCTAGTCCTCTTGCGCCTGAAATGGCTTGATGCTTTGAGGAAAGAGCTCTTCCTAAAAGGGCACCCGAGGTGGCAACTGGAAAAGAGAGGTGAGACTTCTGGGATCGGGAGGGAAGGAGGCGGAGGGCGGTTTCTCAGCCCTTCGGCAAAAAGGGGGGAAAGAAATAAGAGGGGGAGGGGGAAGCAAAGGGGTGGAGAGGCTGTTTCCGAAGGGGGACACTCTATCGGACTAGCGGCGGCAGCGGCAGCAGAAGCCGGTGCTCTGATCTCCGGTAAGCCCCGAGCTGCGCCCGATGTGTCACTTTCAATCTCTCCCTTTTCCAGCCAACATAAGCAGCCGCAGCGGCAGCAACACGAGGGATTCGCCAGAGAGGAGACAAATGATTATTAGTTGCGTTGAGTCATCAAGCAAAGTGAGTCCTTTCTGGGGTTGTCCTTCTTTGCTTTGGGAATTTTGGGGGTGGTGGTGATGGTGGTGATGCTTCTTTTTCCCCTCCCTCTCTCCCTCCCTCTCTCTACCTCCTCCCGATTCTTGGAATCCAAAATAACAACAGCCCCGCTTCCACCCTTCTCTATCCCTCCTACTTTCTCTCCCCCCCCCACGCTGCTTCCTCCTTCCTCTCTTCCTAGTTCCCCAAAATAGTATCTGCGTTTATCTTACGGGATCACTCGGACAGGATAGAGCCCTTCCCAAAGCGGCCGGCTAGGATTTTACAAATTGCTGCTTGCTGGGGCCAGCCGTTTCCACGCAGGCGAGAAAGAGGGGAGGAGGGGAGAGGAAGACGCTTGTCAGTGAATTAAAGCCCAATAAATATATAATAAATTGAAACACGCGGTTCACACAAGCACTCAGGCAAAGGAAAAGGGAGCAGACGGGGGAGCTGGGAGGAGAAGCGAGGAGGCGGCATTGCGATGGAAAGGGGCAGGATTAGCTGGAGGGGAGCTCGTGAAATTGGGGGGGAAAGGCAGCGACCGAACCGGGCTACAGCTGTAAAAGTGAAGCCGAGCAGCCACACGGGAGGGCACTCAGGACGCGAGGGCGGGAGGGCTGGAGCAGCGCCAGCCCGGTATCCATTCCAGGCGCTTCCTTCCCGTCAGTCTCTTCCTCCGAGTGGCCTGGCGGCGACGGAGCCTCAAAACAAACGCACATGGCCCTCCCCCGGAGCGCAGGGAGGGGGCCGGTGCGCGAGTCCCGCGGGGAGGGCGGGTGAGGGGAGTCAGCCCTCCTTGACCGCATTTTTTAAAATTTATTTATTTATTTTATTGTTTTCTCTTCCTTCCCGAGGCGAAGGGGCGCTGGGTGGTCAACCGCTCCTCTCTGGGCGGGGAACCGTCCGCGTGGAAGCAAAGCCGCTTCGTCCTGCGCGCTCGCGCTTCGGGAGCCGCAGGGTCCGGGGGCAGAAGGGTGAGTGAGTGGTCCCAGCCCGTCCGGTCGGCGCCGCCGTTCAGGAGAGCTGCCGCGAGGTGGGGTGAAGCGGAGGACAACCGGTAAGGATCCGCGCCCCGAGAAGGGAGTTCAGGTGAAGATAATGCCTTCGCTGGAGCGGCGACGGGGAGCGAAGGCACTATCCACTGGGGGGGAATTAACGGACGTTGAGCGCGAGGCCGAACACCCCCCACCCACCCAGCACGAGAGCGCGCTTTCTCCACCCGGAATCCTGGGTAAGGGGGAGGGGGAGAAATAACCGACCCCCGTCCGCCTCTTTCCCTCCGCCGCCCCCAGCCACGGAGACCCTGAAGCCTCCCCTCAGCGTCGGCGGCAGCTCCGCGCTTAAGGTGGTGCAGCAGGAATCCTTTTCCCTCCTTCAGGCGGAGACGACTCAGCGAACTCCCCCCTCCTCCTCCTCTCGCCTTCCTCGGCGCTGCCGTAGGGGGAAGCCCCGCGCGCGCCCGGCCTTTCGTCCGCCCAACTGCCAGAGAAGGACCAGCATTCCTCCCACCGCTCAGTGAAACTCTTGGCCCCCTTAAGAGTGCTTGATTTTACGGTGGCGCTAGAGGGTCAAAAAAAAAAAAATCCCCTCAGCCGGAATGGGTTTCGGGATTGTGCGGCTTTTTATAATCGTGGCGACGGTAGAAGGTATTTAAGGGTTAGGGAGGATGCGGATTCTTTCGCCCCTGTTTAGAAGAGTAGCAGGGCGAGGGAATTGGAGATAGGGGCGATTCAGAAATACCCTCGCTAAAGAACGAAGAAAAAGTATTGTCCTGTTAAAGCCTGCCTGGAGTCAAAGTTGACTTCTGAGGAATTCGTGGCCACGTCCACGAAGCTATCCTGGCAACAGTAAAAAAAAAAAAGAAGTGGTTCGCGTTAACTTCTTCCAGGATGGATTTTTTTAGATTTCCCAAACAGCTTCATTATGAATATGAAATTCAGGAAAACACATGAAGAAGAAAAAATCGAGAAACGGGGAGAAGGAGAGACTTTAAAAACACCCCAAAGTTTTTCCTTCAGTGAGAGTTAGTCGCCGACGAAGTAAATCGAGGCGAGCATTTAGTCCACGCAAAATTAGGTTGTCTTAACCCAGGCAGATCTACCTCCTTTGGGGCTCCCGAGATGGTATGTTTGTTTAACCTTCCTCTGGCGGACCCCAGATATTTCACTATCAGAGGGATTGAAAGAAATGCAAGGGCTTGGTGTCCCCGTTCCCCCCACACACACACACACACCATCAGGTACATATTTCTGACGTCCTGAAGCGAAAGCCTTTCCGCAACTGTCATGCACGAGTGAGCAGAAGCGGAGAACCCCAGTAACTGCCGCAAAATTACAGCGAAGCGCTTCCTGTGCGCCGAGGCTGCCGAAGCCGGGTAACCTTTACAATCGGGGCCGAAGAGAAACCAGAAAAAAGCACCAAATAGCTTCTTGTAATCTCGCTGGAGACTGGTCGGATGAAAAGCAAAAGAGTCTCGGCTCTCTTCTTCCTCTTGCTCACCGCTACGGTGGACGCTTCCAGCCTGCGGAAGAGGCAAAAAGCGAGGTGGTGACTTTGGACTTTGGGCTCAGCCGGGAACGGGAGTCTGGAGGGGAAAGGCGCGGCGTTCGCGCTCTTCTTCCATCTCTCGAGGGTGGACCTAGGCTAGACTGCTGTAGCTCGCCTCTCTGTCGACCTTTCTGTGGCTCTCTGTGGATAGACCCCTCCGCCCCTTCTAGGAAGCGCTTGCTGGTTGGCATCCCCGGAACTACGGAGAACTCCTGGCTAGGGTAAGAGATTAATTCCAAGTCATTTCCATTTTAAATCGGAGTAGGGCAAGGGTTTCAGACATCCCTGGAAAAGTCGCGGTTCTTCCGCAGAGAATTTACACACTCCCCTCCCTGCACAAAACGGTACTTGTAGGACATGTCAATCTTTTCCTGAAAACTGTACAGAACACTTTCTTTTTTGACATTTCAAAAGCGTTCTGCAGAGGAAAGTAAAAGCCGATACAGTACTTACACTCTGTTCCTCTTTGAGCTCTGCCCGTGACGAATGGTTACAGACTCATTTGAAAGAATTATAGTGAAAGAATCACTCTCAAATTAGCAGAAATACATTGTGCTTGTTTCAGAAAAGGAGTTTGGGAAAGATGTGGAAGTGAAATTGCAGAGGGGGGAGGGATCCTAAACTAAACGAGACTGGATGATTTGCCAGAGGCATTTTCTAACAAAATTTTAGTCCTTTGATCCTAGCAGTAGAATAGTAATTTTCTGAGGTTACCTTTATTAACCAGATTGGTCCTCAAAATAGGAAGTATTACTAGTTTCAGAAGTTGAGATTTCTGGTGAGAGAATAAAATTTGTTTCAGGCAGATCTTTTCTGCTCCTGACTGGTTTGTCACTATTGTTACTGCTGATTATGTGGGTGGCTAGAGAGAGTTCATCCAACCTCATTAATGAGCTATTTTATGATATCTGAGAAGTGATCTGAATATGCATTTGGTCATTGATCACATTTAACATCACGGTTCTGGTGAATTACCTGATTACTGGATTTCCAGGTTCAGTCTTGAATGCAACTGGATTGGTCACTTGTTCATATTTTATAAAATATTAATATTTTATAAAAGATTTTAGGAAAACTGTTGTAAATTATTTAGTCACTCCCAGGGTTACTTTGAATAATGCATTCAGTTAAATACTGATATACAGTGGGTTGCAGTGCTGTTGTTTTAAAAGTAAGTTACATACTTTCATCATTTATTTCCTGATGAATTAATCTTCTTGTAATGGATTTAAAGTTTTGTGAAACTTCCTGCATGGTTTCTGAAAATAAACTTAGATTATGAAAAAGTTTAAACCACTATAATTTACAAACTCAGCAAGTTATAATTTAAGATCCACAAACTTAACTATATCTTTCAACATCACTATTCAATTTTGTGGAGTTGTCTGTATTTTTTAAAAAATAGTAACTTGAGAAAATTATGGTTCTAAACCTATTTAGATTAAATGGAATAAATATCCAATATATTTATAAATTTCTACAATAAAACATTTGTTTCAAATTAAATATGCTTTGCTTATTTTTTTTCCCTCTTCTAAATATAAAATCTGCACACTTCAATAATCGCAAGTTTTCAGCATTTAAAAGGGTGGTTCTTTATTTTAGGGTAGTTAAAAAGCAAAAAAAGATTAGTTCAGAATTAACATAAACTGGCATTTACTTAAGGTTTTTTGGTGGTGAAATTTTGGATCAAAATGTTTTCTGCATTGATCTAAATCAGGAGGCTTCTTGATATTATTATTAGTGTTATTAATGTTAAATAGATAAACCCCCAATATAATTTATTTTAATGCTACAGTTATATAGCTTCCATAATAATTTAGTTTTCCCTTTGAAATATTATTTTAATTTTAAGGATATTCTCACTTGTGTTTGTTTCATATCAGAACTCTATCAAACTCCTTTCTCCACCCTACCCAGTCCCACCTATGCCTTGGCACAAGAGACTGATCTCAGCAACAATTCATAATCCAAGAGTCAGGTTTAGGTTTGGGTGAGTCTTTTTTCTTTACAAATCACTCCAAAGCAGTCTCTATATGGAAAGAAATGGTATTTCTCCAAGGGTCCCAAGAGCCCAAAAAGAAGATTTCCTGTATGTGGATCTAGCAAGACTAATATAGCCTTCTTCAGGCATATTACAACATCCAAGCCATTCAGGAGCCAGAAAATCTCATTGACCCCACAGCAAAATATACCATTGTCACAATGCTGGAGGCTAGCAACCTGCCCATCAACTCTGCAAAATTAGTCCAAGAATAATAAGGCAGGCAGCCACAACAGCTTCTAAAGTTTTGCTCCTTATTGCTAAATTATTGGAACAAAGCTTTGCTCATTCCATTCCACTCCTGCCAATGCCCAGTCATACCCAGAAGAAAATGAGGATTTCATATCTGCCTGGGTGGGCCTAGGATTCAACAATACAATTTAGCAAAAGCAGTTAGGCAGGGTCATGTGTCATCTTCAGACTAGGAAGCTCACAAGGAAATCCCATTAGTTTTGGAAGGACAAGGGTCTCAGCGAACATGCTGAGTATGATCCCTTTTTGAGTCCTGGTCTTTAGAACAATTTATCAAATATTAATTGACTGACAATTGTATAGTGCAGGGATGTTTTAAGGATAATAGGAGAAGGTGCAAACTTGTAAAACAGAATTGGGGTAGGAGCCAATTCTAATACTTGCACCCCATGAATTTCAGGGGATTTGTGGTGACTTTGGCTCCAATCCTTAGTGTGAAAAGAGGACATGAGCATATAAGGGTGAGGTTGTAATTTCATTAATTAAAATGAGAAAGCTGGGACAGTTCAGACAGAATAGAATTCTAAAATTGCTAGAAAAAATAAACATCCACCCATCTGCATACTTTGGGATAAAACCATAAACCATGATTTACTGAATAAACTATATTTTATTGATTGTATTGTAAATACCCAACTGGCTAAAATGTAAATCATGGTTTAGAAACCACAGTGCCTAGCTTGACAAAACACATATAGCCAGCACAGAACAAAACATACAGTTTTGCACACTTTAGACCATAAACAGGCTAAATAAGAGGAATACCTATAACACCTGGAGAGAAAAATAGACCATAGTTCCCTATTACCTGTATACAAAGTCTGGATACTGCACCAGTAAGAAATGTCTCTAATATTTAACACTCATCTGTAGAGATGTAGCCTGAGCTAGTTTCAATGCTTAGCCAGGATCAGAGAACAAATGACTCGTCAAAAAGCGGCTACCGAGAATGAAGTAAAAAAGCCCTTCCATGACCTGGAATCACATCTGACTAACTGAAGCTGACTCTTTGAAACAGATCCCCATGGAATCTCTGTGTGTATGTTAAGTGTGTGTGTGTACATGCACACACATTCATGCATATACATATATCTTTTAAAACAAAGTGATCTCTAATTGCTCTTCCCAGATAAGAACAAAGCCAGCAAGTACCATAGTGAATGACTTGTCCACCTATAAAGAAAGATTTAAAATGTAAAATGCAAGTCAGGTTTAAGAGCTTGAACTGTGCTTGGGGGGTGGGGGTGGGGGGCACAAGAGACAAGTTCTTGCAAGAGTTTAAATAAGAAACCAAGAAGAAAATCAAGCACCCTAACTCTAAGTTGACAACTCCTGGCTTGAATTATGGGCAAGAAAAGTCTGATTTAGTCTGAAAAGTCTGAAAAGGCCAACTAGCTTTTGTTGCTGCCAATTTCCCAGCTTCAGAATATTTGGGAATGGGTGGGCATGGGCTGTAGGATTCTGGCTCTCTTTTATGGCACAAGAACAAATTTCCTTCTCAATAGGGATTGAGCCTGTTAACCCAAGACAGCAGATCAGCTCCCACTGCCTCTACCCTCAAATCAAGAAGAATGTTTTACACCAGTAATGCAGCAGGGACTGAGCTCTTAAAGCTGGTCACTTGCATCTTAGGCCTTTTTACAGTGGCAAAAAAGGGGGAACCTGGCTGCTTGCCTTCCCTCTCTTCTACCTCTCCCTCTAAACATACAAGCATTTGGCACCATGAGCCAGGAGGCCTGTTCTTTCTCAGGCTCTGGACCAACTTCTTCAGAGTAAAACAGTTATCAATGCAGGCATGTTGGCTCTGATCTTGCCCTTAATAAATCCCATCGGAAATAATCAGGAGGGAAAGAGGGACTTAGGGGCTTCAGCCAGAAAGGACTGCTTAGCATATCCCAGCCTTGAGGAAGGCTTGTCCTTCAGGCAGCGCCACCCTGTGTTCAGTCTGTTCAGCTGAACTTTAGATACAGCAAAAGTAAAAGAAGCCTAGTTGTGCTGTAGAAGGGCCATTCTGGTAAGCCCATTTTGGGTGGGCTGAGCTAGTTCCCTCGAATCTGTTTTCCTCTAATCTGTTTGCTTCAAACAACACACAATGCTACTGTCATTCAAGTCAGATAAATTTAGCCCTCTAAAGCCAGTAAGGCACCTGTGCTCAAATCCAAAGGGGAAACTAAGCCATAGAACTCAGGGCAAAAAAATTCAAAAGCTTTGGGGGGGAAGAGGGAGAAGAGAGGCAGAGAGACTTGAGAAGCCCCTCGGACTGGGGAGCAGTGCCTTGCTAGCTGCCCAGCAAGTTTTCAATGGAGCTGTCCTACTGCTAAAATGAAGCAGTTATCCCTTCACTCTCCTTATGCTGGGATCAGAATAATGCTGTGGCATTATTTTGGTGACAAAAGGGTTTAGTCCTGGTTTAGCAAAGCTGGCCAGAAGTTGCTAGACTCTGTGCTGATTTTGCATACTCAGTCTTGAACTTTGCATAACAACTACCACTTTTATACAGCATTAAAAAAAATCCTTGATATTGGGATGGGGTGAAAAGTGGCAGAAAGTCTCTACAAGGCAGGTGCAAAAGATGTCCCCATGCTGTCTTACTGCCTTGGCTGCCCACTCAATCTGAGATCAGCATATTCAAAAAGGTTGCACAAGAAAAATTGTATGGAGCATCTTGAATTGACACTGGCCATTTTTACATGCAGTCCTAGGCCTGTGATTTTGGAAGACACTGGATGGGCTTTTTCTCTTTCTGGTTAGAAGCTTCAACAGGGACCCCAGTGTATCAGGTTTTAGATTACAGAAGCCAGTCCCTGGTCACAGAAGCATCTAGGAAAGAAAAAAATCTATTACCTAGTTTCCCTTCTGTAACCAGATTTAAATGTGATTCTTTAGGAAAATGAACCCAGCTCATTTTAGAGATTGATGGATGTGTTGCTGATGGGGCAAATTAGGTCTCTTGCCCACCTACACTCCATCTCTGTAAGGTAGCTAATCCAGTTTCCTGAAACATTTGTATTACATTCCCAACACAGCAGGACTTACTATTGACTAGGTCCAAAAATATCTACTTCTTTCTTAAAAGGCTTGAGCTCTCCAGGCAATTTCTATATATACTTAAGCTCCCAGCCTTAAACTTAGAAAACAAATCCTGAGGATTTTTGTAGTCTCTCTTTCGGAATGCAGCCCAGAGGAACAGACCAGACTTTTTTCTTGCATAAAAAGGGAACAATTCTCCTTCAGTTCCCACTCCACTCATTTGCAGGTCTATTTAGCCCTGACGACCTAAATCCACTTTGCATTGGTTCCACTACCTGATGGCAATGTGAACAATTTCTGTGCAAACAGCAATTGCAAAATGGTAGCAGTGCATGGTGTATTGGAAGATTTTGAGCCTGATTTGAACCTCTCAGCAGGAAAATATCTGCAAAGTGAAACAGCTCAATTTCCATTGTGAACATCCTGTGTTATATGAGCATTTCTATCTCTGGAAAAGTGTATCAACTTCCTAGCAAGTCAAAACATAGTTGTGGTCCACAGACAATTGCTTGAAACACTTTTATCAGTGTTTCATTAGCAACATGTGTTGATATTGTTTTAGAGAAAGGCATATTGCCTGCTTGACATTTGAACGCCAAGGTGCCTGTGTCTCACCTTTCTTTTAAGCATGCCAACAAGTTCTAAAGCACTGAGTTGCCACCTGAATCTGAATGCAAGATTTGCCAGAAAAGGGTCCACTAAATTAGTTTTATCCACTAAAGAGTCCTTTACAAGCAACTGGAACACAACAGGAAAAAGGGGTAGCATGGATGCAGCCTGAATGCATATTCTCCCAGATCGTTACATTCAATGAGATTTACTCAAAAGTGTGGTGTCTACAGAATTACAATATTCTGTACAATAGGAATTACAATAGGAATCCTTTTTTTCAGAAACAAATTTCGTTTATTTGGACATAAGATTGAATGATTTAATAAAAGAAAAAAGTTTTCTGTGAGAAAAAATGTGTCACAGAACTTAGTCTTACAGTTCAGGACACAATTGTGGAGATACATTTCTTACTTGAAGGGATGTCCACATTTTCGAAATATCCCACAAGCTCAGAAACTGGGGATAAGGCGGGTCATCTTTCAGCCTTATCTCAGATATTCAAGCATTCTGATGTGATTTAAAATATGCTTGATGAAGTGAACGGCTCACCCTCACATCCAACTTACGTAAGATCAATCTGATCGTCTGGCTCCAGCAGAAAGGTAAAAGAGAAAACCACCTGAGAGACGAAGGGGACCATAGGGTGGGGGTGAGGGGGGTTAGAATTCAAGCGGACATCCCGCCTCTGCAGACTGCGGTCTCCTGTCTGCAAAATTTGCAATACCACAATCGAGCGATTTAAGGCTAGGCTTGTGTCCAGTGGATGAAAGCCCCCTCAAATTTGACAAATGTCACAAATGGGCCTAAGACTCCGGCCTTATTGAACTTCCAGGAGAAGGGTCCGCTTTAGGCGATTTTAAGCAGAGAATCTGGCTGGTTTTTATCGGGTACAAAAGGAAGGTTTCGTTTGAAATCCATAGGCTGAATTGAAGAGGACGCTCTGGAAATATTTCGCTGCTCGGGCTATTTTATTGTCACCCCAGTTCGTTTTCAATTAACAGTTCTCCGTCCACCGAGGAAGCCCCGGGAAGCATTTTAGCAGCAGCTCCGAGGAAAATTAACCACGAAGTTTTTATAGAAAACACGAGAAAATCCCAAAGCCCTCATCCAATTACGCCTTGATGCCGCCTTCTTAATGCAGAAGCCCCTTTGAGGGCGTTGACACCCGTGGCTAATTCACGAAGGTTTATTTGGGTACAAAAGAAGGACCTCCTTGGGGCCCAGCTGTGACCACGGAGCGCAGCGACTTAGGACAAATGGAGGGGGGGGCTTCCGATTTCAGAAAACCCCAGGCTCCTTCAGGGCGCCCCGAACTCTGTTTGGGAAGTTGGCTCCTCAAACTGCGAGGAATCCAACTACCCAGAGCCATGCGCGGGCTTTGTCTCGCTCAAAGCGGATCCTTAAGCCCACAGTGGCAACAAAACAAAACGAACAAAACTCCCGCGCCTCGGCTGGTGACAAACCACAGGACCCGCAGCGCTGGGACAGCCTCGGAATTGGCTTTGGTGCTTTCAAGGCACCGCCGTCTGGACGCGATTAGCACCTTGCACGTAACCTGGGGGATTGTTGGGTGCGGCTGGCTTGGGAAAATCTCGCGGCATCCTCTGCTCCTTCACATTAAGGCAGATTTGCCGCGTATTATTCTCCGCCAATGACCGAGGCCGCAGGGGAGAAAAGTGAACAAGTTTGGGTTGCCCGTCTCGGTTTCCTCGGAAAACCACACTGTAGCCAACCACATTTTGACCCACCGGTTTTACTCCTAGCCCAGAAAGGAGCAGAACTAAGGCCATTCCTTTCATTCGTCCCAGGAAAATGTCAGACGTTAACGGGGTTCGGTTGACATATTCGCTGGCCTGTGAGTCTGCTTGATTTTCCTCCTAGTGGTACTTAAGAAATCTCACCCAGTTCCCACCAGAAAACCTGAAAGAAGCCTTCCGGGGTCCTTGACCCGCCGCCTTTCAAGAACAGCTTACTCCCAGCCTCCCCGAGGGATAAGGAGAACTCGTGTGAATGTAGACCTGAGCCAGACGCAGCCCGACTTCAAAAGAGACGGAAGCTGCCCCCCACTCTTACCAGCCTGACTCGTAGCCAGTGGGATTCCGCTGAAAATTTCTCCAGCAACACTTTCAGAGCCAGGCAAACTAAAGCCAATTGCCCCTTCCCGACAGAGAGAAAGCGGAAAGAGAGGGAGTTTACTATAAAGATGTAGGAAAACTTTCACCGGGATAGCGAGTGGGTGGATGGGTGGGGAGGAAGGGAGGGAGGGGGGAACCATCCCTGCAGGCCAGGAAGATAGAGAAGGAAAAGGTTGAAACGTGTAGACTACGGTACGTGGGTCCTTTGCGACCTTCTCCCAGGAGGACTGATCCACCGCGGGGCCCCCACCGCCCCCTCCTCATTAAGGCCAGCAGCTGAAAAGGAGTTCCAGAACCCACTTCCCCCACGGAAGAAGCGGCCCAACTCTGCTCGCAGCTCCGGCCCCGCCCCGCAGGCCATATTTCAAAGCCCCTTCCCAGTTGTCCGGGCTACACTGGGGCGGGAGCTGTTCTCCGGCCGCGTTGGTGCAGATCGGGCGACTCTGCCCCGATGCGCTTCCAGTCGCGCGAATCCCAAGGCGGCTGGGGGAATCCCAAGGCGGCTGGGGGGGGGCGTTGCAGCCCTCCAATCTCTGACTGAACGGCACTGGGTCGCTCACCGCTCCAGCAGGCTTCCCGGAGGACCGCGTCGTCCTCCTGCCGATCCGGGACACCGTCGGCACCCGCCTACTCTGGTTCCTTTCCCCGCGGCAGCGACGACCGCTACTTCGCGTCGCCGCTTCCCATCGCGGTCGCCAGAGTGGACGGCGAGGCGGGAGCAAGCGAGCGAGGGAGCTTCCTTCCCTCCGAGCTTGGCGAGCGAGCCTCGCCTCCTCCGCTTCCCATGGCAATTATTCTGCCTTTTAATGCCACTCGGGGAGAGGGACCAACCCCCACCCCCACCTTTATTGCCGCTGATTGAAGAAAGCGCCCTGATCGACAGGTGAGAGCCGCCGCTCGCCCGGGGAAGCCGGCGCGCTTAGGAGCCGCGCTCGCCCGCTCGCTCTAGCCAGCCCGCCCGCTCGCCCGCCCGCCCTTGCTTTGCTTAGGAGGCTCGAAGCTTTCGTGGACTTGCGTCCCAAGGTCTTCTCCAAGCGTTGTAGGCTGGCTGGGCCGCCGAAGCTTCCCAGAATCCTGCCGTCCATTCAGTTATCTCCTCGGGAATTTTCAATTTGTCCTGGTAAAATCAAATATTTTCAAGGCAATGTAGTTTATCTAGGGTTCTAGACGATTCGCTGGAATGAAGGCTATAGTTCCCATTGTAATCAATGTCCAAGTACCTCCAAGTCTTACGGTGGTAGCAAGGATGGCCCCTTGCTGAAAGTTCAGGGCTAGAATAAGGTCACGGTGATCTGCAGGAATTTTCTTTTTCTGATCTTTCAAAAGCTCTTAAAAGACTGGCCTATTTCAGAAAGTCATCCCCTCATTTTATTTGATTTGATGTCGCCATCTGTTTTGTTTTCTTTGCTTTGTTATAGTGCCATTGTATTTTCATTTCTTTTACTAAGTATATTTTATGTTATACTTTTTCTATGTATGTCACCAGGTGTCATTTCCATTGCCATGACATGAAAATATGTTAAATAAATAACCACAACTGATTTATGGCTGTTTTGTCCAACCTGCTGTCTTCCACATACAACTCCAGCTTCCATAAGCTCAGTGAGTGTGCATTATGGCACTTGTGGTCCATCCTTTTTTGAAGGATCCGATTTGAGGGAGGCAGTCAATAGTGTCACCTGGAGTACTATCCCTTACCCAAGCTCTTTGAAGAAAACCCATGGAAATCAATGGTACTCCCTGCTGAGTAGAGAAAACATCCCAGGATTGCTGTCTTGCCTTTGTGGCTTGTGCTGCACATTCTTTGGGAATACATATCTCCACAGTGGTGGTGCCTCTATGCTATGTGTCCAAATGTGATTCTGTGACACTTTTTTTTAAAGTTCCTGATTCCACCTTTGGGAAGAGAAAAAGCAGCATTGCCTGAGGATCTAGCTGGGATCCCAAGAATAATATTGCCCACTTTTTATTAGAAAGAAGCATTAGAAAGAAATCAGCAGGTAAGCAGTGCTTACTAACAGCTAAGTAAAGTGAGCAACAACTTGAATGTTCTCAAAAGGCTTAGGTATCAGCCTTGTACAAACTCAGGGAAGGGAGGAGGACAGTGGAACCATTAATCCTTCAACTCCATCCAGTTATGCTGTTCAAAATTCTCTCTCACTGAAACTAGCAGTGCACATCAGTCAAGTATGGAGTACAGACTTGCTTTAACTTTTGAAAGAATTATGGTAATCTAAAGCTACACTCTTTGGAATTCAAAGCAGTTTGGAGTTCAATTCTGATCTATACCCTCATTGATTTGCTCGCTGGCACTCTTTTTCAAATAAGCTGCATTTCCTAAGGCTCTAATTCCTTTCCACGACTTGCTCTGGAGTGGAGAAGGGATAAAATATTTGTAGGGATAATGTCTCCACTACAAACCCATGGGGAAGTGCTTTGCAGTTGTATCACCATAAATAATTGATCTCTCTCAATTTCAGGCTGCAAAAAGCTGGGCCATATGTGGGAATCTCTTGGTTACAATGGAAATAGTTTGTGCCTGTTTTCTTGTGTATTGTCACTTCACGTTTAATGAATTTGCATCCACAAGCTAGGTTCACTTCTGATCAAGAGACCTCCCTATGGATACTCCCTGGGAAAAGTCCCGGCAAAGCAAGTTACTGGTAGCAACAACCTGCAGTTGTGCCTGCACTTTTCCTAAAGTTCAGGTCGATTTATAACAATCTTTAAGAGCCGTGGTGGTGCAGAAGTTAGAATGCAGTACTGCAGGCTAATTGTGCTGACTGACGGCTGCCAGCAGTTAGGCAGTTCAATGCTCACTGGCTTACTCAGCCTTCCATCCTTCCGAGGTCGGTAAAATGAGGAGCCAGATTATTGAGGGCAATATGCTGTTTCTGTAAACTGCTTAGAGCGGGCTGTAAGGCACTGTGGACCGATATATGTCTAAATGTGATTGCTGTTGCTTTAAGATAAGGTATTTCATTTTACCATAGTGCAGACCAGGAAGAAAACAAGAAAGCTAGGAGGGACATCTCTCGCTATTTTTACACAATGCTCAACACTCACAACTATAAAGTAGCACATCACATTTTATTCTCATTGTACAACTCAGCCCTGCACTTCTGGGAGCAATGAGAACCTAAAACCTTGGGTTAATTTAGTAAACATAGTCTGGTACTACAGTAAGAATGGTGTGGGTATTCCATTATGATGCACTTACGTTTGGCTCTCCTTTAGCTAGCTATATGAAAGTCAGCCGTTTATAAACCATGGATTAGGTCTTAGTGGGATATCTGAAATTCCCTATCTACCATATCTCAATTCAGCAAAATTTTGATCTAGCTAGTATTGAGTCTGCTTAGCAGGTGAACTTGTAGGATTCCTCCAGCTGGCACTTACCAGTTATTTTTCCCAATGCTCCATCCCAATTTCTCTCTGGTTATTCCCCCAACAACCTTGGGGGGAAAGCGAGGAGGGTGAGTGTGCAACTAGCTAGGAGGTTCGGAGTAGGAGTGGGGGGGGATATCGCCAGCTGGATTCCTGGAGCCAGCGCCTTTGGAAAGCCCTGAGAGAAATGCGTGAGGTTTGGAATTGCTGCCTGGAAGTCAGCCAAAGGAATCTCCAAGTGCGGACAGTCAAGAGAGAGGGCTTGAAGCAGGTGATGATTTTTTGGTGCTGGCTTGCTGCTGAGAGGACCAGACATTGGAGAAGAAAGCAGAAAGATATTCCTTGTCAGATGAGGAAACACCATCTCATTGCTGAGACGACTTACACGCCTCTTGGCACATGCCCACATTTCTGGACAATGCAAAAGGCTGGCCAGCCTGCCTCTGAGAATACATTTATACTCTCTGAGGGCAAGATTCTCAAACTCCCCTACTAGTATTGTGGTCATTACAGACGACCTAAGTCCTAAGCAGATTTCATATGGCTTGGTTTTATTTTCCACCAAATTAAGCTGCAGTTTTATACTTGAAGTGTCTATGAAAAAATCTCCTTAAGTCCAGATGGACACACTTCAGGTGCATCCAACCTGACTTTTCCTGGTTTTGACACCGAGTAAAGGACCCTTCTGCAAATAAAACATTATAGCAGAAACTCTCTGGGACCCAGTTCCTTCTTTAGTAGTAAGGACAATAAAAAAATGTTGCATCCACACAAATACTACATATAGAAAATTTAACCTCAGAGTTAACCACCTTTTTTTTAACTTGAAAACCCTTATTCGGAATAAGAATGGATGGCGTCATTTTAAAAAAATCACAAAATGATCTTTTGAATCTCACTCTTAATCATACAGAGCAAGATTAGGACGAAACTCAGGAAATTCAGCAGAAAATTGAAAAGACAAACCATCTATCAGATCTGAGAGACGAAGGGGCCGTAGGGTGGGAATGAGGGGAGGCTAGATAGAGAAGTAATAATTCCTTCAAGCGGACATCCCGCCTCTGCAGACTGCGGTCTCCTGTCTGCGAAATTTGCAATACCACAATCGAGCGATTTAAGGCTAGGCTTGTGTCCAGTGGATGAAAGCCCCCTCAAATTTGACAAATGTCACAAATGGGCCTAAGATTCCGGCCTTATTGAACTTCCAGGAGAAGGGTCCGCTTTAGGCGATTTTAAGCAGAGAATCTGGCTGGTTTTTATCGGGTACAAAAGGAAGGTTTCGTTTGAAATCCATAGGCTGAATTGAAGAGGACGCTCTGGAAATATTTCGCCGCTCGGGCTATTTTATTGTCACCCCAATTCGTTTTCAGTTAACAGTTCTCCGTCCACCGAGGAAGCCCTGGGAAGCATTTTAGCAGCAGCTCCGAGGAAAATTAACCACGAAGTTTTTAAAGAAAACACGAGAAAATCCCGAAGCCCTCGTCCAATTACGCCTTCTTAATGCAGAAGCCCCTTTGAGGGCGTTGACACCCGTGGCTAATTCACGAAGGTTTATTTGGATACAAAAGAAGGACCTCCTTGGGGCCCAGCTGTGACCACGGAGCGCAGCGACTTAGGACAAATGGAGGGGGGGGCTTCCGATTTCAGAAAACCCCAGGCTCCTTCAGGGCTCCCCGAACTCTGTTTGGGAAGTTGGCTCCTCAAACTGCGAGGAATCCAACTACCCAGAGCCATGCGCGGGCTTTGTCTCGCTCAAAGCGGATCCTTAAGCCCACAGTGGCAAACGAACAAAGCCGCCGCGCCTCGGCTGGTGACAAACCACAGGACCCGCAGCGCTGGGACAGCCTCGGAATTGGCTTTGGTGCTTTCAAGGCACCGCCGTCTGGACGCGATTAGCACCTTGCACGTAACCTGGGGGATTGTTGGGTGCGGCTGGCTTGGGAAAATCTCGCCGCATCCTCCGCTCCTTTGCCGCGTATTATTCTCCGCCAATGACCGGGGCCGCAGGGGAGAAAAGTGAACAAGTTTGGGTTGCCCGTCTCGGTTTCCTCGGAAACCCGCATTTAGCCAACCACATTTTGACACACCAGTTTTACTCCTAGCCAAGGACACAAAGTGCGCACCCAAGTGCAAAGAAAAGAGCAGAACTCGCGAAAGGCCATTCCCTTCACTGCTCGTCAAGGAACAACGAAGACTCCTGTAAATGTAGTCCAAAGTCAGATACAGCTCAACTTCGAAACATGGAAGTTGCGCCCCTCTTTTACCCGGACCCTGCCTCGTCACCCAGCGCTTTTTGAGGCCAGGCAAACGAATGCCGGCTGCCCCTTCCCAAGAGAGGGAGACAGACAGACACAGAGAGGGGGGAGTGAGAGAGGGAGAGGGAGGGAGAGGGGGAGGGGAGAGAGAGAGAGAGTCAGGGAGAGAGGGCTATAAAGATGTAGGAAAACTTTCACCGGGATAGCGAGTGGGTGGATGGGTGGGGAGGGAGGGGGGAACCATCCCTGCGGGCCAGGAAGATAGAGAAGGAAAAGGAGGTTGAAACGTGTAGACTACGGTACGTGGGTCCTTTGCGACCTTCTCCCAGGAGGACTGATCCACCGCGGGGCCCCCCACCGCCCCCTCCTCATTAAGGCCAGCAGCTGAAAAGGAGTTCCAGAACCCACTTCCCCCACGGAAGAAGCGGCCCAACTCTGCTCGCAGCTCCGGCCCCGCCCCGCAGGCCATATTTCAAAGCCCCTTCCCAGTTGTCCGGGCTACACTGGGGCGGGAGCTGTTCTCCGGCCGCGTTGGTGCAGATCGGGCGACTCTGCCCCGATGCGCTTCCAGTCGCGCGAATCCCAAGGCGGCTGGGTGGGGGCCCCTCCCGTTGCAGCCCTCCAATCTCTGACTGAACGGCACTGGGTCGCTCACCGCTCCAGCAGGCTTCCCGGAGGACCGCGTCGTCCTCCTGCCGATCCGGGACACCGTCGGCACCCGCCTACTCTGGTTCCTTTCCCCGCGGCAGCGACGACCGCTACTTCGCGTCGCCGCTTCCCATCGCGGTCGCCAGAGTGGACGGCGGGGCGGGAGCAAGCGAGCGAGGGAGCTTCCTTCCCTCCGAGCTTGGCGAGCGAGCCTCGCCTCCTCCGCTTCCCATGGCAATTATTCTGCCTTTTAATGCCACTCGGGGAGAGGGACCAACCCCCACCCCCACCTTTATTGCCGCTGATTGAAGAAAGCGCCCTGATCGACAGGTGAGAGCCGCCGCTCGCCCGGGGAAGCCGGCGCGCTTAGGAGCCGCGCTCGCCCGCTCGCTCTAGCCAGCCCGCCCGCTCGCCCGCCCGCCCTTGCTTTGCTTAGGAGGCTCGAAGCTTTCGTGGACTTGCGTCCCAAGGTCTTCTCCAAGCGTTGTAGGCTGGCTGGGCCGCCGAAGCCCCGAGAGTACTCTTAGCTGCAGAGTAACCTCCACAACGGAGGTTCGGAACTGGTGAAAAGAAATGCGTAACCCTCTCAACTGAGCCACTGTTTTGGGGAAATCGGAAGGAGTAGGTCCTGCGGAAATGCAGTGATCAAGCCACCAGCTCAATCCCTTTTTCTCCCCGGATCCGTCCAGTTTAGAAAAGCACAGGTGGGGGGGGGGGGCAGGTGCCAGGGACTGATTGTCTGGAGGCTCACCAAACGGGACCACCGAACCCACCCAGCTCCCCTGCGGTCAGCAGAGAAGACTTGGAGTAGATGATCCTTTCCATCTCATAGTCCAAAGGAGAGGAGACTGCTGGGGAGGAGAGCAGGAGGAGACACTTTGCCAGGATGCCACAGCCTCCCTCTGGAGAACCTTTCTTGGCCCATAATAGCCAATCGACGTCTCCCTGACAAGAGGTTGTTGAACATTTAATTAAGTTTGGTGTTACATTGCTTTTCCAAGAGTTGATGCCAAGTGTTGTATATCATCAGAAAAGGAAATAATAAATTTTATTTTACATTAAAAAGCCTCTTAAATGCCTTCCAAAGAATCTCTGCTAATTTGGGCTGTAGTGGATTTCACATCAAGGGGTAAATATCATAGGTTAGAAATCTCCCAGGCTTCAGTCACCATTGCTTGCTCAAATGCAAGTCCTCATGAAGGAAATCAGAAAGTTTTCAGAGCAGAATCCTTGGTTTTGTCCCCAGATATGCTTTTAATGGATCTTATCAAGGCAAATACTGGTATTCTTATCTCCAGTGGTAGCTGAAAGCTACTCTAAGCAAGTTTTCAACGGTGCGGTATGTCCTTCTTTATGTCTGTCAAGTTTTCACCAAACTTACTTGGTGTGAAAAAGGCACTGTCCTAGATCTGCCAGGAATTACCTACCCAAACAGAGACCTTTCTCTAGGATTAGAGGCGGTTAAGCAGGAGAATTTGGGAATGGGTGTCTGAGTCAGGGAATCCTCTGATTCATGGGTTATGAAATTTGTGTTTTCTCCTCTACCCTGCTTTGCAGGACTTTTGGCACACCTGAAAGGAGTCCTTGGTCAATGAGATTGCTACACCTTCCACTGTTACTAGCCAAATTGTCCAAGTTAAAACCCACAGACATCAGTGGCTGACAGCCTCTCCTTTCCTTTATCGTCCCCCCCCAAGACTTTTCTCCCTCTCCTTCCCTCCCACTGTTGCGCCTGTGCTTTTTCAGTGCAGTGGGAGATTTGATGTTTTCAACAATCTGCAAATACTCCATTTGTGGCATGTGTGAGGATGTGTGGGTTTAATTGCAGAGGATGCTTGTTTTTGCTTAAACTTGGAAACCTGGTAAATTTCAGTGGTGAAGAAAGAAATTATAAACCTCTCTCTCTCTGCAACACATTCATAAAAGTAGGACTTACTACTTCTTAGAAGGGATGGGGGCAGGCTCCAGCATCATGTTTGATCCATCACGTTCTTTTTAAGGGAAATGAACTTTGTGCTGACTTCCTACCTGGTGACAGGGGGAAAATGTTTCTGGGCTTTGTGCTGTGCTGAAAAGGCAGAAGTTTGAGAGAGTCTCTTTTAAAGCTCAAGAGCCCACTTGAGCCACAACTCAGGCAAGGAAGCCCTTGGTGGTCTTCACTTCTTATCATTCCTAACAATGCAAGACCCTTCTAAGATCTAAGAGGGTTATATTTCTAGATAATCACAGTTTTCAATGTCCCATTATACCATGCAGATGCACCAAAGAAGCCCAAAAACATAAGAAGGAAGGGGTTGTTCCCTAGAAGTTGGTATTAGGGGATTCAAGATTCAAGGCTAATCGGCATTTATAGCTCAATTTTCTAGAAATTGTGCACCTAAACTGGGACTGTAACCATGCCTGATAGCAGTGAGTTACAGCTTAAGTCACCATCATGATACAAAAGTGCTGCCTTTTATTGATCTTGCTTTTCCCAGTACTTGGTTTTAATAGGCAATCTCAAATGTTTACATTGTTAAGAGGAAAAAAACTTTTTATATCCACATTTTGGTGCCATAAATAATTGTATTTACTTTTATAATGCAGACTCCCCCATAATCTAAAAGCACTGATACAGCAGTCTTCCCTATTAAGGAACTATTTTAGTCCTCTACTCATTTTAGTTACATCTTTCCCAAGGCTACAATAACTTTTAGGCATGATGACCACATCTTTTATAAGGAAATTGGCTGTTATATTTCAAATGTCCTTCTTAATTGCAATAATAGACTCTCTGCTTTTTTTTTAACAGTAGTCACATACATTGACATTTTATTAAGCTACCCACTATTTCTACCTTCACTGGAGAATAAGTCTCAGGGAACTCAGTGAGTAAACATATCTAGAATTGTATTGATAGGCCTTCTGATTCACTCAGAAGCTCAAGGCATGTGTTTAATCCTTCCTGTATTAATAAAATATATGGTTGGCTCTTCCAGCAGGCCTTTTGCAAATTTTCTCAAAAGTAAATTATCTTTTAATTCAGCAGGTTTTCTGACAATGTGCATCAGACTAATGTGCACCCAGCAATCCTATTTAGATTCCAAACTTTATCTCAGTGGTTTTCATGATACATCCTGCTTATCTCCTTCCTCCAATTACATGGGCATAGAATTGTCATCCTGATCTTACTTATTCTGGGTTATTATTATAATTTTGTTTGACAAATCTATAATATTGCAGGATAAGCAAGTATGTTTAAGAGACTATGCTTCTGATCATACATGTGAATTTTGTGTTTACCTAAACAGGGATTAGATTAGATTACACAGAACACTAATCCTAAACTAAACTCTTTAGTTGGAGAGTTTTTAACCAGGTTAAAATTCAGGAATTGCATTTGTATAGCTAGTTAAACTTTAATTTTTTTTCATCAGTTTTTAATTTTTAAGTGTGTTGGAAAAATTCATTTGACTCAGGTAGTAAATGGTTTACAGTTTAGCTGAAATCCAGAAAATGAGTTAATCGAGGGATCGAATTAAGCATGTCGTCTGAATTCAGTTGGAAAATTAGCCATCCGTATTTTAGCATACTTTGGGGAAATGGAAATCCCAGTTCTTGCGTGCAGCTATTCGAAGCCTTCCTAGAAAGGCTGCTCTGTGAGTTGGGAGCCACATTCGGACGTCGGTTCACAAATTCCGCTAAGCCATATGGGGTTTGGAAGTGGTGAGACGCGCCCATCGATTTTGAGTTCACTCCTTGAGTTACGCTCAAACCAGATCTTCCAAATGACAGATTAGAGCAATCTGTGCGAAGTTGCTGTCCGAGTTTTAGGCTTTACCGGCAGATAAACCCAACTGACTTGGTGCTTCAGGATTTCCCGTCCCATCCTTGCCGACGCCGAGATTGTCTGGGGAGTATTGCCGCTCTTTCCGCTGCTCTTTCCGTGCTGTTCCGTCGCCTTTTCCTGCTCCCCTGCCACCACCACTACCACCCAGAAACAGCGGCGTTTTGGCCGGTACTCCGAAACAGGCTACTTTGTTCCGAGCACGGATTGATGAGGCGCCAGTGGTTTGAGAACAGCATCCTGGGCGCGGAAGGTTCGGGCAGAGCACGCTTCGCACGTTCCTTAAATTAGCGGAGAATTCCGTTTCTAGTCCCTCTACGGGTAACGTCGGCAATGACTTGACATATGAAGTCCTTTCCTGCCAGCCCAACGCGTCTTTTTCAAAGCAGTGTGATTTCTGCCGCAGCAACATATACCTGAGAGTAATCTCTATTGCTTTATGGATTTAAGCAACTCTCTCAAACCCATGTCGCCTGGATGGAAAGAAGATTAACAGAACCCATGCCCAGTTTATTGTAGCACAACGGAGCCGAGGCACCTACCAAGATATAGAAGTCCAAGATATAATAGTAAAGAGGATACGATACGGTTGGCATTTTAGGACGGTAGCGGGTAGACAAGTTAGAAGCTCAACCTTTCAGACCATTGAGAAATGGAAACAGAAAAGGCTGGAGATTTCCTGGGTCTCCTTTCTTTTCCAGGTGGACCTACAGAACCCTGCTAGTTGCTATTTAATTAGGAAAAGCTCTGAGAGCCAGAGCATGCTGAGATTTGAGGAGTCCTCAGCTAAGTCTAAAATCAGAAATGGGTGTGGTACTTTGTGGAACAGGTAAAAAGCAGCTGTTTATGTTGATTAAATATGATTGTTCCTTGTGGCTACACAAATTTGAGTCCCTGAATTGTAGTAGGCTGTAATGGGGATTTCTGCACTAAAATAACGATCCAAGAGAAAAGTTTTAGCAAGATCTAGATCTTCAAACCTAAAGTTTAGTTCAAACATATTATTTAGCTATAAAGGTGGAACAGTATAGCTTTTGTGTATTTTAACTTACTTTAAGATATATATATGTATATGTATATGTATATATATATATTTAAGCAGTGTGAACTAGGACCCAACGGCTTCTACAAAATTTAACCCAAATAATTTGTCAAAAAACCAGCAGAAGTCTATGAGGCAATTTCACCTAATCTAATCCTGATACTATATGGCAGGAAATCAGGATTACTCATTACCATATTTGTATTATATGTACAAATATGGACCTAGAAATGCTAAAGTTCCTTCAATTCTTTTGTAATTGTTTGCAGGAAACTTGATTGAATGATTTCTTATTTACATAATTTGAGAAGCTAATTTGTTAAAAAATGTCATTATTGCTTGGTTAAGCAGGGTGACTATGATGTATGAACAGGAGAAACCATGCAATGGGCTTACAACCTCTTTGGTCATTAAGTGAATTATCAGAGTTGTTAAGATTACAATTTTATTTCCATGTTCTCTATTAACTCACTTTGTCACAAGTAGTTGTGAATCACACGAAAAGCAGTCATATGACTGCAGGATGCTGCAACAGTGACAAATGTGAGGACTAGTCTCAAAGCTACTTTTTACACCATTGCTATTTTCTCCTTAAATGAGTCTTTGTGGATCTTTCATTTGCCTGTAACTCAGTTGCAGACCAAAATGTATTTGTTTATATGGACAGTAGACTGCTAGTGCTGACCAGAAACACTACAAACTGTACCATTATGCAGATAAGAGTAGAACCCTCCTAAATTTTAACAGAATGTGTACATATTAAAAAAGGCATGAAACAGACTGACATTCCTCTTTTAATTTTTATTTCAGCAATGCATACCACTTTAAACTTGAATTTTAATTTCATGATTTTTTCTCCATCAATTGGGATGAGAACATGCCTCTTCTGGTATATACAAAACAAGCTCTGTAATAAGTCCTTTCCCTCAACACCTTATGAGGGGGTCGGCCAAGATGAATTATTTTTGCAAATAAATAAATAAATAAATAAAAATGAATCTACGACTCTTAAGATCAATGTTAGCCTAAGATCACGAAAGCATGCCATGCATACCGGGGTGGGCTTCAAAAATTTCAGCAACCAGTTCTCTGCCCGGTTGCTGAGTGGATGTGGCCATGGTGGGCATGGCTTAGTCGGCCTCCTGCACCACAGCGGGAGGCTGCTTTCACCCTCCCTGTGTTCTGGAAGCTTTCCTCAAGCCTCCAGGAGGGACAAAACTACATCCCCTGGGCTCTGGAGGCCCTCCGGAGGCTGGAAATAGGCCCGTTTCCGGCCTTCCCGAACTTCCAGGAGGCCATTTTTTTTTGCCTTCCCCAGGCCCCAGAGGCTTTCCTTGAGCCTCCAGGAGGGTGAAAACGGCTTAACCTGGACTCCGGAGGCCCATTTTTTGCCCTCTCTGAGCCTCTGCATGGGCCCTGTGCTTACCTGGCATCCAAAATGGGCAGCATGTGGACTCCTGGGAGGTGAAGGGTGGGGTGGGCGGGGCCAGCCAGGGGTGGGATTTGCGGGTTCGCCGAACTGTGCAGAATCTTAGTAGAGGATCACCCGAACCCGTGGGAATATATACTGTATCAGTCCAAGAAGGACTCTCTTGTCATATTTTCCCTGGCCATGGAATGGCATTCACAGATGTCAAATTGCGACAAAATCTATGAAGAAGTATTCTTATAGTTTTCTTTTAATATTTTTATTATTAGAGGAGTGAAATAGAAGGAATAAAGTCTGTATTAGATAGTGACAAATAAAAGAAAGAGAACAACTACTAAGCACAAATAAAAACACTGTGGGATAACATGGCAGTGACACATTCTCCCCATGACTTCCACTTGTTTCTCTCACTGTTGACCACAATTTAGATTTTTATCATTTACTTTGAACATTGAAAATCATTGTTAGTATCTCTTAAAGCCCTTTCATCTATTATTTAATTGGTCTTATAACTTCTTTCCTAGAAACCATATCCCATATGTCTAAATTTGCCCTGTTGTATAATAGGTAGTAAATAAAAGGAGTTATTCTTACTTAAATTTGCTTGAACTTCTATTGTATATTGTCAATTTTGTCATTGCTGCATATTCTCCTTTTTTATTCTCCCAATCTTGTATTGTCAACAAAATTCTTCTTTTTCAATGTTGCACCAAATTTGTTCTTGCAGCAACATATATTTTATTGTGTTGCTTTTCATTTAGGTTTTCTGAGATCATAAGTAATAAAAGTATGTATGGTTTCTTTTATTTTTAGGATTTTCTGAGCATCTTTTGTTTATGTCTTTCTGGTATCTTTGAAATTTTCTTTTATATAATCACCACACATGATAAAAATGTTTCTTCTTTGTTACATGATCAGCATTTATGTTATATGATTTGTCTATCATAATCATTATTGGTGTAGATATGTATCATCTGTAACATCTTTTATAATAATTTCTCTTAAATTAGATTTCTCTTAAATGAACCACAGTATTGTACTATGATTATTTATTTGAAGTTTTGTATCCACTTTAACATGCAATTTTTTTATTTGTTCCATTTCTTTGCCATATTTCAATATATTCTCACATTACTGAACAGGTTGCAAAGATTCCTACAGTAAATAGAAATTCCAAACAACTCTTCTGTTTGAGATTAGAGTCAACAGTAAAGAGAATGGTCTTTAATGCTTTTATGCTGTTTTTTGTTCAATTTGGTTTTAAATATTAAGAAAAATGTCCGTACATTTTATTCTACTGTTATTTGTGCATTTGCATTCTTGTATTGCAATGGCCACTGAGTAAAATTATAATTTTCTTTCTTTTTCAGGGCAAAAAGAAATACTGTTTCCTGCTTCCTACTTACATCATTCTTCATTCTCTTCTCACTATGTAATCACAGAATATTTGAAGTAGTGCCTGTAATTAAACCCCCTTCCTTCAGCTTGTCCTGAAAAACTCTTACTCCTGATATTCAATACTGCTTTAACAGTAAATAATTATGATTCTATGTATAGTTGTCTAATGCAATTATTATTTAATAAGCGGCAATATAAATTCAATAAATAAATAAATATTTATATTTGTAGTACATTTATATATCTATAATATATAATACTTTCCCCCTAACTGTATTTTTCTCACTTTCTTTTAAAAGAATTTTCTATTGTCTTTGACAATGTACATATTTTCACCTTTTCCTTTTGTCACTATTTTAAAAACAATAAAAGTATAAGTAAATGAAAAAATACCTCCTGAAATCCAACACTGCCCTGTTTTTTTATTTATATGGGAGGAATTGATCATAAGGAAGATATAGATGCTATGAGAATGTTATAATACATTAAAACTGCAAGAATTAGATGGTCTTGTTTAGACATGGCTTGCTTATGGAGTGATACATAACTTATTTAACTATGAGTGAAAACTGCATCCATGTTGGAGGATACCACCATTGTTCAAGAAAAACGTAATAAAACTAATGCAAAATCAAACAGAAGAGTCTTTAAGTCTGCCTAGGAAAATGCTTGGTAGAATTTTGATCATAAAGACACAAGAGATGACTATGAGCAGAACTTGTGAAATGTAGTGTAACAATTTATCAGCAAAAGGTAGGCAGGCCAAACTGTTGCTTCTCCAGAATGGTTTCGACAGGATCCATGCATGGGATGTATTCAGCTCTGTTCAGCTGTAGACTGAATAGAAAAACTGAAGACACACCCCTTCCAGGCCACTGTCTCCAGTTCTTCTATTCAGTCTCGGCGGAGATAGACATTTTTAATCTTGCTCCTCTATACTTTATCCATAGAGGGTTTTTGTAGTATTTTTAATTTAGATTTGTTATTTTGGACTAACCACACAACAGTCCTTAAGGGACTAATAGCACCTTAGGCCTTTCAAAAGCCTCGATGCTTATTATGATCACAAGCCTCTATTCCATCGGCTTTTTCAAGCAAATAGACTTCCACAGTCCGGAGTTTGCAGAGATCGCTCCCAAAAACCTGGAATAGGGTTTTGGGGGCATTGAAGAGGCACCTTTTGCCGGCTGAGCAGCCTGCCCATATAAGGGAGCACTAAGCAGTCCAAGCACAGAAGGCACCTTTATTTGAAAAGCCTGTCAGACAGCCTGCCCAAATAAGGGAGCGCTGTCTAAGCAGATCTGCTGTGTTAGCCCCAAAGAGGTTCCAGCCTGTCAGACAGCCTCCCCAAATAAGGGAGCTCAGTCTAAGCAGAGCTGCTGTGTTAGCCGCAACGAGGTTCCAGCAAAGGTAAAATCAATTTGGTGAAGGTTTAAATTGGCGGGAGCGCCATTTTGTAGAAGCAGCCATTTTCTAGCCAGCTCTAGTGTGCCTTACAACCTGTTCTATACCACTCATACTAAGTTAACCTTAAAAGATTCTGGTTATTGGGCTATTTAATTGTCATCAAATTGGCGGAATTCTGTCCTGAGGGGCAAAGCCTCAGAAAAAAGACAAGAGGTATTTTTCCTCAGCTTTTCTACCCTTGTGTGCTGTGTGCCTCACGACTAGAGCTATACTGCTTATAGACAGTTAACCTTGAAAGATTCTGGTTATTGAGCTATTTAATTGTCTTGAAATTGGTGAAACTCTGTCCTGAGGGTCAAAGTCTCAGAAAAAGATTTTCTTAAAGAATTTAATAAGACGCATTACAATTAGTTGTTTCTATTTTTATTTGATATAGTCAGAATAATGTTACAGTCAGTTATAGACATTATGGAGGAATCTTCCAACACAATGTCTTCACATCTGATTGCTTCCAATCAACAAAAAGGTAGGGGTAAAATCAGAGGATCAGAGGATCAGTTCAAGAGGCAGCTGACAAAATCAGGGCCAAGGCCAGAGCTACTAGGAAAACCAAAGCTGATGAGCAGGCTGAGGGTAGACTACATAATGTGTTGGTAAAGTAAGCAGAGGAGAATAAATCAAAATTTGTTCAAAAGAACAAATGAAATCACTGCAATTGAGTACTCCTAAGGGGGATCACACAAGTCAATCTATTCTATCCCAAGTGGGATCAGACATGGACAATTTGGGCCAAGTAGTTTTCTAACATGCAGGATTCTGAACTTCCAGGGTGTTCTTATTTGAGTAATCCAAGACCAATGGCTCCTCCTTTAACTAGATAAGGGCAAATGCAACACACTGAAACAGGATGGCAGTTAATGCCGCTGGTGGTTCAGCAGTGTTTTACGTAACTTATTGGTCAGAGAATGGTGGGAGAACTTCAGACTAACAGTCCAAATCTGGCGGAATCTAGAGTAGGTCCCTCCCACTATAGGAGGCATTCCCACTCCCTTAGACAAACACTTATGACCAAAACATGGTCTCCTGATACTTCAGAGGATAAACAATCTGAGTATTCAGTAGAGGAAGGCGACATAGAATCTCTTTCTGTAGAGGAGACAGAAACAGAGATATCTGATACCTAAGGCTTGTTTAAACCACATTTATTTAAAGCATTATTAGCCCAGGCCAAGAGCGCAACCGGCCTAGAATTGAACAAAGAGACACCTTGTATTACTCACAAACAGGGGCAATGAAGCCCTTTTCATGGACCCAAAAGTGAAAGCGGAGGTTTTCCCTTCCTACAAAATATTCTTTAATATGGTGCAGAGACAGCTAGATGTCCCCGGTTCAGGTCCTGGGGTAACGGTCTTTGACACACCATTAGCAGCAACTTTGCAGCTCCCCGGGGTTGATGACCCAGTGCTGGCTTTAGCATATTCTTCAACTAATCTCAACGATGAAGATGATGTCTTAAAAGGAGAGGACAAAAAGGCTGATTTAATGTGGCAAAAGACACACCAGGCAGCTGCATGGGTGGTCAAAACTACCACAGCGGCTTCCTTTTTCTCTAGGGCCGCTATGATATGGCTAAGACAAATGCAGCAGCAGGTTCCAACAGAAAATATAAGAGCCCACTTAGACTTTAACAAAGTTATGGCTGCATCAAAATATATGGCAGACGAAGCTTTGAACTCTGTCAGATTCACCTCATGGGCCATGCTTTTCGGCGGTTGCTGCATACAGGTTAATCTGGCTCAAGTATTGGCAGGCCGACACCAAGAAGAAATGGAAGCTGGCATCCGCACTGTACAAAGGTGGAACCCTTAGAGGCACCCTTAGATCCTGTTCTCATCGAATCACGGGATAAACGTCTACCAGCCAAAGAAACCAAGCAAACTTTGGCCAAAGGTAACTGTTAAGTCTGCATGAAGAGTCAGACGTGAGGAGTTCCAGCAAAGAGTTTATTAAATGACTACAGCTCGAATGGACCCGTCTTGGCTTGGGTACGGCTGCCTCTTATAGTCTGCAGCCGTGGTTGCCAGCCAATGGGAGTGCAGGGTTTCTTCCCACACTATTTAAACCAATACCATTTGACACTCTACAAGAACAGTTCAAATAAACCAATAACATTCAAACCTACATACATAACACCCCTCCCCACTAGGTTCAGTCCATACCAAACCCCAACCTATCTAATGTATTCCTTTAAATAGGTGGGGCTCTTGCGTGTACGTTGAGACCTTCGTGGTTCAGAAGTTTTAACGTTCTCACCCAGTGAGAGGGGAAATGTGTCTGCTGACATTTCCCTGTTGGGACTTCCTGTGAAAGGAGACCCTGTTAGACTGTTAGAATCTGGTCTCTCCTCCCAACCCATCTCCATTCCAATGTCAGCACCCAAGTCAGGTAGTGATGTGCAATCTTCCACTTCTAAGGATGGATCTTGGCATTGTGACAGGGTTCGATGGTTCCTGTCGTAATGGCTCATTACACATGGGGTTGATTCTTGCTTGCTGATTTTCCTCCTGTTCCCCCTTCCCCTAGAAGTGACATCAGGTGAGGAACCAAGAGAGAGACAGGGGCGATGTTCCTGAGGGAACCTGGATCTAAGTTGGTCAATGTGCCTGCTCCAGAGGAGGCCATCCTCTGTTTGTACCCTGTAAGAATGAGGGCCAGTGATGTGAGTTATTTCAGCAGGAATCCACAAAGGTTCATCTATAAGGTTCTTAGCATATACAGAATCTCCCACACTGAAAGAACGAACTTTGGAAGTGGAATCCAGTGGTGCTTTGGGTACGTAAGTGGGATGAAGGTGGTCAAGGGAAGACCTAAGTTTCCTACCCATCAACAACTCTGCTGGGGACAAGTTATTTGATGGGCTAGGAGTGATGTGCTGAACACTAAGAAGCTTTTCAAGCTTCTCAGTGATATCCCCAGGACCCAGCTGCTGAAGCTTCTCTTTGGTAAGCGCACCATGCGCTTAGCCCGCCATTAGCGAAGGGTGCCCAGGGGCAGTGAGGGCATGTCTGATACCCTGTTGTGCTAGAAAGGATTCAAAAATGTTAGATGTGAATTGAGGGCCATTGTCAGAGACAAGGACATCTGGTAACCCATGGGTTACAAACAATTTTCTGAGCTGCTTGATGACAGCCTCAGTTGTAGTGGATGTCATGGGAATTACCTCTAGCCATTTTGAATATGCATCTACTATAACTAGAAAAGTGTGCCCTCTCGTAGGGCCTGCAAATCAATGTGGATCCTAGACCATGGGCCCCTAGGACATTCCCATTCCTGTGTGGGGGCGTGAAGTGGAGCAGGCCTGACTACCTGGCAATTGGGACAAGATGCTACCCAGTTTTCAACCATTTTGTCAATACCTGGCCACCATACATAACTCCTGGCCAATCCTTTCATCCTTACAATCCCAGGATGACCCTCATGTAACATTTCCAAAACCTCCCTTTGCAGTTTTGCAGGAATAACCACCCTGTTACCCCACAAAATACATCCTCTTAATACAGATAATTCAGTTTTCCTGGACTTAAAAGGTTGGGCAAGGTGAGGTAGATCTTGAAGAGGCCAACCTTTCTTAATCCAGCCTATAACAGGTGCCAACACAGCATCTTTGGCAGTCTCTCTGGCAATCTCAGCAGCATGGACTGGAAGCTTAGCAACAGTCTCTAGGAAAAAGGTGTGAGTTTCAAGTTCAAAGTCTTCCTTGTGGCAAGGTAGTGGGCAACGACTCAGTGCATCAGCATGTCCAATGTCCTTGCCAGGCCTGTGAATCAGTTTGTATGAATAGGCAAGAAATTCAGTCCATCTCAGCATTCTTGGTGACAGGATATTAGGTGTAGGTTTGTCTCCTGCCACAATGCCTAATAAAGGTTTGTGATCTGTAACAATGGTGAATGACCTGCCATACAGATATTCATGAAATTTCTTAACAGCTGCAACAACTGCTAATGCCTCCTTGTCCAGTTGGCTATAATTCCTCTCTGCTTTGGACAAAGTGCGAGAGTAAATGCAATAGGGCTTCCCTTCCACTGGGAAGCCTGTGACTCAAACCCCACCCACTCCAAAAGGGGATGCATCACAAGTCAGAATAACAGGCAAATTCTCAGAGAATTGTATCAATACAGCATCAGATGTGATTAGTCTCTTAATACTGTTAAATGCTGATTGTTCCTTCCTCCCCCAGATCCAAACAGCCTTCTTATCAAGCAGGCGATGTAAAGGTTCAGCAATGGATGCTTTGTGAGGTAGAAACATGTGATAAAAGTTAATAAGTCCAAGGAAGGCTTGTAAGTCTGTCTTGCATCTAGGTTTAGGGGCTTCCTTGATTGCTTTAACCTTGGCATCAGTAGGGTGGATGCCATGCTTGTCAATCATGTACCCCAGGAACTCAACTCTGTCTGTTTTGAGTGTGCATTTGTCTTCCTTGACTTTTAAACCCGCTTTTCTGAATGTGGTAAGGACTTCTCTGAGTCTCTCTTGAAGCTGAGTGTCATTTTCAGCAGAGATTAACACATCATCAAAGTAAGGCACTACCCTGGCAGTCCTTGCAACATTCTTTCCATAAGGCTTTGAAAATGCCAGGTGCCACGCTTACTCCAAATTGTAGTCTTTTACATTTGAAAGCACCTCTATGAGTCACAATTGTTTGGGCCTCTGCAGTGGCATCATCAACTGTTAATTGTTGATATGCCTGAGCCAAGTCCAGTTTGGCAAATACTGTACCCCTGCCAAAGGAATGGAGCAGATGATGCACAACTGGTACTGGGTATGCGCTCTGCTGCAGCGCATGGTTAAGTGTCCCCTTATAGTCACCACAGATTCTCACTGACCCATCAGCCTTGACTGGTGTGACTATGGGTGTTTCCCATCTGGAGTGGTCAGTAGGCTCTAAAACCCCTTGAGCAATGAGTTTATCTAATTGTGCATCAATTTTTCCTTTAAAGCAAATGGGACCCTCCTGGGCTTTAAACGAATTGGGGGCACCTTGGGGTCTAGGCTGAAAGCAATAGGGGTCCCCATATACTTGCCCAGTCCTTCGCTGAAGACCTCTGGAAACTCAGACTTCAAGGACTCCTCCCATTCAGAGCTGCTCACGTGATTGATGCCAGTCACCTCGATGCCTAGTGGCTTGAACCACTCAAGTCCCAGCAAGCTTGGGCGATCCTTGTCCACGATGGTCAGAGGCAAACGTTTGGTGTGGCCTTTAAACTGCACGTTGAAATCTCTTGCTCCAACTACTGGAATCTTGTTCCTTGGTAGTCTTTAAGAGTCAGTGCTTGCTTCTGGAAATGCTTCTTCTGAATGTTGGGAAGGAGTCTGTGGATAGTGTCCCATGACACCATAGATAAATAAGAGCCTGAGTCTACTTCCATTTGGCAAGGCCTTCCTTCAATGAACACCTTCACGTGTACTTTTCTGCTTTTTAAGGGTGAAGAATGACCAATAGTGATTGTTTGGTGAGTTTCATTCTTGCCATTTGCTTCTGAATTTCACCCCATCTTTTCAAGGAAATTGTTGGGCTTAAAGTCTTTGTCAGGAAATTTTTTCCTACTAGGTGGAGTTCTGGATGATTTGCAGACTCTGGCTATGTGACCCCGTTTCTCACAACGTAGGCAGATGGAGTCAAAGAACTTGCATTCAGTGCGGGGGTGGCCCTCCCCACAGCCTCTGCAATAGAATCCTTGCCTGTTTTTCTCAGAGTCTTTTCTCTTCTTCTCCATTCTGAGTCGAAAAATCCCCTCCTCTGCCTCACTGCAATCTGAGTCAGAGTCTATTTGTTCGCAATGGGCTGTTGTGGATTTTTCCCCATCAGAATGGCTTGAGGCCTGGCTTGAGGCCTTGTTAATCTTTTTCATGGCCGCTGCTGAGGACTTGGTGGCTTCCGCTGAAACAGCTTCTTCAATGGCCTCTTTAAACGTGATCTTAGGTTTCATTAACAGTTTGCTTTGTAAGACCTTATCTTTGAGACCTAAAACAAACCGATCACGCATGGCCTCTTCTAAGTTGGTAAAATCACAAGCACCCCCAATGTCCCTTAAACTTGCCACGAAGTCATTAACATTCTCGCTTTCCCCTTGATCCCGACGGTAAAATTCGTGTCTCTTAATGAGGCACGATACTTGTGGGGCGTAATGGGCTCTTAAAAGTTTCTCTAAATCAGGTCATTCCATTACCTTCAGCTCTGCAGCTCCCGCTAACGCCTTCGCCATCTTGAAGACTGCCGGACCACAGTGCGTGAGAAATACCGCCCTCTTCCGTCTCTCGGGGATGTCGGCGCGGTCATTTCCTTCCAGGTACATCTGGAAGCGATCTGCATACGATTCCCAGTCTTCCGCCGCCGGATCGAATGGGGCTGGGGGGGTGTTCAGCGCAGCCATCTCGCTCTTGCTTGTTCTTCGCGTCGTCTTCTCTTCAGGGAAATGCCACCTTCATCGCCAGTGTTAAGTCTGCGTGAAGAGTCAGACGCAGCAGTTCCAAGAGTTTATTAAGTGACTACAGCTCGAATGGACCCGTCTTGGCTTGGCTACGGCTGCCTCTTATAGCCTGCAGCCGTGGTTGCCAGCCAATGGGAGTGCAGGGTTTCTTCCCGCACTATTTAAACCAATACCATTTGACACTCTACAAGAACAGTTCAAATAAACCAATAACATTCAAACCTACATACATAACAGTAACATTTTTAACAAGCTCAAGGGAACAACTACAAGGCAAGATCTCAACCACAGACCAAACAGTCATTCCATGGTTCATCAAACAGGCCATTCTGAAAATACAAATAGGCACTTGTAAACTCCTGTTGGTGGTAGATTACAAAGTTTTGCAGACCAATGGGAGAAAACAACCTCAGATCTTTGGCTCAGACAGACAACAAGGGAAGGTCTGGCACTTGAATTCCCCCGAGATTTTTTATCAGGTGTCCAGTATCTTCAAACATACACAAAAAGAGATAGATGGAGGAGGCAATCCAGCACCTCCTAATAATCCAAGCTGTGGAAGCAGTCCCAGAGAAGCAACAGGGCCAAGGCTTCTACTCTATGTTATTTCTTGTTCCCAAATCATCAGGGGAATGAAGGGCTATTTTAAAACTGAAAAGATTAAACTCTTTTGTTATTTATTGTAGGTTCAAGATGCACACGCTTCAATCTATTTTGAAGAAAGTGAGACATGGGTTCTATTTAGTTTCAATTGGCCTTACCGAAGAGTATTTGCATATTCCAATCTTACCTGACCACTGCAAGTATTTAAGAATTTGTTACTGTTAAGTTTGCATGAAGAGTCAGACGCGGAGTGCTTCAGTGAAGAGTTTATTAGTGACTACAGCTCATAACAGACCCGATTTGGCTGGGCTATGGCTGCTACTTATAGCCAGCAGCCGCAGTTGCCAGCCAATCAGAGTGCAGGATTTTCCCGCACTTTTTAAACCAATCATTTCTGACATTTTAGAAGAACTGTTCAAACTAAACCAATGACATTCAAACCTGCATACATAACAGTTACGCAGGTCGACATTTTCAGTATAGAGCACTCCCCTTTGGGTTGGCATCTGCACCCAGGGAATTTACCAAAATCCTGGCGGCTGTAACAGCCCATCTTAGAAATGTTCCAATTAGGATACTGGCCTACTTGGACGATATCTTAATACAATCAGTCCCCCATGAGTTAGCTATTAGAGACTTAACCATCACCCTACAAACCTTACAATCTCATGGATTTTCGGTTAATCAGGAAAAGAGTCAGTTTGGACTGCCTATCAAACATTTACATTTAGGGGCAATAATAGATACTGAATTAGATTTAGTTTTCCTCTCTCAACAAAGAAGAGAGGACATTAAAGCATTAGCAGCCCATTTCTTTTGCATAAGAAGGGCATCCCCAGCACAAATGTCAAAATTACTAGGCAAAATGATATCCTGCCTTGATATAGTGCCATGGGCATGAATGCATTCTCGTGAATTGCAGTGGTTCTTATTACCTTTTCAAAGATCCATGAAAGGTATCGCTCCCATCCGAGTCAGATTGCCAACCAAGGTGTTAATATCCTTGCTTTGGTGGACCTCTTCAGCATTAGATAAAGGAAGCTCCTTTAAAGACAGGGAGTTTACAACAATAACTACCGATGCTGGTCTCTCTGGATGGAGGGCCCATTGTCGAGATAAGGTAGCACAGGGCATCTGGAATGCTAATGACATCAAACATAATATCAGTTGGTTAGAATTAAGAGCAGTCCACCTAGCTCTCAAGGAATTTGAGGCAATAAGCAGGGGACAAGATGTGTTAATCCTAACAGGCAATGTGGCCACTAAGGTGCACATTAATTGTCAGGGAGGAACACAGTCAAAGTCATTACAAAAAGAAGCTTCCTGTCTCTGCAGATGGGCAGAGAAAATTTTGCTCTCAATCAAAGCTGAACATATTTCAGGGACACAAAATGTCAGGGCAGATTGGCTAAGTAGATCTACAATAGATCAGGCAGAGTGGACTTTGCATCCGCTTCTTTTTCAAGAAATTTCCAACAGATTTGGTCACCCAATATTGGATCTGTTTGCATCTGAGTCGAATCATCAACTGCCTTGTTTTCTTCTCCAGGTTACCGTCCCAGGGAGCAGAGGGAGTCAATTCCCTTCACTGTCAGTGATCAAAGGGACTCCCTTATGCCTTCCTTCCATTACCTCTCATCTCAGCAGTCATCAGGAAGACCTGTGGCACTGTATTGGCCCAGGAGGCCGTGGTTTGCAGACTTGGTCAGTTTGTCAGTGTCATGTCCATGGAGGATTCCTCCCGAAAGGGTGTCTCTCAGCCAGGGGCCAATTCAACATCCAGAGCCTCAATGGCTTCACTTGGCCACCTGGCACTTGAGAGGAGACTGTTAAAAAAGGTGGATCTTTCCACACAGGTTATTAACACTATACAGGCAGATAGAAGACAATCCACTATTAGGATTTTGAGACTACTTGGGAGAGTTTTCTGTAACTGGTTCAAGGATAAGGGTTCAGATCCTGGAGAGGCTTCAATCTCCCAGGTTTTAGATTTTTTACAAGGATTGGACAAGGGTCTTGCCACACCTACTCTCCGTAGACAGGTTGCAGTGCTCTCATCGGTACCTTTATGTACAAGTTCAGATTTATTGTCACAAAAGCCTTTAATTCGGCATTTTCTTAAAGGGGCAGCAAATTTAAGACCAGGGGTCATTGATAGATTTCCATGGGACCTTACCAAGGTACTGCAAGCCCTTACGCTTTCACCTTTTGAGCCTTTGACAACTGTCAGCCTACAGCACTTATTGTATAAAGTAATTTTTCTAGTGGCAATTACGTCTGCCAGAAGGATATCTGAGCTTGCAGCTCTGTCAATAAGACCTGATATCTGTATTTTTCACACCAATCGAATTGTTTTACGATTGGATCCTACCTTTATACCAAAAGTCAATTCCCATTTTCATAGGGCACAAGAACTTGTTTTACAAACTTTTTGTCCAAATCCATCTCACCCTAGAGAGAAACTTTGGCATACCTTAGATGTAAGGAGAGCTCTCCATATTTACATAAAAAGGACAGCTTCCTTTAGAAAGACGGAAGCAATGTTTATTTCTTATCATCAGAAAACCTTAGGACAAAGGGTGTCATCTTCTTCCATAGGTAGATGGATTAGAGCAACCATTGCTAACATTTACAAAGCATAGCGGTTAATACCTGTCCCATCTTGCATCACGGCTCACTCAACACGTAGTGCAGCCACTACAGCAGTTTGGAGTACTCAGGCTTCAGTGGAAGAAATATGTAAGGTGACGACTTGGTCCACTCCCTCACCATTTGTTAGACATTATAAACTTGACTCTTTCGCTTCTGCGGAAGCAGCGTTTGGAAGAAGAGTACTCCAAAAGGTATTGCCAGAAGATCAGAGTCATTAGGGTTAGAATCCCTCCCATCGGACATTGCTTTGGTATGTCCCATGCATGGATCCTGTCGAAACCATTCTGGAGAAGGAGTGTTGGTAGACTTACCTGAGAACGCACCTTCTCAGATGGTGTAGACAGGATCCAGACCCACCCTTTTTCTTAGGTTCTGGCAATCATGTTGGGTATTGGACTAAAATTTAAGTTATTATTAATCATGAATGTTATACAAAGATGGGACTCTTGCAGCATATACAGGAAAGCCTCAACTTTATTCAGAACTGGAGATGGTGGCCCGGAACGGATGTGTCTTCAGTTTTTCTAGTCTATAGCCGAACAGAGCTGAATACATCCCATGCATGGATCCTGTCTACACCATCTGAGAAGGCGTGTTCTCAGGTAAGTCTACCAACGCTCCTTTTCATTAAGTCGTTAACAAGCATATGAATGTCAGAAAGTAAGTGTATTGCATGTTTGCTGAAGTAGAAAAAACTTATGATAAAGTGAATTTGAATTATAAAAGATTTTGTATGAATACTGAAGTTAGTTGCTGAATGCTATAGGAGTAAGATATGGAAATAACACATACAGTACATGAGACTAAATGGACTACTTAGCAAAAGGTTCAACATTGAGCATGACACATATTCACCGTATTTATGGGCTAATGTCTATGTTCTTTATTACTCTATACAAGTTAAGGAATTGTGTAACTTCAGCACCTATGCACACTGAGACCATATCTAAAATTATCCTTTGTACAGATCGTGGATCTGTTATTTATTTTTGCATGAGTAACTACAAGGAGTATTTCATCATGTTGATATTATCATGGTTAAGATGGAGAAATAAGTACTCTTACCCAGTGGTGCGATTCAAATTTTTTACTACCGGCTCTGTGGGCGTGGCTTGGTGGGCGTGGTGTGGCTTGGTGGGTGTGGTGTGGCTTGGTGGGTGTGGCTTGGTGGGTGTGGCAGAGGAAGGATATTGCAAAATCTCCATTCCCTCCCCAGCCCACTAACCTGCTTTCCAGGTTCTGTGCAGGGCAACAAAAGAAGACCCAGCCAATCAGCTGGGACTTGGGAGGCAGAGAATAGATGTGGGTGGGGCCAGTCAGAGATGGTATTTGCCAGTTCTCCGAACTATTCAAAATTTCCGCTACCTGTTCTCCAGAACTGGTCAGAACCTGCTGAATACCACCTCTGCTCTTACTTTGAAATTGGTAATAATGTCCTGGGCAGAGAATGCTTGTTTCATTTGTAGCAGACCACTTGTCTTCTGGCCTGCTCATAGCATTTACTAAGATTCATTTCAGCTGTTGTTTTCTGTTTGTATGAGCATCTGTTATTGTTTAGCCACATATCTTTATGCTATATAGCCAAGAAGTAGTAGTATACAAATTATTTCAAGTTTTGTATTTACTTTTTAATTGTCAGGAAGGCATCACAGGGTGTGAGATCTCTGGCGTACATATCAGGAATAGGGAGAGTATGCCCGGTGAGGCATCCCCTGGAACATGGCTTGCCAACCTTTTGGACCTCAGGGACCACCAAACTCATTATTTTAAATCCCGTGGACACTAATGTGAATTTTGACTGACGTGGCTTGCTGACGTTGGTGGGAGGGAGAGGGAGAGATCTGATCTATCCGCGGAGGGCTGGTGATTTCCCCCCCTCTTCCTCCCTTCCTCCCTCCCTCTCTCCCTCTCTCTCTGTCTCTCTCTCTCTCTCAAACACACACACACACACATATCCCTCACACCCCCACCCCCACCAAGGCAGCCATTCCTAGCCTGCTTTTGAGCTCCGTTCTCAGAGGGAGGGGGAAAAGAGAGATCCGATCTAACCTCGGGGGCTGGTGATTTTCTTTCTCTTTCTCTTTCTCTCTCTCTCCCTCACACACCCCCTCCAAGGCAGCCACATTCCTAGCCTGCTTTTGAGCTCTGTTCTCAGAGGGAAGGGGGGAAGAGAGATCCGATGTAACCTCGAGGGCTGGTGATTTTCTTTCTCTTTCCCTCTCTCTTCCCCACACACCCCCAGCCCTCCAAGGCAGCCCCATTCCTAGCCTGCTTTTGAGCTCCATTCTCAGAGGGAGGGGGAAAAAGAGAGATCTGATCTAACCTCGAGGGCTGGTGATTTTCTTTCTCTTTCTCTCTCTCCCTTACACACCCCCGCCCCCTCCAAGGCAGCCACATTCCTAGCCTGCTTTTGAGCTCTGTTCTCAGGCTTCATGCAAGGAAAACAGCAGAAGCAGCAGAAGTCTTTCTTTCTCTCCCCCCAAACTCCACCAGAAATGAATCTTTGCCAGTGCAGCCTCTTGGAGCAGGATGCCTTGCAGGGTCCCAAAGACTCATTTCCGGCGGAGTTTGGGGGAGAGAAAGACTTTTGCTGCTTTCCTTGCGTGCAGCCAAAAGCAGAAGAAGAAAGAAGTGGAAGAAGCAACCCGGTGGTCAGGCAAGTTCCCCTCCTCCACCCTTTTCCCTCTCCTCTCACTACCTCGTGTTGTTCCTAATGCAAGCGATGCAAGCCTTGTGTTCCCGTGGGCCGTGTGGGCAGCGCAGCCTTGTGTTCCCCTGCAGCCTGGATTAATCGCTTTGCGGGGGTGCTCTGGGGATGACATTTCTCTGCGGACCACCAAAATTTTCTCGTGGACCACTAGTGGGCTGCGGCCCACCAGTTGGCAACCACTGCCCTGGAAGATAGGTGGCAGCAGCAGGAACTATTAAGCTAGTATTCCAAATCTAGAGGCAGATCCAGGGTGTAAAGATCCACAAGGTTTCTGGGAGGGGAACTCAAGAGCTCATACATCTGCTACTTTATCTTAGCTTAATTTTTTGGCTCCATTTGGCAGATATGTCATAGAAATAGCTTGACTAACCAAGATTTTATTGCAAATAAGAACAATATAGAATAGTTGATAGCTTGCTGTAGTGTGAAGAGTGAAGAGGTTTATATCAGAGGTTTTTTTTTCTTCCCTTGTAAATTGAGTTACTTAGAGCAAGTGTTGTTGGACTTTAAGTTGAGCAGTTGTGGTATATTTACTTTAAGGCCTGTCTAGTGTGGATACTGCTAGTTCTTGCCTCATGGGCCACAATTCTTATAGCAAATAGAACATTTACTGAAATGTTGTTTGAAGAATAGTTATGTGCCATATTTCCCTAAAAAAGCAAAATATGTATATATGTATGTATAACACCATCCTTCTGTGAATTTTGCTTTATGAAAGTGAGAGCTGGGTATGTCATGAAAAATAAAAATAAAAGTAAGTGAATGCAGTGGGAATGGTCTATCAAGTAAGTATGCATAGTAAAATAAGATAACATCAGATTAAGAATGAATGGATGCTGAATGATTTTGGATTGAATACAAACATGAGCTACTAGTATGAAAAAGTAATATTGAGGTGGTTTGGCAGGGAGAATGAAAACAGATTGAAAACAGTTATGTGTAAGAAGAATGAATGATTGCAGGTGTACATTACACACTTTATCCTGGTTTGTCCACAAAAGGATTACTTTGCCATTTCTAAACTTAAATGCCGCTAAAATGTTAGTTTAACATAATCAAAGGGGTCATCATGAATTGGTGTTCTATTGGATACTTATATTTGGGGATCTTTCTATCTAGCAACCACTTGTTCAAATCACTTCCACGGCATTCCCAGGACTCTTTGTAAACCTTTCTGAGTGAATGAAACTTGCTCTTGCTCTTCTTGTCTTGAGTGCTTCCATTGCCTAATCAATGACCAAGTCAGGAGACTAGAAAAAAATGAAGAAAGACAGAATGTTAAGAGTAATCATCCCTTGTGGGAATATGTCCTGTTCCAACTATCCAGAAACTTCTAGAGATAGTCCTATAAGGCTCTGTGTCCTTGACTAAAAGTATTTAAAAGCTACACAGAGTAAAATAAAGGCTTCAGAAAGGGCCTTTTTGGATTTTATTGTGGAATAACATACCATAGTGAATACATGTCAATGGGAAATACACATTTTATTCTGATTTAAATAAATGAAATTGCTTGATATTTTTTTCTTTTTTGCAGAACCTACTCTAGTGGTTCAAACTCTTGAGGAAGTTCACTCTTGTTTTTGCATTTAGTGCTGGACAATTTTCTCCTATGCTGCAAAATGTTCTGTACAGTTTTTGTTGTAGCATAATTTAAAGTAGGCTGGAAGCAAGGACGTTTGCTTGAACTGGGCAACCCTAACCACAGTTTCTAATGGAGTTGCTATTATAGATTTATTTTCTAATGTGGCATTCCTAGAATTCCTTCCCTCTTTACAATCAGTGTTGCAGTATTTTGATTCCTGCTTTGTCTACTTGACAATGTTGGCCTCGGGACTCTAATGTTCCACCTTCATTGTGTGACATTGCCTTGACCTTGTGACCAACCCAGTTTTATGCAATTGTTCCCATTCTTAAAAACAACAATTTCTCCTCATTTACACTGACTGACAAGGGACCAAAAGAGAAACAAATATGAAAATGCTAGACAACTTCCAGAACTGTTTTAGGGAGGCAACCTGGGGTACATCTTGGGCATAGGAGAAGATATATTTAGACCCCTTCTTTGGATCATTAGCTGATGGATTATTCCACCATGATAGTGACCAATTTCAAATCTGAAAATATTCACACTCTCAGTCCAAGAGGGCAAAGGACTAGTTTAGAAAAGTGCATGAAAAGAAAGCAGAGAGTATACTTCAGACAATCCAATTTAAGACAGGAGTTATTTTCAACATCACAGCAAGTGGGTGAGGGATGAATTAAAACATTAATGAGGAATAGCTCTTTGACTTACATACTTTATACTGTTGTATTTGTTTGCATTAAAATCCTCATTCTGCTTTCCTCCTCTAAGCAAGACATCACTTTTATGGATATTTCTGAAGATAACAGAAAGTTAATCTTCACAATTTATTTTCTATTTTTTTCCCACTCTCTCACCTCACACCTGCCTTCTCCTCAACAGCTGTCTGCCCAAATGTCCTATTTCCTGCCATCAGTACCACAAGAATGGAGGTTGGGTTCAACAACCCAGCCTTGTCTTGCTCTAGCACATACAAATAAACTGTGATCCAGATGCAAGCATATAAAAACAGACCACAGACTTCCTCTTCTTTCTTCTCCCAACTCTTCCATCAGTTTGGCTGAACCACAGGGGTGAAAGTATCCTTAAAACTCTCTGTTATAGCATGGTGTTATTTAGTAGCTGTTGTCTGCAGAAGCACAACTGCTCTATTTGATGGGGTGACTCAAGGTAATTGGAAGCTTATTGCAAGGGAATTTTGGTAACTACTTTGTACATCCATTTTTGTCCCAGTCCCTTCCTTTGAGTACTACTCTTTTGTTAAAGAGATTACATAGCAAGAACAACTATTTACATACAGAGAAAAATGACATTTTTGCAGGTTTTTACTAGAGATTAACATACTTAGCCACAATTAATATAAATAGCATTTTTTTTAATCTGGTTGCCTGGGACTGCACATTCCAGAGAACAATAAACAGGTTAGTTTACTTAAAATGGCAGTGGTTCGACATGTCATGGAAATAATATTTATATGCTATTAAAATACTTGTTGTCATGACCTTGAACTGAGTGAAATGGGGCAACAATTTTGGAAGATATCTCAAATGGGCTAACTTAGCGAATGCATCCAAAATCTAGGACCTATGACTTCAAATGGAATGAAATTTGGGGAAGTTGTGGCTCTTTCGGTGCCATTGACTGCTGCTATGCTGCAGGAGTGCTGCTTGAATCATGTGATCTTCATTTTCAATGTTCCATGATAGTTTCCCAGCCAGTCCCCCAATCCCTCACTCTCCCCCATTAGGCAGCAAGGAAAGGGAAGGGGAGAGAAGATTTCCAATGCTCCCTAGCAGATTCACACAAGGAAACTCAATGGGAAATCCAGCAGGAAGTTGGATACTCACTCCTACTATCATTACTTTTATATCCTTGGTTGTTCTGTTTTTCTCTTTAGGTAAAGAAATATTGCTAACAACAAAAACCCTATACATAAGTTTCCAGGTTGATTTTATGGGTCTATTTTTATGTATATTGTGTCTGTGTAATAATCTCTACTGACAATGCTTCTGAAACATTCACACAGTAAAATTTCCATGAACTTCCAAACCCCATTCACTCCCATAAAGTAAACATATCAAGTAGTTGCTTCTGTTTGAAACAATGCTATTTTCAGAGCAATCACATTCAGAGGAGACTAGAAAAATAGTAACCTTGGGGCAGAGAGTGCCATTGTTGTAGACAGCATGAATGAATATTATTATAATTATAATCTAACGAAGGGAATGCAGAAATCCTCAAATAATAAGTTACCCACCAGCCCTTCTTCCCTTCCTTCTCCCATTATATAAAACATCAATTGGTTTTATTATAGCTTTGGATGTTTTTTTAGTTAAGGGGAAAACGGAAGGAAAGAAAAGGAAGTCTGAGGTCTATTTTTGTTCATATATTTTCAATTAAGAAAATTAAGTAACCCACACAATGTGGCAGCTACTCCTTTCTAACAGTTTCCTTATTTCTTGCAAAGACAGTTTACTTACTGCAGCCAACTAGGCTCCCTGATCCATTTAAAAGAAATTAGAAACAACATCTAATGAAGAAACTAAAGGAAAGGCAGGGGGGAATTAAGGCATGGAACGTCATCAGGCAAATTCCATGCCACAGGTTGCTTTCATTTATGGAAGAAAACAAATCAATGTAACTTCAGGGGGAAATGGACTAGCTACCCACAGGAGAGCTTGTTCTTTGGCTAGGAAGACCCAACAAAATTCCTGAAGTTGGTCACACACCCCTCTTGTCCATAGAAGGCAAACCATGGTGCTGCTGCAAACAGTTTCTCCAATTCTACTTTGGCAGTTGGTCTGACCAGGCCCCTGAAGAGGCTGCTTCTGACTTCCTGTTGCTGCTCATCTTCTCTTCCTCCTCTTCCCCTCCCTTATGTTTATGAAAAGGGCTTGGCAGATGAGAGGAAAAGAAAAGGAGCAGAGCTTGTGTTGTGCATCTTTTTCTGAGAAAATTTGTTTGCTTCAACTTCCCCAGTCCATAATCTTTCAATGGGCGCTTTGGTTGAAATGCCTAAGAGTTGTAATCCCAACATACCTGAAAGGTTCAAAGTTGGAGGAGTCTTTTATGACAGAGTTGCAGCCAAAAACTCCCTACTCTGAGCACCATAGGAAGTTCCCTTGGAACCTCTAATAAACAGTTGAACAAAAATTTAGATTTGGAATTACATCTGTGCCTCATAATCAAATTGTAGGAAATTCAAGGCCTTTTCTGCTCTTCTTTTGGTTGGTCATGAACTAATCTATGTAGGTTATTTATACACTCGTTGTGTATAGCAAGACAAGGCCCTGCTGGATGACAGTCAAATTTTCAGTATTTCAACAGTGAGCACCAAGATGGCCACCATCCATTTACAGCACACTGGCTCTGAATATGAACTGCCTCTTAGCAGTCATTCCAGGATCTGCCTACCAAGAATGTGTTGAGCCCTTTTTAAAGCTAACACTTATCACTGTATCAGTAAATTTTGTAAGCTTGGACTGAAATATTTCCTGAACTTACAGTACTAATATTTGGTGAATATCTTTATTTTAGCAATAGGAATGAAAAAGAAAGCCTGTTCCCCTCACTACTTTCATACCACTCATGTGACATGATTGCCAGATACTCTAAGGCTTTGTGTCTGAGTCTGGGAAAGATACTTATGAATAGGTACTGCATTAGACAACACAGTAAACTGTAATCAGAAGTAGCTTATCAATCAACACTTCAAGTCAACAAGCCTTTCTTCCTGAAGGCATGCCTGCTGAATTTATGGAAGTCTGTGGATGTCTAATGCTATTTGAATGACATTGCTGGGAAATGTAACTCTATAATTATTAATGCCTACAGATGAAACTCGAAAAATTAGAATATCGTGCAAAAGTTCATTTATTTCCATAATGCAACTTAAAAGGTGAAACTAATATATGAGATAGACTCATTACATGCAAAGCAAGATAAGTCAAGCTGTGATTTGCCATAATTGTGATGATTATGGCTTACGGCTCATGAACACCCCAAATCCACAATCTCAGAAAATTAGAATATTACATGCAATCTATAAAACAAGGATTGTACATAGAACAATATCGGACCTCTGAAAAGTATAAGCATGCATATGTACTCAGTACTTGGTTTGGGCCCCTTTTGCAGCAATTACTGCCTCAATGCGGCATGGCATGGAAGCTATCAGCCTGTGGCACTGCTGAGGTGTTCAAAAGTGGCCTTCAGCTCTTCTGCATTGTTCAGTCTCATGTTTCTCATCTTTCTCTTGGCAATGCCTATTCTATGGGGTTCAAGTCAGGCGAGTTTCCTGGCCAATCAAGCACAGTAATCCCATGGTCATTGAACCAGATTTTGGTGCTTTTGGCAGTGTGGGCAGGTGCCAAGTCCTGCTGGAAAATGAAGTCAGCATCCCCATAAAGCTCGTCTGCAGAAGGAAGCATGAAGTGCTCCAAAATCTCCTGGTAGACGGCTGCATTGACCCTGGACTTAATGAAGCACAGTGGACCAACACCAGCAGATGACATGGCTCCCCAAATCAACAGAGACTGGAAACTTCACACTGGACTTCAAGCTTCTTGCAGTATGTGCCTCTCCATTTTTCCTCCAGACTCTGGGTCCTTGGTTTCCAATGAGATGCAAAAGTTGCTCTCATCAGAAAAGAGGACTTTGGACCACTGAGCAACAGACCAGGTCTGTTTTTCTTTAGCCCAGGTAAGATGCTTCTGACAACATTTGAAGCCCATGTCCAGGATCCGTCTGTGTGTGGTGGCTCTTGATGCACTGACTCCAGCCTCAGTCCACTCCTTGTGAAAGTCCCCAACACTTTTGAATGGCCTTTTCCTGACAATCCTCTTCAGGCTGCAGTCATCCCTGCTGCTTGTGCACCTTTTTCTTCCACATTTTCCCCTTCCACATAACTTTCTATTAATGTGCTTTGATACAGCACTTTGGGGACATCCAACTTCTTTTGCAATTACCTTTTGAGGCTTTCCCTCCTTATGGAGGGTGTCAATGATGGTTTTCTGCACAACTGTCAGGTCAGCAATCTTTCCCATGATTGTGATTCCTATTGAACCAGACTGAGAGAACATTTAAAGGCTCAGGAACCCTTTGCAGGTGTTATGGCTTAATTAGCTGATTAGAGTGGGACACTTTGAGCCTAGAACAGGGGTGGGCAAACTTTTTGACTAGAGGGCCACAATGGGTTCTTAAACTGGACCGGAGGGCCGGAACAAAAGCATGGATGGAGTGTTTGTGTGAACTAATATAAATTCAAAGTTAGATTACTTCACGTAGCCTTCTGGGAGAGCAAGAGAACCCTCCGCTCTTTCGGCTCCGCGTGCCAGATAGAACAGCCAAATGGGCTGGATCCGGCCCCCAGGCCATAGTTTGCCCACAGCTGGCCTAGAATATTGCACCTTTTCACAATATTCTAATTTTCTGAGATTGTGGATTTCGGTTTTCATGAGCTGTAAGCCATAATCATCACAATTATGACAATTCACGGGTTGAACTATCTTGCTTTGCATGTAATGAGTCTATCTCATATATTAGTTTCAACTTTTAAGTTGCATTACGGAAATAAATGAACTTTTGCACGATATTCTAATTGTTTGAGTTTCACCTGTACATAGAACACTATAGACAAGCCCAAGTCAGCTTCTGAGTTTCCATGACTGTGGGTGGATTGAATGTAGATCTCCTTAGGACCATAATTGCTCTAGCACATGCCTTCCTATTGTGAGTCTCTACTATGTCTCCCTTCAATCATCAACTTTCTAGACCTGGGAAAAATGGCTTATATACTTAATGTTTTCTAATAGGAAAGGCATTGCATTTTGATCATTCTTAATATTTTAAAACAATATTTTCCAAATGAACAGAATAAAAGGAAAAATGCAAGGGAAAAAATGAAAGAAAAATGGAAAGGAAAGAAAAAAGATACAAAAAAATAGCTTCCAAACTTTGCACATTTATTTTCTCTCTTTTTATATTAGTTTCTAATATAATCTTCCTTTAAAAAAATATTTAATAAAAATTACATACACAATGTGTGTGAGAGAGAGTGAGTGTGAGAGAGAAAATGAAAAATACAGGCTAAAATTAAATAGAAATGTAATGCTAACCTGCATACTAGGTATTTTAAGAATGAAGAAGCAAAATTATAGTTTTATTTCTTTGAGCTGTGAAGAGTTAAAAATAAACAGCATTCTGGAGACAAAGAAGGAGGAAGTGAATGAAAATATGTGCAAGATCATAAATAAAGACAGTGTACTGACAACAAAGATTGGAGTAATTAAATAATGTTTTTGGTTAATGCATGGCTATAAAAGTAGGATACTGAGAAACAGTGAGAGGAAGAAGACAGGTGCTTCCAAATTATGACTTTGGAGATAAGTTCCTGAAAGTGCCTTGGTCTATAAGAAGAACCAATCAATCAGTCTTAGACCAAATAAAGATTGATTGCTCCCCTGAGGATATTATTAGCAAGTATAAATTCACATGCTTTGGGTAAACTTTGCCAAGGTAAATGAAGTGGAAGGCAGCAGAGAAGGCAAATGAAAAAAATCGAAGAGATGACTGGAATGTTCTTGAAAGAGCAATGGGTTAATACTACAGGTAGAGAGAGATCAAGAAACTGAGCATTCATCCTTGCAATCCCCAGGTGTTGAGCCCAACCCGATATTATATACTTCCTATTAAATGCTGAGGATCAGACACCTGATATGGACAATGTGCACTTACTGATACAATATGAGCTTGCCCAAAAGGGGGTGATTGTCTCAATGGGGCTGTATCCAGTCTGGCTTTCTCTATGCCTTAACAACAGCCATGACAAGCCTGCACCTGTATGCAATTATTAAACTTCCCATTATGTCCTTTCCTTGAGTTACTTTTCTGAATTAAAAAGGGGATTGGTTTTGCTGCTGGAAGATAGTCTTAAGTTTTTTGTTTCACTGTGCAGACTTTTTAAAATGTAGTTTTATTTAAGGAGGGGGGAAAGAGAGGAGGAAGTTTTTCTTAAACTCCCTAAGCAGCAGTGGCAAAAACTGTGAATGGAGGCGGGAAGGAGAAATCAGAGGAAAGGCAAACATCTTAAGCAGAACTTTGCATTTCAAAGACTGCCTCTGTTTACAGCTGACTGACAAAATGCCTCTCAGATGCCCTCAAAGAAGTAATTACATAGTCAATGAGTAGAAACACATTTCCCAGAGCGTTATTATTCTGAGTTCATATAAAGCTTTCCTTGTCTGTCTGTAATTCTAATTTCCAGCCTGTTCTTCTTCTGCTTTGAGAGTAGGCTAATTTCTCATAATATCTGTCTTTTTGCAGCATTCTGTACAATCCTTTCTAGCCCCTGTAAGTACAGCACAATGAATAATAGTAGGAGGTGGGTAAGTGGTGGATAAAACCATATCGGGTACAGGGACAATTCCCAGCTTTCCTCTGGAAGTGTATGCCCACCTCAGTGCATCTGATAATTTGGTCAGGGCCAAACAATTCACCTTTTTGAACCATTGTCTGGAGGACTTGCGATTGACTGAGCACCTGAGACAGAATTCTTGTGCTTCTAGGTTGTAGGCAGGAGATGGTATCATGTCTGCACGCCTCTTTATTTAAGTGATTAAATTGAATCACTGCATAATATGTTTTGTTTTTTATATTGGACAGTTTTCAGACATTAAATCTTTCTTGAAAAAAGCAATTCTAGAAAGAAACCCTGGATTATGTTGCTTTTTTTAAAAAAAAGAAAGCCCAGTTTACTAACTGAAATAGCAGGAGGGGGTGGTGATACCGGATGTACCGTGTTTCCCCGAAAATAAGACACTGTCTTATATTTTTTTTGGCTCCCAAAAACACACTAGGTCTTATTTTCGGGGTAGGTCTTATTTTTGGGGTAGGTCTTATTTTTGGGGTAGGTCTTATTTTCGGGGAAACACGGTATACTGGAATTCCTTTTTTTTGTAAAGTTTTTTGTTTAATTTTTTAAAAACATATATAAATATCATTTTGTGAATAGTGTGGTATCTAGGTGTCATCATTTTGACACAAAAGCAATAATAATACAAAAAGCATTGCTAAATTAGTCCGGCTTATGTAGTCTAATGTTGTTATACATAACTGTATCAACACTTAGTCCTTCATTTTTCAATTATTAATATTTAATACATTCTTCTAACCTTTTATTTTTGAGCACACCTAGTAACATTCTTTTTCAAATCTTAACCTTTAATATTCACTTTATATATGTTGAATAAAGGTATGTATAAAATGTTCCCCCATTTCTTTTTGTATCTATTCTAATTTTTAATATGGCCACTTAAAAGTTGCTACATTAATCTAATGTTGTTATACATAACTATGTCAACACATAATCCTTCATTTTTCCATTATTCAATATTTCCTACCTCCTTCTAATAGTAATAACATTGTTTTTGAGCATACCTAATAACGTCCTTTTTCAGACTGTAATCTCAACCTCTGATATTCATTTTAAATGTTGTATTAGATAAAAAAATGTATAACAATATTCCTATTTCTAAAGTTTATATCTATTCTAATTTTAGGCCAGTCTCTCTCTTTCTCTCTTTTTTTTAAAAAGAAAAATGCTTCTATCCATCATCTCTCATCCTCTTAGAACTTACGTTTCTTCTTTTTTAGCTTGCTTCCCATACTCCTCCCTTGGATCCTTATCTATATCTTTCGTATTCAACCTTTATTTCCCTCCCCAATATTTTTTGCAGCCAGTCCACCCATAGGTCTGCCACATCCTCTTCTTTTTTCCAAAATATCTTTCAATTTATTCAATTCCATTTTTCTATCTCCTTGTATATATTCTCTTGACTTTATTTCACCCAACTTTATAATCTCCTCCTTCTTTTCTCCTTGTTCTGTTTGCTGTGTCATCTCTTCTGTCTCATCCTCTGAGTTTGCAGTTGTCTCCCTTGTTTCCTGGGTTTTATTATCTTGCTTCATTAGTTCTTGTTGCACATTTTCAGTCTTTCCGGTTATATTGTGTAACAAGTCCTTTATCTCCTTAGTATTCCCCATCATCATATCATAGATGTTTAGAAGTAGTCTCATAATTTCTTTTTGTGTCTCCAGTTCTTCCTGATGAGCCTTCTTGCCTTATTTTAAAAAAAATCCATGTAGTATTCAATGTTCTGTCAGTAAACTGTTACTGCTCCAGAGTCTATTTTTTTTGACTTCCCAAACTAAGCAGATTACTTAGTCTTAATATTGTTCATCAGGAAATGCCATGATTAAAGTTCTTTTTACCCCACAGTTAGTTGATAGATTTTATTGATACAGTCCAGGGAATTTTCCAAATAATTCTTTAAATCCACTTTTTAATTTGTTAAAAAGCTCCAGTATTCAAAAGTCATTCTATTAGATATCCTCCAGGTTTTTCAAGGTTGGCCTCTAGTCACCATAAAGTAGATAAGTATGGAACAGTAAATAATAAAGCAGAACAGACCTCCAGCTGTATTTCCTCTTATCAAAATTTTTCAAGGCCACTTCCTTTTAGGAGTATGCCTTAATATACATCAATTCACCAGTTTATGGTGCCTTCAGCTTAAAAATCAGCATTAAGAATCCACTTTCAAAAATCAACATTAAAAATCCAGTTTAAGTTACTTTCTCATTAATTCAGACAAAATATTCAATAAACAGTCAGATATCCAGCACTATGAAGTGCCTATTCAAAGTCCTGCCAGTTTTTGTGTGTTCTATAGCTTTAGGATATGATTTTCTCTATTAAAAATCACCTCACCCAGTTCCAATCACTGTCCACTCTCATCGCTCCAGCACATTCTTAAGTTGCTTTGGCTGCCCCAGCTTCATGGTGGCCATGTTGGTCACCTCGCCTTCATCTTCAGCAAAAAGGAAAGAAACCCTGGGTCCAGCAGGAGAACTGCCACTCTCTGTGACCATTAGGGTGCCCCTCCTTGTTTGTCACCCCTGACATGGTGACTTTAGCCCTCTAGGGAGCCCTCCGACAAAGAGGATTCGGTGTGGGGATACAGAGCCCCGCTCCCATCCATCAATCATGCCACGACATCAACCGGAAGTTTTCGCACAGTGGAATTCCTGATACTATTAGTAAATATTCACTAGGTGCCTGTATATAAGATGGCTGATACCCCTGTTGTTACCCCATTTAAAATTCAATCCTTTCACATAACCTTGTTTGGGGCAACTAAGTCAATTGGTTCCAGAAAAAAATGAGAACTTTTCTTCTCCCTTTCTTAATTCAGCTGCTTGAGTAACATGCAACCACAACCGCAAAATAGTCAGAATACTATCAGTTCATCTTTATAGCTCACAGGCTATTGTAAATGCAACAAGGCATCTGGGAAACCTCTGGAGGCTTTCAATGCTTTTGTTTACATTTTTTGCAGTCTGCCTTCCCTGATAATTGTATAGCTTTTCATCATAGAATAAACTCCAAACTATATAGAACTAAATGTACCAAAAACATCAGCAACTGAGCATTGTTATGTGTAGTAGAAATAAGAAGATTTTGGTTTGAATACCATTTTTTGCACTTTCTTATTGATCAGCTGAAAAGAAGGGGTGGTTGGCTGTTGGTGTTCTCTGCATGTTGAAGTTGGAAGAACTGAAGATGTTTATGGGTTGTTTTTTAAACTGGAGGATTGGAGGATGGAGGATTGGAAGATGGTAGTGTGAAGCTGTTTTCAGTCTCATCCTTCTGACTTCAGCAAAATCTGAGATTCATTAATTGCTTTACAATATATAACATAGTATGAACCAGGAAACTCAGGAGATAAAGTATTATATGTGACTTATAAAGGGACTCAACATGTTCCATCTTTATAGTGCGATGGTCTCCAGCCAAAACTGTCAAATTTTTCTCCTCACAGTAGAAAGAATATGGGAAGCAGAAAAAAAAATTGAAAAGACTATAAGTTTTTATTGGTTTTCTATGCATTTACTAAAGGGTAAATTTTATTCCATCTGCAGCTATGCTGAAACTTCCATTTCTGTTATCTGTATGGGAGATCTATCATATGTTAATATTCCTGTTCAAGCCAGAGATTATTTGCCTATCTGCATCACATAAGCAGAAGCCATCAATATTTGAGTAATGTCCGTGGAAGAGCACATGAGGACAGGCATTTAAACTGGATTGCTCATATGGACAGAAGGCTAGGCAAAAGTTCAGCCAGAAGATGTGCCCATATTTCTTTTGAAACGGCCCTGATTCCAAAAGGCTATAGGATACTTGCATTTTTTAAAAAACTTAAGAACAGGGTGCACTTCATGCATAGGTGAATGGGTTTGGCAATTTCTAGAAGAATCAGCCTGCCCATGCTGCAATATTTTTGGTATAATATTGAGGTGGTCAAAACTAGCAATATTGCAAGTGCCCCTGAAAAAAAAAATCAATACTGTTTCATGAATGTAGAAAATGCATGCTAGCCTTTAAAGGTAAGCTTATTTTCCGTAAATAATGAAAGAAGTTATATAGAGGCTATAACAATATCATCAACATCATCATGACTGGTAAAGGTGAGAAACTATATGCTTTAGGAGAGACATGATCAGATTCGTAGCAGAATCAGTTTAGTTTCATTTGTCCATATAAAAAAGAAGGAAGGAAGGAAGGTAGGTAGGTGCTTATGCTCCTATTCAGTTTTTGTAAATAGAAAACATACTGTATTTCTGGTCCTTGAAGCCCTGCAGGTATTCAGAGCATTGTTTAGAAAAAAAGTGAAGAAAGTGCCCATCTATTATATTCAAGCAGTGGGCATATAAGAATCTATACAATTATTTTTTTCATTTTGGCCAACAGAAGGGGGGAGCTATAGCTCAATGCCAAACCTCTTGTTTTTGCTTGCCAAAGGCCCCAGATTCAATATCTGATGTCTCCAGATAAAGCAGGAAGCATGCACATTTAAAACCAGTTAGTAACACAGATCTAGATAGATCATTAGTCTGTCTCAGGTTCATTGGAGTTGGGCAGGTAAAAAACAAAGGAAATAATAGAATATTCAGCTTTTTCCTAACTTCCTATTCAGTTACTTTAAAAACCCAGACAAACATTTTTTTATTTTATTATTAATATTCTGCCCTGGGGCCAATTTAGGAAATATATGTTTCAAAGGAGGGGAAAAAATCTTCTTGTACCAATTTCTTTTCTCCATCTGCATCAGTGGGTTTAGATAGTCTTGCCAGCAAATAAGGGCAAAATATTTCTCTTAACAGCACACACAAATTAGATAACTTTATTACAGTCATTAACTAGCACAGTAGTACACACAAAACAACATCCTAGCGTTCCTCCCACAAAAACAGAATCCAGTATTTAAATTCAGATTTTACTTACCTGGAAAGAAAAAAGGAGTCCACATATTCAAAAATGTTCCAGCTTTGTGCTGTTGGTAGTCAGCTTTGGATTTGAAGTTGTTCCTATTTTTGAAGTTTGCAGGTTTTTGACATCCAGGGAGTACACAATGAAGATCTGCCTTTACCCTTTTAATAAAAAAAACATACTTTTATTTATACATAGCAATCCAACCAGATGTTCTTGGGTTTATAATGGACTTCCAATGTGCCTCTCAAGCATTTTTCTCCCAATTAGGCAACCAGTGTCAAACTAGCCTTCATATTGGATCCTGCACATATGAGTCATACTGGTCAGTTACCAAGCAGCATCTGCTGGCACCAAGTTCTTATAGGAGTGGGACAATTCCTTCCAGTCTCAGACTCCATGGATCAGTGTCAACAGCACTTTAACCAAAACAGAGCCTGTAAGCAACAGCGTGGAGGGATCGGCTCCGAGGATCACCTGTTTTGCATTAGGTTGCAGAGAGATTAAAGAAAAAATTGTTAAACAAGTAAAAATATCCCCAAACTCAGCCCTGTGAGGACTAAGCAGATTCAGTGATCCTAAAGTGATGACTGTTAACAGAAGGTAAAACACAGAAAGCAAGCAGGGAGGAGGAGGAGGAGGAGGAGGAGGAGGAGGAGGAGGAGGAGGAGGAGGAGGAGGAGGAGGAGGAGGAATGAAATGAAGCCAGCCCTGGAGAGAAACCCAGAACCATTCTCAGATTTTTACTTTGGCATTTCCCCTTTCTCAATTGATAGGCTTTATAATGGTTTGTAGTGAAGCTGCAGCAGCAACAAGAAAGAATGAGATTGGCAAATAGGAAGATGCTTCTGCAATGATTGAGGACATAAGATCAGGGCATTTGCAAGTGTCCTCAAGTGTAGAAATCAAATCAAATCAAATCAAATCTTCAAGTAAGGAAATACAGCCATTGCTACCTGGATTTCAGTCACAGAGTCCTCCTTCCTGGCTATCAGGAGCTTCTGTGAAACAGCAAATGCACTCACTGTTATGTATGTAGGTTTATTTGAACTGTTCTTGTAAAATGTTAAATGGTATTGGTTTAAATAGTGCGGGAAGAAACCCTGCACTCCCATTGGCTGGCAACTACGGCTGCTGGCTATAAGAAGCAGCCGTAGCCCAGCCAACTTGGGTCCATTCGAGCTGGAGTAAACTCTTTACTGAAGCTCTTCGCGTCTGACTCTTCATGCAAACTTAACACTGGCGACGAGGATGGGATTGCCCTGAAGAAGAGACAACGCGGAAGGCAAACAGAAGAGCGAGATGGCTGTGCTGAACACCCCCAGCCCGTTCGATCCGTGGCGAAGACTGGGAATCGTATGTGGATCGCTTCCAGATGTACCTGGAAGGAAACGACTCGCCGATATTCGAGAGACGGAAGAGGCGGTATTTCTCACGCATTGCGGTCCGGCAGTCTTCAAGATGGCGAAGGCGTTGGCGGGAGCTGCAGAACTGAAGGTAATGGAATGGCCTGATTTGGAAAAGCTTTTAAGAGCCCATTACACCCACAAGTATCGTGCCTCATTAAGAGACACGAGTTTTACCGTTGGGATCAAGGGAAGCGAGAATGTTAATGACTCGTGGCAAGTTTAAGGGACATTGGGGGTGCTTGTGACTTTACCAACTTAGAAGAGGCCATGCGGGATCGGTTTGTCTTAGGCCTCAAAGATAGGGTCTTACAAAGCAAACTGTTAATGAAACCTAAGATCATGTTTAAGGAGGCCATTGAAGAAGCTGTTTCAGCGGAAGCCACCAAGTCCTCAGCAGCGGCCATGAAAAAGATTAACAAGGCCTCAAGCCAGGCCTCAAGCCATTCTGATGTGGAAAAATCCACAACAACCCATTACGAACAAATAGACTCTGATTCAGATTGCAGTGAGGTGGAGGAAGGGATTTTTAGACTCAGAATGGAGAAGAAAAGGAAAGACCCTGGGAGAAAGAGGCATTGGCAGTTGTTGCAGCTGTCAAGAAATTTCATGAATATCTGTATGGCAGGTCATTCACCATTGTTACAGATCACAAACCTTTATTAGGCATTGTGGCAGGAGACAAACCTACACCTACTATCCTGTCACCAAGAATGCTGAGATGGACTGAATTTCTTGCCTATTCATACAAACTGATTCACAGGCCTGGCAAGGACATTGGACATGCTGATGCACTGAGTCGTTGCCCACTGCCTTGCCACAAGGAGACTTTGAACCTGAAACACACACCTTTTTCCTAGAGACTGTTGCTAAGCTTCCAGTTCATGCTGCTGAAATTGCCAGAGAGACTTCAAAGACACTGTGTTGGCTCCTGTTATAGGCTGGATTAAGAAAGGTTGGCCTCTTCAAGATCTACCTCACCTTGCCCAACCTTTTAAGTCCAGGAAAACTGAATTATCTGTATTAAGAGGATGTATTTTGTGGGGTAACAGGGCGGTTATTCCTGCAAAACTGCAAAGGGAGGTTTTGGAAATGTTACATGAGGGTCATCCAGGTATTGTAAGGATGAAAGGATTGGCCAGGAGTTATGTATGGTGGCCAGGTATTGACAAAATGGTTGAAAACTGGGTAGCATCTTGTCCCAATTGCCAGGTAGTCAGGCCTGCTCCACCTCACGCCCCCCCCCAGGAATGGGAATGTCCTAGGGGCCCGTGGTCTAGGATCCACATTGATTTCGCAGGTCCTACTAGAGGGCACACTTTTCTTGTTATAGTAGATGCATATTCCAAATGGCTCGAGGTATTTCCCATGACATCCACCACAACTGATGCTGTCATCAAGCAGCTCAGAAAACTGTTTGTAACCCATGGGTTACCTGATGTTCTTGTCTCTGACAATGGCCCTCAATTTACATCTAACATTTTTGAATCCTTTCTAGCACAACAGGGTATCAGACATGCCCTTACTGCCCCTGGGCACCTTTCAGCTAATGGCGGCTGAACGCATGGTATGCTTTACCAAAGAGAAGCTCCAGCAACTGGGTCCTGGGGACATCACTGAGAAGCTTGAAAAACTTCTTAGTGTCCAGCACATCACTCCTAGCCCATCTACTAACTTATCCCCAGCAGAGTTGTTGATGGGTAGGAAACTTAGGTCTTCCCTTGACCGCCTTCATCCCACTTACCCACCCAATGCACCACTGGATTCCACTTCCAAAGTTCGTACATTCAGTGTGGGTGATTCTGTGTATGCTAAGAACCTTATAGGTGAGCCTTTGTGGATTCCTGCTGCAATAACTCAAATCACTGGCCCTCGTTCTTACAGGGTGCAAACAGAGGATGGACTCCTCTGGAGCAGGCACATTGATCAGCTTAGATCCAGATTACCTCAGGAACATCACAATTGTTCCTCTCTAGTTCCCATACCTAATGCCTTTTCTAGGGGGGAGGGGGAGGAACAGGAGGATAATCAGCAAGCAAGAATCAACCCAATGTGTAACGAGCCATTACGACAGGGGCCATCCCAAACCCTGTCACAATGCCAAGACCCATCCTTAGAAGTGGAAGATTGCACATCACTACCTGACTTGGGTGCTGACATTGGAATGGAGATGAGTTGGGAGGAGAGACCAGATTCTAACAGTCTAACAGGGTCTCCTTTCACAGGAAGTCCCAACAGGGAAATGTCAGCAGACACATTTCCTCTCTCACTGGGTGAGAACGTTAAAACTTCTGAACCACGAAGGTCTCAACGTATACGTAAGAGCCCCACCTATTTAAAAGAATACATTAGATAGGTTGGGGTTTGGTATGGACTGAACCTAGTGGGGAGGGGTGTTATGTATGTAGGTTTGAATGTTATTGGTTTATTTGAACTGTTCTTGTAAAATGTTAAATGGTATTGGTTTAAATAGTGTGGGAAGAAACCCTGCACTCCCATTGGCTGGCAACTACGGCTGCTGGCTATAAGAAGCAGCTGTAGCCCAGCCAACTCGGGTCCATTCAAGCTGTAGTCACTGAATAAACTCTTTACTGAAGCTCTTCGCGTCTGACTCTTCATGCAAACTTAACACTCACATTCAAGAAGCTGATGCATCAGAGATCAACTTCAGGTGTCAATCACTTCTACAATTTGAAGTGGCCCTCACATTGAACTCAGTTTGTTCTGGCCTGGGTGAGGCCTTTCTGTCTGCAACGTGTCTGCGTGTGTGCATGTGCACATGGGTGCATGCACAAAGCTTTCTGCAGCTTTTGGTCAAGAGAAGGAAGCTCCAGGAGGAAAGGATTTCATCAGAGCTTTGTTGTCTTCCCAGTGTGATGTTTCCCTTACCTTCTGCCCCAGAAAGTTTTGCTTATCTGCTATATTTTTGTGTTTCCTGGTATGTTGAAGACTTAAATACAGAAGTAGTGAAAGCCTAGATCTAGACCTCCCTTTTCATGGCTGTGGATGCTGTCATAAGCAGACTACTTCAGGTGAAAAATGATTGGACTTGGCGGACATTTATGAAAACAGCCTGGAAAATTCACACGTTTTGGGTAAGAAGAAAGGTAGCTGGGATTATTCTCAAGAAAAGGCAGCCTCTCACATCCTGATGTCGGACTTTGGCTCCCATTATTCTTACTCACCCCATCCCCCAGCAATGCTGGCTATGAATGATGGAAGTACAACAGTTTGCATGGCACCAGATTGCAGAAGGCTACAGAAATGCTCATCAATTGCACGTGTATGTGTGTGTGTGTTTTGGAAGGAGGAAAACACTTAATTCATTCAAAGCCATATTTTGTATTAGAAGTCCAAGACTCTGCCATTGCAGGGTGTTGTATCAATTTAAAGCACATGGCTAGCAGCACTATTGAAAGGGTATTTTCCAGTGGTTTATTTAGTTAGGTATGTGTATTTGACAGTCCAAATGAGTAGTTTTTATTGCCGAAAAATAGGGCAGGTGCATTATTTAAAAATATGGCCTCAAATCAGCATGGGTGAGCTTTCTTTTGAAAACTGGGAGTTCATCTTTAGCTGGGATAGACTCAAAACATGACTTCAGCTGGCAGAGATTTACACCAAAAAGTGATACTTTTTGAAAAAGATATTAAAAACGTATTTGGTTTTCACTGCATGTCTAGATGAGGATTCTTCTATTGCCCATCTTAATGTGACCACTTTCCATAGCCTAGATGCATGGGACCAAAATTTTCTCAATCCCCAACCAGCATGCTAGTCCCTGGTTTGGAGAAAGCTGTATAAGGACACACGCATTGAAGTAGTCTAAACTCTAAGTAGCAACCTTCCTTATATTTGAGGATTTTTAAAACATTAGTTTCTACCATCGCAAATCTAAATGTGTGCCAGAAAATGGGGTAGCAGCTTCAGGATTCAGATGTCTGAAACAGTTGTATATAGAAATCCTACTGGAGCAGAAATTCCAAGACATAAGACAGCATCAGTAGAAGTGGGAGCTTTTGGAGGTCACAGGAATCTTGGATTGATTCCTATTGGAGACCATGGGGAAGTCCTTCTGGACAGGAGTTCCTGCCCAATAATCCATACGAAATTTCTCAGCCAGGCTGCCTTTTGAGCCAAAGGCACCAAAAGTTATTTCAAGCAGAATAAACATCTTACACATTTTATACAAAATTATTTCAATTGTACATGTGCAATTACATCCATTAAGCTATACGTTAAGTTGGAGAGCCAGTTAGGTGTGGGGGTGAAGACATTAAGCTAAAAACTTGGAAGACCATGAGTGTTAGTCCTGGCTTGGAGATAAAGCGATCTGGGTGACCATGAGCCAGTCCACTTCTCTCAGTCCTAGGAAGCATGCATTATAATATATTAATATAATTTAAAGCATAATTATAAAAATTTCCTAGCATTACTGGTACTCACTTTTACCTTCTCGTAGAGATTATTGAAAATATATTTTGTTTCATTTTACATTTGTAGGGATTTGGGGGCTGATTCAACAAATAACTTTGATTGTAAGTGCACATTATCATTTTATAGGATAGAAATAAGTTACGTGTGTGAAATGTCCAGGAAAATCATGAAATGGGTTCCAAACATCATAAATACACAGTGTTCAAAGGTCCTTGCTGACTGCACCAAGGGAGAAAGGAGAGGCTCTGTTGTTATGAGTAGAAGAAACAAGGATACAGTATATTTTCATGGATGAAACACCTGCAAATTGTCCTCAACATTGTCTTTGCCAACATTAAAAGTCTAGGGCCTGGGGCAAGGAGGGATTGTGGTAGGAAAGTATTCCTGTCTGGGAGAGTGAAAAGGAAGTGAATTAGAAATGTGTTCCAGGAAGTCACAAGATGCAATGTATTTGCTGGAGCTAACAGCTCAGAGTAGACCCCACCAACAATCTGGACAATGAGCCTTTCCCTCTTCCAAATCTGGCCAGTGGAGGACTTATTTTCAGGATGGAATAAAAGAAAGAAGTAAGCATATTTACAGTGAAATGGAAAGGACAAGACAAAAAGAGATTTGGAAAGATTGTCCAATGGACTTGTTGGACCAATTTATTGATGGCTTGCCAGTCCTCCCTTCCTCCACTCTGTCAGGGTTCCTACGCTTTTAATCACTAAACCAGAAGCAGATATTCAAAGGGTGATTTCCAACACATAGACACAGATGAGCACCCTGCATTTTGATCCTATGTACAGCTTTCGTTAATTGTATTTGGCAGGTGTTTGGGTCATAGGTTCTTGTTTATTGAGGAAGAATAAGGCAAACAAATATATCTTAATGATTCAGAGGGAAAAACAGACTGGGAATGATGTCAGTTCCATTTCCCCCACCTTACTCACCCTCCCACTGAAGTCTACTTTTATTCTCTCTCTGGAGAGGGGGATCAATATAAATCTAGCCTGCCCTTAAATCGATTGAACACTTTATTGCCTCTTTTAAGCCTATTAGCTTATAGTTAGTACTTTATTTTGCCTTGTTTTACACAGACCATGTGAGCCAAAGGTAATCCTTTGGGTTTTATTCTGCTTACTTTGTAAGCTGCAATGATGACCTCTAATGAACAAACACAAGGCTCCATCTTGTAACAGAAAAGGAATGGCACCCACTGGTGTAACTCTTAAGAATTGCAGGATAAAATGAGAATGAAATGACTTCCTTCTCTAGTATGATATTTTTTGGTTATGCTGCAGTGACTGTTTCTAGGATTTCCAAGTTGTTGGCCAAAAAGACTTTATTAGGCCTACTAGACATCTATGCAGCAAAAATTCTGGAGACTACTAGAAGTTGGCAAGAATTAAAGTTCTGTCCCTTTAGGCTGCCACCTTGATTTTTGTATCATAAATTTGGTAAAGTTCAATACTCTATTTCTGTTATTAAAATCAAATTTTAATAAGCACAAATCAAACTGATGTTTTATTGCATGTACTCTAAATCTTGTCTTTCTTTTGAACTGAATATATCAGCATTTTGTAATCAAAGTTTTGCAAAAATTGCTATTGTTAAAATTTGGTTATTTCCTTCTTTCTTTCTTTCTTTTTTGGTACTTGCATCGGAGGGAGATAAAAGTGGAAAATCTTGCATCACCTAGGAAGGAGGAAGGGAAAAAAATATTCAGTTTCCAAATTGCCATCAAAACTAGTACTGAAATATGAACAATATAAGCCACTTAAAAGAGGCATTTATCTAATTATTGTTCAAGGGGAAATTAATAACCACATCTATGTGTATGATAAACCTATTAGATGCTCCAAATTATCCACCTCAACTTCTGGAACTTTTCTGTGGAACACCTCAACAGACCTCATTGGCTACCAATAATGGACAGATTAGTCTGGAACCTTTGCTATGTTAAAATATTTTATTGCTATACTTCTGATATGTTTTGGGTTCAGAGATGGAAAATAGTATATAACAAATTAAAAATATTTACTTACACACACACACACACCTTTAAATATTCTCTTCTCCTTATTCAGCAATGATAATTAGGACTATAGATTGATTTGAATTTTGTTTTATTCCTCTAATTTCCAAGGGAAAAGTGACTTTCAGGCTAGAACGCCTCATTCCAGCTTCAGGTGACCTCAGCAACAGGTTAGCTATAATAACCCACAGGCATCATTATGCAGATATGTCTTTGATGTGGGCATTTTTGAGGCAGGGCAAGGAGGGTGTGTGAATGGTCTTACCAAGGGACAAAGGATGGATAAAATGGGTATCCGCTTCAGTGCATTTTAACCAGGAGTCAGTCAGGAACGCAGAGGATAGTACTTCCCATTATTCTTGAACTCCATTCTCCACTATCCTAGCCTCCTCAATCTTGAGAAGACAGGAAATTAATCAATGGTCTATGAAAAGTCTTGTTTTCCTTCAATTAACCAGGTTTCCTAATAAATCAGTTGATTAAATGTAAACGTAAAAAAGTATGTCAAAGATACTGCACTGAAATTAGAATTTTACTGATAAGCTGAGCCCCAATAGAATTCTGCTCAGTCCATTCCCAATAGTGGAAAGGGGGGAGGCAGGAAAAGCTGATGTCTGCTGAGCTTTTCCTCCATCCACAATTCTCAGCATCTTTTCCCTGTTATTCTGGAGAAGTGCAAATCTTTCTGGATCAATTTTTTAGGAGACTACAGGGGTACTCTACAAAAATTATAGCCACCTTTCTTTGACCAGCATGATTTCTCTACTTCCATCTGCACGGAACCCTTGGAATTACCCAAATATGAGCTGGAAGACTAACTAAGATGGGTAAGTCTTTAGAAGGTACAGCTTTGGGGAGAAGCCCATGTGCTGGTGAACTCCTTTGCTTTCCCTTTGCTCTCAGTGAAGTTGAATATTTAACTCTCAGCCCTTCCAACAGCGAATAAAATCATAATTGCTACTCATTTGTGATCATTGTCAACACAGAATCAGGCTGAAATTGAAGATGGCTGGCAGTGAACAAGCCCTTTGTTTAAACACCAGTAGCCTGGGAAAATTAGTAATTGCATGAAGGAATATTATGAAAAATTATATGAAAGGTAAATGATGCAGCAAAAAATTAAACCATTTGCACCTTTAAAGTCTGTCAGAACATATGACTTCTTCCCACCATGCTAACCAACTGAACAGTGCTTTTCCCTAAAGAGAACAATACAATACAGTAGCAGCCTTTCTGAACTACAGCTTCCATTATCCCGAGACAGCATGCCTTGCTGTTTGGGAGAGGATGGGGGTATATTCTAAAGTATGAACAGAAGTCCACAGTGGGGGAATCAGCCCAGTAGGATAGCATAATTCTCTGAAGACACATAAAGAGCTTTAGCAAAACAAAAAAAGTTATAAGGCCTTTAACTCTTAATGACATTTATTGGGAAGTAAAACTATTGATCCATAATGAGATGACTTCTGAGCAAATGTTGGTAGGATTGGGTTGAATGTGCCTTATTGCCATTAGCAGATGTAATCAGGAGTGAATTAAATGTTTTTTTAGTGACATCAATGGGAGCTCAGCAATTACACTATCTGTTTGCAGTGAATCTTAAACATAAATCATATGGTAATCTGAAACTGCAGTCCCTTACCTGGGAGTCCCTTTGAACTCTTGGGCAGACATGGTAAAGTTGTGCCACATGTTTCAAAGGTTGCTTCAGAACCAGTAGGGGCATACAGAAGACATTGCTTTTCAACTTGCTGAAGCTGCTATAATTTTTTTATAGATCTATACAGTGGCTTTACAAATAGCATACATTCTGAAGGAACTCGACACAGCCCTATAAATGTACAATATATTATTAGCTTTCTTTACTTTGGTTTACAATGCCTGTGTCATGTGTGATATGAAAACACAAAATAACCAAGTATGTATATCTTAATATGTTGCCAAAACCCAGGCTAGGAAGTTAGTCTATGTATTGTGCAAATCCAGAGAGTTAACAGAGAAAACTGTTATGATATTAATATAAGTAACTATGTTGTTGGTTTGAGTTCTGAGCTTGGTGATTTGGTTGCAAAGTTTCATCTCCATCCAAGGAGATATCTTCAGCACGTGGAAGAATAGCTGCTTGCATGTGGAAGCTTCTCTGCAGGCGAAGATCTCCCAGCGACAAGCAACGTTGAGTGTTGGACACCCAAAGTTGGTTGAAATGTCTATGATTATTAGTAGCTCGGGTTGGTAGTTATATTGTTGGTAATTATGTTTGCAACCCAATCTCCAAGCTCAGAGTTCAAACCAAGAACATAATTACTAACCCGAGCTACTAATATTCAAAGACATTTCAAATTAGTAACTATTATAATATATAATTTTACTTAAATAATTATGTACATTTCAATATAGTTGCATTGATAGCCATGGTTACCTTAACAACATAAAAAGTGTAGTGTGCCAACATAGCCAATCTCTATTACCTGAATTTGGAGAAAATGCATGAGTAGCCTGAGGAGAGAGGAACTGAAAGCAAAGTTCAGCATTAGGCTGAAAAGTGGGTGTAGCACTAACTACAACATCACCTCTAGGTGAGATGGGAGCACACAAGTCAAATAAATAAATAAATAACTTTGTCTTTCTCCTATTTTTCTATAAGAAGAGAAGCAGATTTTAATTATTATAATTATTAATTATTTATTAATGGTTTGTTTGTATCCCTGCCTTTCAATGCTAGTCTATGACCATAATAAAGATTTGATTGATACAATTTGAAGGTATTAAAAAGACCTAGAGGTATGTGGTGCCATTTTGAATAAAACTTTTTAAAAAATGAAATGATGTCTCTTCTGTGTAGCTTTCCACTTACGACTGAAGTAATTTAAACCATCTCAGATTATCAGCAGAAAGTAACATAGTAGGTGCTTAATGAGATGAGGGCCTTCTCGGTGGCAACACCCACATTCTAAGATATTCTAAGATATTTCTTTGTTCATACTTTCAGAACTTTTAAAACTCTGAATTTCCTGAATTATTTTGATGATACTTTCATACTTCCTTTTAGTTTACTGTTTATTAGCTATAATAAAAATAATTAGTTATTGTAAGTTATTTTAAGATGGGTGAAACTGAAGGCTATTATGACAATATGTGAGAAGCAAAGGCAGGAAGACATGTATGCCACATAGAGTTGATTAGGAGTCATTTTCATCTAAATTTTGCACAAGGACTATCAGATCTGAACAACCACTAAATTGTAGCAAGGAATCATGAGTTTTCTATATCTCCTTGCTGCCGTCTAGCACTTGTTCATATCTGTTAGCCCTAGGCTGCATCTTCAAGGGAACAGATTATATTTTTATACAAGTAGGCTTTGCAACAGAATCATTCAATTTGGAAAGCTCCAGTTCAGAATTCTAGGCAACCAGCCATACTCTCTAAATTCTCTCTTCTGTTCTCCCTTCTATTGTTGTCTGTTTTTCACCACTAATAGTCACTCAGCATTCTCTAGTTGCTCAGTATGTTCGGGTCTCTTGGGTTTGGGTTATTTTGGAGGGGATGATGATGGAGTGATTTTTTGAGGTGCTTTCCTCCTTCAATGTATTTTGCTTTTTTGAAATCCTCAGGATTCCTCTTGTCTGCCAATACAGATTTCTTTGTGCATGAACAATGTCAATTTGGCCACATCATGGTTTATTCTCTGAAAATGGAGATTTTTGTTAGGATATAAGTGTGTGAAAGTGTGCATGTGTATAAATACCTATGTTTAGGCCCTTATCTTACTGAAATCCAATGGAAAATTTTGAGTTTATACTTGAAGCCAAGTTCAATATTTAGCTGATTATTCTCCTTGGATATTGAGTTCTGACTTGAATAGTTATAATTTTTTATTTTACTTTAATTATTTTAGGGAGAATAATTATCACAGATCAGCTGGAACACCAGTCTGGAGGCCTGGTACCAATCTATGTCCCTTTCAGACAGATGTCTAAGATACAGACAAACTGAATTATTGTTTAGTCAGATTAGTAAATGGTAAGATATTGTATCTATTCTCTTCCATCGATCTCTATTACAGTTCAGGAAAACCACAAAGCCAGGAAGTTATTCTGAGGTCTAAAGCTCCTTACCTCCGCTTCAGGTCTGCGTTGAGCCAGGAAGAAATCTTACAATTAATTTGAGGATACAATCAATTTAGTAGACAGCTCTTGTATGAAGTCTGGGAACAAAGGATATGAACATATTCAGCTCCAACAAGCACAAACCACAGTTTTGCTATGCTAGAGGGCACCACAATATATATTCTTTTCCATTAGTGATGTCAGGAAAATTCTTCTATTTCTAAAATCTCAAGTCAGTTGCTAAATCCAAGCTCAACATCATCCATCCATGATTTAATCCAATCAGAATTGGCACACAATTTTGAAATTTTAATGAATACACCATGATAAAGTTTAGCAATTCTTTTTCAAAAATTCAAGAAGATATCAGGGCAAAGATGCTCCTTATCTCAGCCTCTTTTTCTCCAAGGGTCACTTCTACAAAAATATAATCTTTTTGTTTCTGCAAATATTCAAGCTAATCTGAAAAAGTACAAGTGGTTTACATAGTTCCAGTCAAACATTCCATCAAATATATGAATAAGTTCTTCCACAATGAAGTTCTTGTTTTTCATTATAGTACATCATCTTTCTCCTCAGTGCTATGGTAATTTTGGCTCAGTATTTTCTGCTTTGGCTTGGCTCTTAATTTATAATTAAGATAACCAAGACTGACATCTTTTAGTCCTCAATCTATGTGCAAATCATATATATTTACAATGTTTGCCAATTTGGCTATTCTTTCTAGATTATGATACAATAGTATGACAGTTAAAACATTCTAGAAATCGTGTAGTTGTAGTATTTTTTAAATTAAACAGAAAACAATTTCCAACTGGTTATAAAAAAATGAAAAAGCAATGTTTTGTCCTACCTGTATTGTGCTCACTCACAATAATGTGCAATAAAAGTAGGAGAACATAAGCAATACTACTCAAAATTTTGCCTAAAAATTAATTACTTTAGGCATACATGATGATATGCAGGTGTTTATAGACTACCTAATTTGATTTATTTTAATGTTTTATCTTTAAATACATGCCATCAATATGCAAGATCCCAGGCAGTGATCCTAGCTTAGCCAGACCTCAAGGACATAGTTAAAAAGTACAGATCATGAGTTAAGCACAAAGCCAATGGATGACCTTCAGCTAGTCACTCACTCTCAGCCCTGGGAAACAGAACTTAGGCAAACTACTTTTGAAATCTTGCCTAGAAAACTGCAGGGACTTCTCCAGGTAGTTGTCAAGAGCCAAACTGAATTGAAGGCACAAAAAAAAGAAAGGAAAAAACCTGTTGTAATTAAAGGGATTGTCCTAAGCCTAATGATGTTTTTCAGCATAAACATTTTCAAGGGCTGTATTCTGACCACTTCAGACTTAACAGGCATTTCAGAGGTTTTCAAAGGAGCATCTTTTTTTCTACATTGTTAAATTCAATCATTACAAGGAACAGTCTATAATGTTCTATTTTGTGTGAGTGAGAGGGGGGAGGGAGAGAAGGAGGGAAGGAGAGAGAGAGAAATGGGGGAGGGTATTAATACAGACTATCTACATATTCTTGCAAACTTCAGCTTGAGCAATGGCAACCCTGAGTGAAAATAAAAATCAAGCAGACTGAAACCCAAAGAGCTTTAGACTACCAAATCAGTTATACAACCAAGTGTAATCAGCTATATCTGGCAGAAAAGACTGAACTGGACAGAAACTTGAATTGTTAGCAGAAAATTATCCACATATTTTGAAGATTATTTGGCATTAAAGATAGATCTTGCTAGGAAGTATGACTACTATTTAATCAGTGGGCACTGGATACTATATACAGGTGAAACTCGAAAAATTAGAATATCGTGCAGAAGTTCATTTATTTCAGTAATGCAACTTAAAAGGTGAAACTAATATATGAGATAGACTCATTACATGCAAAACAAGTTAAGTCAAGCCGTGATTTGTCATAATTGTGATGATTATGGCTTACAGCTCATGAAAACCCCAAATCCACAATCTCAGAAAATTAGAACATTGTGAAAAGGTTCAATATTCTAGGCTCAAAGTGGCCCACTCTAATCAGCTAATTAAGCCATAACACCTGCAAAGGGTTCCTGAGCCTTTAAATGTTCTCTCAGTCTGGTTCAGCAGGAATCACAATAATGGGAAAGACTGCTGACCTGACAGCTGTGGAGAAAACCATCATTGACACCCTCCATAAGGAGGGAAAGCCTCAAAAGGTAATTGCAAAAGAAGTTGGATGCTCCCAAAGTGCTGTATCAAAGCACATTAATAGAAAGTTATGTGGAAGGGAAAAGTGTGGAAGAAAAAGGTGCACAAGCAGCAGGGATGACCTCAGCCTGGAGAGGATTGTCAGCAAAAGGCCATTCAAAAGTGTTGGGGACTTTCACAAGGAGTGGACTGAGGCTGGAGTCAGTGCATCAAGAGCCACCACACACAGACGGATCCTGGACATGGGCTTCAAATGTCATCAGAAGCATCTTACCTGGGCTAAAGAAAAACAGACCTGGTCTGTTGCTCAGTGGTCCAAAGTCCTCTTTTCTGATGAGAGCAACTTTTGCAACTCATTTGGAAACCAAGGACCCAGAATATGGAGGAAGAATGGAGAGACACACACTGCAAGAAGCTTGAAGTCCAGGGTGAAGTTTCCACAGTCTGTGTTGATTTGGTCATCTGCTGGTGTTGGTCCACTGTGCTTCATTAAGTCCAGGGTCAACGCAGCCGTCTACCAGGAGACTTTGGAGCACTTCATGTTTCCTTCCACAGACGAGCTTTATGGGGATGCTGATTTTCCAGCAGTACTTGGTACCTGCCCACACTGCCAAAAGCACCAAAACCTGGTTCAATGACCATGGGATTTTTGTGCTTGATTGGCCAGCAAACTCACCTGGCCTGAACCCCATAGAGAATCTATGGGGCATTGCCAAGAGACAGATGAGAGACATGAGACCGAACAATGCAGAAGAGCTGAAGGCCGCTATTGAGGCATCCTGGTCTTCCATAACACCTCAGCAGTTCCACAAGCTGATAGCTTCCATGCCACGCCTCATTGAGGCAGTAATTGCTGCAAAAGGGGCCCAGACCAAGTACTGAGTACATATGCATGCTTATACTTTTCAGAGGTCCGATATTGTTCTATGTACAATCCTTGTTTTATTGATTGCATGTAATATTCTAATTTTCTGAGATTGTGGATTTGGGGTTTTCATGAGCTGTAAGCCATAATCATCACAATTATGACAAATCACGGCTTGACTTAACTTGTTTTGCATGTAATGAGTCTATCTCATATATTAGTTTCACCTTTTAAGTTGCATTACTGAAATAAATGAACTTTTGCACGATATTCTAATTTTTCGAGTTTCACCTGTACAAGCATGCCCTTTTTTAAGTAAAATATCTTTTTCCCTGGGATTTCCCAGTCCGCACTGCTGGAGTTTCCAGCACACAGTTCTTGCTAGTTTCTGCTATTTGGATCAAGAAAGATGGCTGATTCAAACAACAAGCCTGAAATCCAGATGTTGGGTATGAAAGACTGGAGCATCTATCCTTCCCCACCCTTCCAGTGGTACTATTTCAGCCCCAAGATGGACATCCCAACAGGATACTTCAAAGGCATATTCAACAATGAAGGGCTTGGTTAGTTCTTCTTCAAAACATGCTTCTGATTTGCCATGTGCCTTTGAGATGGAGAACTTTGTTTGTGTTTATTAGCCCCAACTGAAATCAAGATTCAGACTAATGTGAACACCATTTTGTGGGCAACAATTTCTATAGGCTAACATCTGTATTCATCCCTTGTATTCATTTTCCAGCAAGCAGAATGGCTCTCTGTGTAGTAATAGAAAATAGACAGAAGCTGGAAATAATGGGCACAGGCAATCAAACTATCATTATAGGTACATTATGTACAAGGTGCTAAATTGGCAGGAATCCTTTATTGTTAACTTCTCTTTGGCATTATTAAATGAGCTCTGAAACCAGAGGAAATTTACAAGTGACAAAGGGTAATTATATACTTTAGAAGAAGATATTTTTCATTGTGAAGATAGAACTGCACCAAGATAACAGCCCATTCAAAAGACAGTCAAAGGAGAATCTGCATATTTCAGGAGAATCATGCTGTCATACTTGGTGAGCATTTTTTGATACCACCCCCCACCCCCATGAAAAAGAAAAAGAAAACATTTCTATCTACTTTATGGACAAATTTCTCATGGAAGTATGTAATGCTTTCCATAGGAAAAGGCCATGAAGCAAGTGAGATGTGCATTATCAAGATCAGATAGTTTATATGTTTTTATTTAATTTGCTTCATAGCTTTTCCACACTCCTATTCAAAGATGTGTTCTGTCAATACAGCTGTCATGCCACAACTGAGATCTAAAATATTACTACTACAGAAAATCCTTAGTCAAGATTTAACAATCTTGGGCCTGCCAAATACTTTTAATTTCCACTTCAGTTTTTCCATGCCAGTGGTCATCCTTGCTGGGGCTGATAGGAATACAGCTCACTGCCAATATTGGAAATAATCTGTGCTCAGTTTAGTGAAACAGATCACTATTTTTTGCCCAAGTAGATGAAATTTCTTCTTCCAAGAATTCACTATGATTCCATAGTTTGTTTTGCACATGTGTTAATAAATTTGTACAAAGCATGAATACAGGAATATTCAACTATTTAAATAGCTTTTATTTTATTGATTAAATTTGTATGCTGCCTGACTCCCAATGTGTCTTATCTAACACCCTCATCTAAGCTCTTTACCCAGAGATTTCCCTATGACTAAGTTGCCGCTCCATACCCATCTTTGAATTGGCAGAAACAATTCAATATGAGATTGTCTCTATTGCCTTACTGCAGTTTCTAATCACCATCAGTAACCTTGAGGCTGTCCCTAGACACTGTCAAAATAAGAAGGTGGCAGCTAAAGTAACTGCAGTACATCCAAGGATGGCTTTAGCCTGTGCTGGAAATGAAAGGAACAGAATGGATATGTGGCAGAAAAATGATGTAGCTAGAGCATGCTTTTGTTATGCTTAGTGCAGGTAAGGAAAGAGAGAGACTTCTTGTCACTGCAATGCCCAGAACTACTGTAATTCTACTTTATTGTAAGGTTAAATTAACAGAATTTTGCAAGTCTGAAAGTACATTTCTCCCCTGCCACCTTTACATCCCCCCAAAACTAGGGAGAGTCCCTCCTGAGATGTTTGCCACACCCACATTTCTGCTGTGGGTTCAGCTATTTCTTGTCTGACCATTCCCCTCATTGCATCTCTTTTTCTGTTCCCCAAGGTCATTCCCACCTACCATTCTCTACCATTCAAAAATGCAAAGATCCTAATAGCAAATTGTAGCAGCCTAATATTGTAGATAACTCATGCTGAGTTCATTTTTCTATGATTAAGATGGTCTAAATTTTCTCCCACATGTCCTTTGTATAGGAAAGACTTTTTCTAATTTCTTCCAGGATCTTGTTCAGGACTAGCCACTTTCTACTACTAAAGATGGAATGGCAGATGCCATCTCTACCTCAGCAAAGTGCAAGATATTAAGGCTGATCCAGCTGTTGTAGCATCTTAAAAAATCCTCACAGGAGGTCTCCCTCTTTATAGAAGACCTCCTTCCAATAATAACAACCTGCTGTTTTTTTCAATCATCAAGATCATCTTCCTAAGGCAGGTATCTCTTTCTGCCTAATGTTAGAGCTGAAATCAGCAGGGATGCCTTACTGTATCTTGTTCATTGACCACAGTGATATATTACAGTGCAATCAACTGCATATTCTGCATTATACCAATTCCTCTCCAAAAATCTGAGATGTTGGTATGCATGTCATTTAATCAGAACCACTCCACATTTGTTACGTTTTTCATTATCAGGATTATTGTTTTTTTAAATATTGTCTGTTGGTTGCGTTCGTCTGGTATTGTTAAACTTCTGTTGTTGTTTTTCATTAATACAAAAGAGGGATGGGAATTTGGAAGGAAACAGCTTTCCTTACATGCTGCTTCTTGCAGTAAATAGTATTTATTGTTGCATGCCAAGGGACTCCAGGAGGCAATGGACCCCCATCAAGTTCACTGAGCCATTCTTCCCTTTACATCAGCTAGAGGGACCATCTATGCACTTCACCCAAGAGGAAGAAATTACTCAGCCCGAAACAGGACACCAATTTGCCCAAACTTGGCACATAAAATACTGTATGCAATTCAGAAATAATGTCTAATATTTAAGCAAAAACACAATACATTTTGCCCTAGAACTCCACCCAGTATTACAGGAATGGATCATTCACTAATGCAACAAGATATCTCACTCTGCTTTCCAGTATGTTTGCACACTCATCAGGTTGCAGAAGAGATTGAGAAATGGAGACATATGTCATGTTGATGGATGAGGTCCTTTAATAGTAGTCTGCACTACTATTACTGTTGATCTTCTCATCACTCCTTATCACCCCTCCCCTCCAACTTGTGACTGTATGACTGTCGCTTGTCGCTTGTATCCTTACGATCTATATTGACTGTTTCCTAGTATGATTTGATTGCTTATTGTACCCTATGACTATTATTAAGTGTTGTACCTTATGACTCTTGATGAATGTATCTTTTCTTTTATGTACACTGAAAGCATTTGCACCAAGACAAATTCCTTGTGTGTCCAATCACACTTGGCCAATAAAAATTCTATTCTATTCTATTCTATTCCTATTCTATTCTATTCTATTCTATTCTTTCAGTGGCTCAGTATGATTTGTTGGAAGATTATGATGATATAATCTCCACTCAGTCTGTTACACAATGGTAACTTCTGAACTAATTTTCCTTTCTAAAATAAAACACATATCTATCCTAACTTCTATCCAGAGAAAAGAAAAAGGGACTATTTATAACCAATATCCCAGAGAAGCAAGCAGTGTGTAAAAATATAACCTAGGCAATATTTCAGAATTTGAATTACTTTTAAAATATTTCAAATTTAATTTTCACTCTGATATCAAACAAGAAAAGCAAGCATAATTCTTGTGTTAGTTTTCAGACATTGATGTTTCACAGTTTTTTTTAAAAATAGCTTTATTGAATTTCAAAGGTTTAGAAAACAAATCTGCATTAAGACAACTCACTTGAGGAAAAAAACACAATTTCTCTCAATTAAATTCAGAACTTTGGATGGGTAAAGGCTTTAATTAACACCATTGGGCTCTCGAGTGACATTGTCATGTGAATAGGTGATTGGTAATACTAATGAGAATCCTTGCCTATTGGAAAAGAAAGCAAAAGCCAGCCAATCAAAGTAGGGTAATAATATTCCCCTAAAAAGAACACTCTCCTGAGATTAAGAAAACCCACAGTCTAAAACAGAGCCGTATTGGTACAGTGGTGAAGATCCTGACCTAGAAACTGTGAACAATGAAAGCTGGCTGAGTGACTTTGGTCACTTTTTCTCAGTCCAACCCCTCTCACAGGGGGTTGTTGTGGGGGAAATAGGAGGAAGAGGTATTATGAATGCTTGCTTGCCTCGGGTTCTTTATGTATAATTCAAGGCAAGAAATATATGCAATGTTCCTGTCTCCTATTTTTCCCACAACAACAACCCTAAAGGCAGGATAATGTAACAACAGTAATAATTAATTATTATTAATAATAACAATAGGCTCCTGCAGCCTAACACATGAGACTTAACAATTGTCGATAAGAAAGACAAAAAAGTCTGGATGGTGGACATGGCAATATCTGGAGACAGCAGAAGAGAAGAGAAGGAACTGGAGAAGATAACAAAATACAAAGACCTGCAAATAGAAATAAAATGACAGTGGCAAAAGAAAGCAAAGGTAGCTCCAATAATAATAGCCTGCAATCCCAAAACAATTGGAGCACTACTTGAACATCTCTATCAGTCAACTGCAAAACACTTGGAACAGCAGTGACAACATCTGTAACATCATCAAACAAACACATCTGCCTATCCCAGGTCCTTGGGAAGGACTCGATAGGCAGACAAAAATGCCCAATCCAGTCCAAACATATGGCTGACTATGCAATGGACAAAAATAATAATGATCTTCATGTTGCATTGATCTGTAATAACAGATCATTATGTTTTTGTTTTCAATCTCTACATCTTACATCCTGTGTTGTTACCTCTTACACCATCAAACTTAACACCCATGTATCTCAGATCCTTGGGAAGGACTCAATAGGTGGATAAAAATGCTAAATCCAGTCTAAATATCTGGTTGACTATGAAATAAATCATGATGATGATTTAAAACACCATCTAAAATAAAAATGTTGTTCACTGTCCATATATACAGCCAAGATATTGCAGTGGAGTTTGGATTAGAGATACGTGCCACCCTCAAACAGGAAAAATAGTGAAGGAATCAAGAAGCCCTATGGAAATGACATCAAGAGTCTGGATGAAGATGATCACTACAAGTACCTGGGCATTCTTCAAACTGGCAACATCAGGCACACTGAAGTCAAAAAGAAGGTTAGAAGTTAAACATCTTGAGAGTGAACAACTACTTAAAGTCCCAATTCAGCGAAGGAAATATACTCAGGCACAAATTAACACCTGGACAATTTTGGTCATTAATTACATAGCTGGAATAATGCACTCAAGCAGAACTAAAAGCCCTGGATAGGAAAACTAGAAAAATAATGGCAATGAATCATGCCCTTCATCCTGACAGCAATGTTGACAGACTCGACTTACCAAGGAAAATAGGTAGGTGTGGAATGTTGCAAGTTCACCAGACAGCTAAAGAAGAAAAAAAGAGCATTGGAAGAGTATCTGAAGAACAGCGACAGAGATGTACTGAAGCTAGTATAACATGAATATCTAAATGTAGTGCCAAAGAATCACTTTCCAAAAAAGATCAAAACTAGGAGACTAGACTAATATTTTCTGCCTTTTCTGTAAGAAGTTCCAATAAGTTCAGCTCAATAAGTTGGCATAGGTACTGGCTGAGGGTGGGCCTCTTTGGCATAGGTGGTGGTTGAGGGTGGGTCGCTTTAGCTCATCTCATGCTACATCAGCTTAGATGGAAATTAGGGAAGACATGATTATGCTCTTAGGGTGTTTTTTTCTTTTTCCCTTTTTGCAACAAAGAAAAGAGTGGATAAATATCTTTATGTTAGGCTGCAAACTCAAGGAAACCTATGATGCTTACTTTGTAGTAGGTTCCATTGTGTTCAGTGGCTCTCATACTTAGGTAAAGATGTTTAGATCTTTTACTCCTATTCAGTCATATTGTTAATTCCCTTTCTCCTAAGTTCCCATTCATATATAAATGATGAGTATCTAAAATGGATAAAATTTTTATACCCACACACAGGTTCTTGATTGATTGAGGAATATATCCTCATTTGTTTGTTAACCTCTATGTTGGATGGTTGTTAGGAAGCTCTCTAAAGGCAATTGCAATGGCACTTAGGCTTATATACCACTTCACAGTGCTTTATAGCCCGCTCTAAGTGGTTTGCCCCCAACAATCTGGGTCCTCATTTTACCCACTTCGGAAGGATGGAAGGCTGAGTCTACCTTGAGCCTGGTGAGATTCGAACTGCCAAATTTCAAGCAGCTGGCAGGCAGCAGAAATAGCCTGCAATACTGCAATCTAACCACTGTGCCACTGTGGCTCTTATATTGTTGATATCAACTTCTACATGTGGAGGCTGAGAAGAGCAGAAGGCATGTAGTTTCTAGAAATATGATGTTCAGACCAGAAATCCATGGCCAAAGTCATCTCGGCTTGGGGGGTGGTATATGAAAGTTGGACTTTTGTGTCAATGGTTAAAGTAATCACCACTCTGGAATTTCTGGACTTCACTATTGTCAATATGTCTAAAACTGCCTTTCCAGCTTAGGTTGTTTTAAGGATTTTAACTGCTTGGATTTACTGCATCAATAGAGGGATAGTATTTATTTATTTATTATTTATTATTTCGACTTATATGCCGCCCCCTCTCCCGAAGGACTCGGGGCGGCTCACAAATTAAAAACAATACAACAATAAATTACCTAAAAACCATATTAAACCAAATAAGCCGAATTAACATTAAAACCCTCCAAATTTAAAATGAACAAAAACCCAAGGAGTCAGCACAACCCTGATTGTAAAAACAGCCAGGTTTTTAACTCGTGGCGGAAGATACGGAGATCGGGAGCAAGCCGAAGCCCCAGCGGAAGAAGATTCCATAAAGTGGGGGCTGCCACAGAATAGACTCTCCCCCGGGTCCCCGCCAAGCGACATTGAGCCGCGGACAGTACCCTGAGGAGGCCCTGTCTATGCGCCCATACCGGGCGGTTGGTACTTGAAACTGGGAGGAGTCATTCTCGAAGATATCCTGGACCCATGCCATGTAGGACTTTGAATGTTAACACTAAAACCTTGAATCTCACCCGGAGGGCAACCGGAAGCCAATGCAAGTCGCGCAGGAGGGGTGTAATATGGGAGTATCGGGGAGCTCCCAACACTACCCGCGCGGCCGCATTCTGCACCAGTTGAAGCCTCCGAGTGGTATGCAAGGGCAGTCCTAAGTAGAGAGCGTTGCAGTAGTCCAGACGGGAGACCACGAGGGCCTGAGTAATCATGCGTTGGGCATCCCGGTCCAGATATGGGCGCAACTGGCGAACCAGCCGGACCTGGGCAAAGGCCCCCCTGGCCACGACTCCCACCTGCTCCTCCAACTTGAGCCGTGAGTCCAGGAGGACCCCCAGGTTCCGTGCCCTGTCCACGGGGGGTAACACCTCCCCCCCATGACCAAAGATGGAACCTCCGAACTGGACTGGGATGTCAGTACGCACAACCACTCTGTCTTGGCTGGGTTGAGTCGAAGCATGTTTCTGTCCATCCAGATCCGCACCGCCTCCAAACAACGGGACAAGTATCAATATCACATTCAGGTACCAATTGTGATTGTAAGTCGAGGACTACCTGTAACTGAGGTATGAAACATCACATACTGTAGAAGTAGACTTTAAGTCCTGTGTGATCATAAGTCAGAAGCAGGTTACCTGGATTGGAGTTCCTGGAATTGGCTTTTCAATCTAGGATGCTGACTGTGAAGAACACTATTTTCATCCCTTATGCTTCCACACAGAAGCATCATTGAGGATCTGTGATGGTCTTCATTTACACTGACCTTGAAATACTGAGAACAAACAGAGAACACCATGATTTAATGAAGGCTTAATTTTTAGCCGATTAGTCAGAAAGTATACAGATTCCAATGTCGCACTCCCTACTTCAGGTTCTGAAACAACAAAACTTTCTTCAATCCCATTCCACACAAAAAGCAGACAGAACAAATGGCTGACAACCCTACCCATTCATCATCTGTATATTTCTTTGGTCCATTGTAAAAATAAAAATTAAAAAACTTCCTATAAGAGGAAGCTGGCAGCAAAGACATCATTCCGGCTGTATTTAAAAATGTCTTGTGAAAAGAAAAATACATCACACAAGAGCATTCCTGGAAACCAGCATTTGTCAAAATTGTTATGTATGCAGGTTTAAAGTCATTGGTTTAGTTTGAACTTTTCTTGTAAAATGTAAGAAATGATTGGTTTAAAAAGTGTGGGAAAACCCTGCACTCTGATTGGCTGGCAACTGCGGCTGCTGGCTATAAGTAGCAGCCGCAGCCCAGCCAAAGCGGGTCCGTTCTGAGCTGTAGTCACTAATAAACAAAGAGCTTGAAGCACGCCGCATCTGTCTCTTCATGCAAACTTAACAAAAATGATAGAATGTAGTTCAGAATGTCACAAAGCAATTCTGCCCCTGCATAATTGTGTACTGTCATGACATAAGTTCAACAGGAGATGGAGTTTGCATCATGCAACCCTTGCTGCTTGCAGATGTCTCTGACGTTATATTGTTTTGTAACCAGTCTTTTTCCCCCTAGTATTTTTAACCATGATTGCATGTTACTGCAGTGGAAAGAGTAGCTGAGATACCTTCCAAGAAGTGTTTCTAAACAACCTCAGGGAGAGCTCAGATTGCCCTGAGCCAGAAAGCAGAGCCAGGCAAACATTTTCACCAGAAGAGAAAGAGTTTGCAAGCTCAACAAGTCTTGGCACCACAGAAGGGAAAAACCAACTTTGCTCTGGCTCCAAAGTAACCACAGCAAGAGACAGAAGAAGTGCAGCTCATTTCTCAAGATCAACAAATGTCATGCAGTCACCATAGCCCAGAGCTGCTTCTTAACTGTTGCAAAACTTTTCCATAGTGATTCCCTTACAGAATTTCCAGTACCGCCACTGTGCTGAATTTAACTGGAGTAATCCTGGGGAGTAATTGTCACCCTCTTGGTCTCAGACATGAGTCTATTTCGAAAAACCAGTTCTTGAGCTATTAGTACTGCTTTGCTGCACTCTATCTTCAACATACAGTATTATCAACCATCAACAAGAACATTCACCAATCATGGCACTACAGCAGGAACGGGATGGCTGTCTCGAAAGAGCTTTGTGCACTCTGCTGTCATATCTATACTGTCATAATACGTTTGCTAAGTGTTTGATAAGTATAACAAATACAGGCGTGTGTATGTCCCTTAGTTGTAAGAGATTTCTGGCTGTAGAAGAATCTTATTTTATTAAACTTCAGAATCATTGCAATTAACATTTTAAAAAATATATATTTCTTTTTTAAAATCTCTCTTTCTCTCTTTCTCATATCTATCTAAATATCTATCTATCTATCTATCTATCTATTTATCTATCTATCCTTTATAAGCTCTGATATATTTGTAAACAATGAACTAAGCTAAGTCATATGGAACCATATTGTCTGGTCTTCCTGACTCTCTTTTAAAAACCCAACACCTGGGAAATGTGTTAAGCCAAATTTGTTAAGTTTTCAGACTTGGTCACACAGACTTGGTCACCAGGTCACTCATGAACACATGTTCCCTTTTTTTTAAATAGTCCAGGTTCAATACATTCAATGTCCTTCATAGATTGTAGGGTTCCAGATTTTTCAGCCATAACTAAACAAAAGGTTAAAATATTTTGCCACCTGCAATCTCTTGATCCATCATTGTAATAACAGTAGGTATCATATCAAAGTTCCTTCAAATGTATTACATCTCTCAACATAAAAAAGACAAAAGACAACCTTTTTCGGAACTAACTGAGTTTTTTTAATCATAAGAAACATATCTAACCATTCTTAAAATTTGAAACTATTGATTGGGCAACCTCAGTTAAATAAATTCCTTTGATTTGTTAGGAAATCCAGACATGCGGGGATCTAACATTAAATTAAAAACAAAAGGCAGTAAGGGGCATATTTGACAAGTTCCATGTTGCAGCTTAATTACTGGTAAAATAAGCCCTTTAATAATTACATAAACAAAAGGTTTAAAATAATAAATTATAATCCAAGAAATAAATTCCATAAGCAACATATGAACTGAACACTTAATTTGAACCATACTGACTGCTTTCTTTCACACTCAATGATACTAATATTGGAAACTCATGTGTATATCATCCAGGAGTCTAATTCTCCTGGGATTCTAAGCTTCTAAAATATGCTTTACACTATCTTCTAAAAATCAGGTACCATGTATATTTTTCTGTTTTTCAGCTAAGAGAAACCCTCTTAGAACAAGTGATGAGAGGATAATACTTATTCTTAAATAGTTGGTAATTTTTAAAATCTGCTCAAAATTCATGGTTCGTCGCATAATCAGCCAGATGTTTAGACTGGATTTGGCATTTTTGTCCACCTATTGAGTCCTGGGATCTGTGATAGGCAGATGTTCTTGTTTGATGGTGTTACAGGTACTGTCGCAGAATGTGAGCTGTTCCAAGTAAAGCTGCCTTTTCATTAATGGATGGTGATTTTGTCAATGCCAATGGTGTTTGTAATATTCCAGTTGTTTTGGGATTGCACCCAAGGCATCTATTACTATTGGTAGTAACTTTGCTTTCTTTTGCCACAGTCATTCTATTTCTATTTGCAGGTCTTTGTATTTTGTGATTTTCCCCAGTTTCTTCTCTTCTCGTCTGCTGTCTCCAGATACTGCCACATCTGCTATCCAGACTTTTTTTGCCTTGCTTATTGACAATTGAGGTGTTGTATTTATTGTCAGCCTAGATTTGCAATATGTATTCTGTGAGAAAGAAGAAAGCTGGCATGCTGATGATGTTCTAAAGGCCATTTCCTCTGTAAACGTGTAGAACCTTCTGGCATCACCCAACTGCTTTTGAGGCCATATCAGAAAGAGAACTAGAGAGAGAGAGGGAGAGGGAGAGAGAATTGGAGGGAGTACTGACTCACTTGATGGCAGGATGGAATACAGCAGTATTCATGCAACAATGTTTTAAAAAATGTAAAAAAAAAGCATCGTATGCTTGTCAGGCACAGTTAGGAATTCTGCTAAAGTACTCTTTGTCCAGGATGCATTTTGGACAGGTTTATTTTCATAAATTAGATCATTTCATCATATCTGAAGTCAGAATTAGAAAGTGACTTCCAATCTGGAAGTCTCACCTAATCTACACACTTTGACAGTTTACAACTCAATACCTTTCTTGAGCTGACAGCAGCAAATAAGATGATCTGTGGCTACTTACTAGAAATACAACTTTTTAAAATCTCCTTTTTAGATTTGAAGATTTGTTGGAGCCATGAACCCATTCACTAGCTTCTTCTATCACACACTGGCCACAATAATGCAGTGGTACTAAGCATCCCAAACTATAGTATTCTTGGATTTTAGAGCTAATCCTGCCCAGAATAACATTCACAGCAAAAATCATGACACCCACAAACTGGATAAAAGTACCCAGTGACATGGATGTGGTTGGATAATATTACCTAAAACAAAAAATATTTGATGAGCTACTTTTTTAAACCTGCTTTTTATCATTGGGAAGGACACAGCATTTACAAGTTGCTGGAGTTGTAGCCTTATTTTGTGTTGAAACTAGCTTATGGATACATCTTACAGGGGTTTCATTTCTTTAGTACAAGTATATCCTGTTGTTCTCCCATCACTGATCTGATCTCAATGCCATTCTCCAAAATCTAGTATTTTTTATCCCAGGTAACTTATTAAGCTTTCTACTTAATGATTGTCTACCTGTTTGAAACACCAGATGTAAGTACTACTGAGCAACTGGACAGAGGATGAAAAGATGAAATGGTGTGGTTCTCCAGAACAGCACTGCACTGAAGTTTGGAGGATTTTCTTCCATGCTTTTGGGTGGTGCTAGTAAACTGAAGCAAAAACCAGAGTAAATGCAATTCATTCTAAAAAAAACATAATTTGATTAGTACTAAAACCGATATGGGTGGTATACACATTCCATTCTTCTTTTTAGAGACAATATTGTAATTAACATAATTCAAATAGAATTAGAATCTAAAATTTGCAAAAAAACATGATGGCCATGAACTCCAGCTGATGGAAAATCTTATGCATTTGTACAATTTCAAATATACATGTAGAGGAGTCTGTTTGAAATGCATATTTAAGATTACGTCCACAAATTTATCTGCTGATTAACATGAATACAATGTGTGTGGGTGGCATTTGTCGATGATAATTGGTGCATGGAAATGATAGTGAAACCTTCCCAAATGCCTCCTAGTTCTGTGACTGGAGTTCTCTTATACATTCCTTAATCTCCATTTAGGAGAAATGACCATTTTATGGCAATTGTAATGCAAATCACATAGTTATTGAGCAGATCCAGATTCCCCAATGGGAGTTTTTTGTTAGAAATCAATAAAAAAGGTCAATTGCAATCACAAGAGCACAGAATGCTGCAACAAGTTGTAAATGTGAGCCAGTTCCTAAGCATGATCAAATATCAATTGTGATCACATGACTGCAAGGGTGGTACAACAGTCAAAAGAGTGAGTACAAGTCATGTCACTTTTTTCCGAGGCCACTGTAGCTTTAAACAGTATTAAATAGAGTATTATAAGAGTATTATAGCATTAAAGCAGTATTATAGTATTATATATAGTATTATATAAACCGCAGTATAGCAGTAACAGTATAAATAGCACTATTCCAGGATTTGAGAGATTGCCACAAAGAAGAGGGGATCAACTTACTTTCCAAAGCACCAGAAGGCAGGACAAAAAACAATGCATGGAAACTAATCAAGGAGAGAAGCAACCTGAAATTAAGAAGAAACTTCCTAACGGTGAGAACAATTAACCAGTGGAACAGCTTCCTTTCAGATGCTGTGGAGCTTCATCACTGGAGGTTTTAAAGAAGAGACTGGATAGTCACTTGTCTGAAATGGTATAGGGTCTCCTGCTTCAGCAGGGAGTTGTACTAGAAGAGCTTGAAGACCCTTCCAGCTCAATTCTGATTGATTGATTGATTGATTGATTGATTAAACCACTGTTAAACAGTCAAAGACTACCTATAAAAAATTATTGCATCCTTGGCTGGATATCTCTATGGTATCTGTAAGTTTTTTCTATAACTCATAGAGAGGGAAGGAACATGTGAAGTCTCCAAACTTGTTGAACATTAACAATATTTTTTACTGAAAATTCACTTGGTTTCCTATCATGGTACAGGAATAAACAGAGACAATCCCCAATGCGATCCTAGAATAATACTTTTTAAAAAAAGAATGAGACAAACTAGTTTCTTCCCTCAAACTTTTTTTAAAAATCTGAGTCTTACTGTTGAGCATGATATAGCTGAATCCATTTTACATTATAGATCCATCAACTCCAGACTTCAACAAATGAAATCTGATGTGATCATCAGCCATTGGATATTGTTCGCATCTGCAATACATGGAGTGGACTAGATTTTCATATAGAATCTCACACTTTGCAGAGTTTTGCAAAGCTTCATAAGAACAAAACAGCTTATGAAACTGTATTTATTAAAAGAGCATATTTGGGGAAAGCACATAAAGCACCTCACTGTACTACAGATCTGTGGGAAAGGCCTTTCATTATGCTGATCACATCAAGCTGTGGAAAGTGCTCAGAAAAATGGAAATCCAAGAACATTTCATTATCTTCATGAGAAGCTTACAGGCATTTAGGAAGCCATGATTCAGGCAGAACATGGTGAAACAGACTGGCTCCAGGTTGCCAAAGAAGTGGGATGTTTGTATATACTCTCTGTATTTATTCATCCTATATGCCAAATTAAGGGAAGCTGGATTAGAGAAGATGAGCGTGGTTTTAAAACTAGAGGTACATATATTAGCAACTTGTACTATGCTGATCTCAGAACCCTGATAGCTGAAAATGCAGATAATCTCAAGCTCAAATAATAAAAATCAAGGAGCACAATGAAAGAAATGGGACTAAAATTAAATATAAAGCAGACCAAACTATTGGCAACAGGTAGAGCAACCAGCTTTAGAATTGACAATGAAGCTATCAAAATGGTGGATAGCTTAGGATTTAGGACAGTAAAGGAACAAACAGTCAAGAAATGGGCCATAGACTAGCACCTGTAGAGCAGTCATGAAGGCCTTGGAAAAAATTCAAATGCTGTTTTGTATCTACATTTACAAAAATCAGAATTGTGCAAGCCATGGTATTCTTTGTGACTTTCTATGGAAGCAAAAGTTGAAGCAAGATAGGAGGAGTTTTATGCTTTTGAATTTTGGTGTTTGTAGAAGATATTCTCAGTCTCAGATTAATTTGAGTTGATTTGTTCAATGGGTCATTGAAGAAGTCAACCTAAAATTCTCACTTGAGTCACAAGTGAATGAACAGGCTTAGATTGTCCTACTTCAGAGACATAATAGGAAGACCTGCCTTTCTAGAGAAGGCTCTCATGCTGGAAAAGATGGAAGGAAAGAGAAGAGGTTGACCAGCAGCAAGGTGAAATGGCAGTTACAATGCGCCATTGGAAGAGGGCCCATTAAAAGGGCCTTTGTGGCTCAGGCTGTTAAATGCCTGCATTTAAGTTCCAGCTGCCTACAATTACTGTAGGCTCAAATCCCACCAGGCTCAAGGTTGACTCAGCCTTCCATCCTCTCGGGGTAGGTAAATTGAGGACCCAAGATTGTTGGGGGCAATAAGCTGACTTCGTAAAAATGTCGCTTAGTAATAAGCAGGCATATACAATGGAAGGAAGGCTATTGCTGAGCACACTGGGTTGTATCCCAAAAATTGTAAGCCGCCCTGAGTCTTCGGAGAAGGGCGGCATATAAACATAATTAAAAAAAAAAGAGTGAAGGGAACAGGTTAGGGAAAGATTATCACAGAGAAAATCTAAATCAAGAATGATTGATGGCACATAATCAATTAATCAAATGAACATAGGGATTTGAGAGGGACTAAATTACAGACACACATGATAACATGACAAAACAGACATCTAACTAGGAACCATAGCAAAACCAATATGGATAGGTCTTGTCATCTCTTCCAGGGAATTTTCCAACAGGACATTCCAGATTTGAATTTGGGACTTTTTATTTATAAAATGGAATCGACTGTTTTTCCCCAGTTTAGGGGCTAGAAGTAGAGACTGAGCAAAGGCACCCCAGTAGCTCTTACTATCTTGAGATCAGTTCCAACCTGATTCTTCATTAGATTGTCCCTATCTCCTACTCTTATCTATTCCTTCTGGACTTCTAAGTGATCAATTAAAGCAATTTGCACAAGGAAACTATAAAACATCAGGGCTGCTCTTCATGTTGGAGGGGGGGGGTAGGAAAATAGCCATAGAAAGCCTTTCGCGCACACCCCATTGCTTTGAGAAGAGAAGGAACTCTGTATCGTTTATTAACACCACAGGGTAGATAGCAGTCCAGGGTCTTCTCAAATTGCCTCAAGTGCCTCAGTAGATCAAAATTAAGTGGGCCAGTGCACAGCAGGGGGAAAATTGAATTTACTTTTAAGCATTAACTAAAGGATGTAGCCTCTCTTTTCACTGCCCCTTCTACCTTGCTAATGCTCGTGCAAAAGTCATGCTGTTAATGAAATAGCTGATTTAAACAAAGCCAATGTATTTTTAGCACAATAACAAAACCATCCATGATCTCTAATTAGGCGGACTGTGAGAAAGAAGATGCTAGTCTTGCATTAGCTGGGGCTTGACTCCAATTCTAATATGCTCTTATTCTGCAGCAGAAAGCATTTCTTTTTGTACTTTTATCTCTTTGGTCTGGCTTAGAGCCTTAGGTAAATAACAGTCCAGGTCACAGAGGAGTAGTTCTGGTGGGGTGGTACACTGCAGTTAGGTAGTGCAGTGGGATAATGCATTGTAATGTCAATTACTGTGATTTGCTGCTCTGTGATTCACAGATATGATTGCATCTAATTTCAGGAATAAGTGGAGCTGTCTGCTCTTTTCTATTCATTCAGAATCCCTTCACTGGCATTCAAATGGCTCCCGCCTTTGCCACCTTAAAGGGGGAAAGAAATATCAAAGGACCCATTTGGTGGCATAGCAGGACTTTTGCAAGTGTGCTTTCCTGCTATGAATTATCTTTTGGGGGAAGGAGAGGGGTTTCTGGTGTAAACAGCAGTCCCTAATCCGTCAATATGAAATAAATTATCTGAATATCTCCCCCCCCCAATATTATTTTCAGCAAATTAGTCCATTCTAGGGTGGGCCACTGACTCTAAATGGTCACACTCTCTAACAGCAAACTTCCTAACTCCCCCTGGAAGCAGATCAGATTAGCTTAGCTATCTCGAAGAAGGGGCTACTTTCAGAGTATACAAAAGAATATCTATGGTCTTTAACTGCTTTCAAACTTTGGCCAAAACTGAAATAAAGACATTTTAACTGGATCTGAATTTCATAATATAAAAGCTGCCTATATTTTCTCTCTGCTTTTTGCTTTCTACAAAGGATGGATAGGAAGTCATAAATATAGTTGAATTTTATATTTCCAAAAGTACTTATTTTTCATAGGGGTGTGTGTGTATGTGTTTGTGCTCAGAATGCTGTACAAGGTAGGATTCTCCTTATTTTATCATCGCAATTCTATGGGACAGGTGGTATTAAAAGTAGTGGCTGACCCAGAATAGGGAGTTAAACTGATTTCTCTCTGTCCATCCTGTACAGATGAAACTCGAAAAATTAGAATATCGTGCAAAAGTTCATTTATTTCAGTAATGCAACTTAAAAGGTGAAACTAATATATGAGATAGATTCATTACATGCAAAGCAAGATAGTTCAAGCCATGATTTGTCATAATTGTGATGATTATGGCTTACAGCTCATGAAAACCCCAAATCCACAATCTCAGAAAATTAGAATATTGTGAAAAGGTGCAATATTCTAGGCTCAAAGTGTCCAACTCTAATCAGCTAATTAAACCATAACACCTGCAAAGGGTTCCTGAGCCTTTAAATGGTCTCTCAGTCTGGTTCAGTAGGAATCACAATCATGGGAAAGACTGCTGAGCTGACAGTTGTGCAGAAAACCATCATTGACACCCTCCATAAGGAGGGAAAGCCTCAAAAGGTAATTGCAAAAGAAGTTGGATGCTCCCAAAGTGCTGTATCAAAGCACATTAATAGAAAGTTATGTGGAAGGGAAAAGTGTGGAAGAAAAAGGTGCACAAGCAGCAGGGATGACCGCAGCCTGGAGAGGATTGTCAGGAAAAGGCCATTCAAAAGTGTTGGGGACTTTTACAAGGAGTGGACTGAGGCTGGAGTCAGTGCATCAAGAGCCACCACACTCAGATGGATCCTGGACATGGGCTTCAAATGTCGTATTCCTCTTGTCAAGCCACTCCTGAACAACAATGTCAGAAGCGTCTTACCTGGGCTAAAGAAAAACAGACCTGGTCTGTTGCTCAGTGGTCCAAAGTCCTCTTTTCTGATGAAAGCAACTTTTGCAACTCATTTGGAAACCAAGGACCCAGAGTCTGGAGGAAGAATGGAGAGGCACATTCTGCAAGATGCTTGAAGTCCAGTGTGAAGTTTCCACAGTCTGTGTTGATTTGGGGAGCCATGTCATCTGCTGGTGTTGGTCCACTGTGCTTCATTAAGTCCAGGGTCAATGCAGCCGTCTACCAGGAGATTTTGGAGCACTTCATGCTTCCTTCCGCAGACGAGCTTTATGGGGATGCTGACTTCATTTTCCAGTAGGACTTGGCACCTGCCCACACTGCCAAAAGCAGCAAAATCTGATTCAATAACTGTGGGATTACTGTGCTTGATTGGCCAGCAAACTCGCCTGACCAGAACCCCATAGAGAATCTATGGGGCATTGCCAAGAGAAAGATGAGAAACATGAGACTGAACAATGCAGAAGAGCTGAAGGCTGCTATTGAAGCATCCTGGTCTTCCATAACACCTCAGCAGTGCCACAGGCTGATAGCTTCCATGCCACGCCACATTGAGGCAGTAATTGCTGCAAAAGGGGCCCAGACCAAGTACTGAGTACATATGCATGCTTATTCTTTTCAGAGGTCTGATATTGTTCTATGTACAATCCTTGTTTTATTGATTGCATGTAATATTCTAATTTTCTGAGATTGTGGATTTGGGGTTTTCATGAGCTGTAAGCCATAATCATCACAATTATGAGAAATCACGGCTTGAACTATCTTGCTTTGCATGTAATGAGTCTATCTCATATATTAGTTTCACCTTTTAAGTTGCATTACTGAAATAAATGAACTTTTGCACGATATTCTAATTTTTCGAGCTTCACCTGTGTGTTAAGCCTGACAACACTAGAAATCTTTGAGGTAATATCTGCTGCAACCTATTTTCAGGGACAGATCTGACAAAATCCAGTTTTCATAATTTCCATGTTCCATCTACTGTAGACTGCAACAGGTAGAATAATGTACCATATTTCTTCCCCTTCTATGTGGGTATTTTTTAAATTTGTCTATTTATATGATGAACAGGTTGCCCTTCTGCTTTAAATTACTGAATTAGCCTAACATCAATACCCAGGAAGATACTGGAAAAGATAATTAAAAGAAAAACAGATCTGCCAACATCTAGAAACAAGTAAAGTAATAACTAGCAGTCAGCACGGGTTTGTCAAAAACAGATCATGCCAAACAAATCTTATTTCATTCTTCAACATAGTGACTAAATTAGTAGACCAGCAAAATACTGTGGACATAATATATTTAGATTTCAGAAAGGCATTTGACAAAGTAGACCACAACCTACTTTTAGTAAGCTAGTAAAAGGTGGAATAGATAGCACCACCACAAGATGGACTCGCAACTGGCTGACAAACTGTACTCAACGAATAGTCCTTAATGGGTCTAAGTCTACATGGAGGGAAGTAAACAGCGGGGTGCCACAAGGTTCTGTCTTAGGCCCAGTACTCTTCAATATCTTCATTAATGACTTAGATGAGGGAATAGAAGGGGAACTTACCAAATTTGCAGATGATACTAAGCTGGCAGGAATAGCTAACACCCAAGAAGATAGGCTCAAGATCCAGATGGATCTTGACAGACTAGAACACTGGGCTGTATCTAATAAAATGAAATTCAATGTAGAGAAACAGTAAAGTCCTACACTTAAGCAAGAAAAACCGAAAGTACACATATAGACTGGGTGAAACCAGGCTCAATAGCAGTAACTGTGAGAGGGATCTTGGAGTCTTAGTGGACAGCCAGCTAAATATGAGTGAGCAGTGTGCAGCAGCAGCCAAAAAAGCTAATGCAGTCCTAAGTTGTATTAACAGAGGGATACAATCGAGATCAAGTGAGGTACTAATACCACTCTATAAAGCCTTAGTAAGACCACACCTAGAGTACTGCATCCAGTTTTGGTTACCACATTATGAAAAAGATGTTGAGACTCTAGAAAAAGTACAGAGAAGAGCAACCAGGATGATTAGGGGACTGGAGACTAAAAGATATGAAGAATGACTATAGGAACTGGGTATGGCTAGTCTAGTGAAGAGAAGGACCAGGGGAGACATAATAGCAGTCTTCCAAAATTTGAGGGGCTGCCACAGAGAGGAAGGGGTCAAGCTATTTTCTAAAGTGCCTGTAGGCCAGACAAGGAACAATGGATGGAAAATGAACAAGGAGAGATTTAACCTGGAAATAAGGAGAAACTTTCTGACAGTAAGAACAATCAACCAATGGAACAGCTTGCCTTTGAAAATTGTGGGACCGCCATTACTTGAGACTTTCAAGAAGAGATTGGACTGCCATTTGTCAGAAATGGTGTAGGGTCTCCCGCTTGGGTGGAGGGTTGGACTAGATGACCTACAAGGTCCCTTCCAACTCTGATTATCTGTTGTCTGAAGATGGGCATTTAACATTGTTATTAAGCCAACCAAGAAAATGGAGGAAGCATTTCCATCAAAGAGATAAGAGAGATAATTTGTCTTCCTTCCTTCTTTCCTTCCTTCCTTCCTTCCTTCCTTCCTTCCTTCCTTCCTTCCTTCCTTCCTTCCTTCCTTCCTTCCTTCCTTCCTTCCTTCCTTCCTTATTTACTTACTGACTTACTGACTTATTGACTTACTTCAACAAATGGGAAGAGATAATTCTATAATTGCAAATTAGTCATCATTTGCCTACAATTGGCTTGTACTTACTTTTGATCAAATTTCGTATTTGTAGAAACTGGACCATGATTTCATAGAAGTAAGTCCCACTGAAGTTAGAGCTTTGTTTTCAGAATAGAATAGAATTCTTTATTGGCCAGGTGTGATTGGACACACAATGAATTTGTCTTGATGCATATGCTGTCAGTGTACATAAAAGAAAAGATACATTCATCAAGAGACAAGAATCATCAGGTACAACACTTAATAATAGTCATAGGGTACAATAAGCAATCAAAACATACTAGGAAACAATAAATAAAAATCATTAGGATAAAAGCGACAAGGTTACAGTCATAAGTGGGATGGGTGAAAGGAAGGATGGGAGGATTAATAGTAATACTAATAGTAATGCAGACTTAGTAAATAGTTGGACAGTGTTGAGGGAATTATTTGTTTAGCAGAGTGATGGCATTCAGGAAAAACTGCTCTTGTGTCTAGTTGTTCTGGTGTGCAGTGCTCTATGGTGTAGTTTTGAGGGTGGGAGTTGAAACAGTTTATGTCTGGGATGTGAGGGATCTATAAATATTTTCACAGCCGTCTTTTTGACTGGTGCAGTATACAGGTCCTCAATGGAAGGCAGGTTAGTAGTAATTGTTTTTTCTGCAGTTAATTATAGGTTGAAGTCTGTGTCTGTCTTGTTGGGCTGCAGAGCCAAACCAGACAGTTATAGAGGTGCAGATGACAGACTCAATAATTCCTCTGTAGAACTGGATCAGCAGCTCTTTGGGCAGTTTGAACTTTCTGAGTTGGCGCAGAGTTTTAGAGTTTTGTTTTAGAACAATCTTTATCTTTTTCATATAGGAAATTATCCTTTCCTCTGAAGAGTTGCAGCAATGGACAATGGACATTCACCCATTGGATAAAGTTATACCAAGCCTTCATTCTTAGCACAATCTGCTTCCCAGGCTCTTGTTGGGGGAAATGGAAAGAAGGACCATCATACAGGCCACTTTGTGCTCTAGAAGAAAGGAAAAACAGAGTATGAATCAAAATAAACACACAGGCACATAATCTCATTATTTGTGGCCATTTAAAAAAATGAAAGAAAATGGATTTTTATCAAAGTAAGTCCAACGTTCTGGTTAATTTGTCAAAATAAGTTTACTTTTGATACCACTTTCCTAATCATATTCTGACTCAACTCCCCACAGCCCTTTCTCCCAAGCACTTAATATCTTTAAAATGTTGCAGCTGAACAGTTAGAAGGGATTTGCTGTGAAGAGCCAGACAGGAAGGGGTCAGGGATAAAGCATGAATTGCATCCAGCTCAAAAAGTTTTAAGGAAATAAGAGAAAGGAAATCATTTTAAGCTGAGGCCTCCAATTGCTTCCCCATCTGAATGCCTCTTTGTACTGAATAGCAATGAATCCAACCATTTGTCTGAGTGTCTGTTCTGGCCTCCGTAGGCTTTACAACATGGCAACAAAATCATGTGCCGTGAACTTGCTGTCATGAACATTTAATCTGACGTTGAACATGCTTTCCAAGTTGGAAAGAAAAAGATGTGTTCTAGGTATGGCAATATGTGCATGTGCATACATGGCATACCAAGGGAGTGACAGGGGGACTTCAGTTCTAAATTGATTTTCCAAAACAGTTAAAGATATAAAAGACGGATCACAAAGACTGTTCAATTCTATGCCTGCATTGCTCTGGGACGAACAGCTAACAAGGCAGCTGAACTGAAATGAAAAATTTTCCAGTTCTTCACCCCAGCTCTTTTTATTTCTTTTAGCTTCCCAGACTCCCTCTGGTGTGCGTTCAGAAGCGTGTCTCCCTTTCTGCCCCTGTAGGGAAAGTCCATCGTCACCACTTGCCATGTGTACTGGCAGCAACATCTTTACATGAGTCAGACATTTGAATACATCCTCCCTGAAGCAGATGTGTTGAACTACAGAGAGAGACAGAGAAGGAGAGCATAACAGTAAGAGACAGCTATCACCAGTTGAGAGACCTTTCTGGGAGGAAGCTGACAAATAACTCATTGCTACCCATAGGTGGACCAAACCCCATAGGAGATGCTGGGACCTACTTGAGCCTTGGGCTTTTTGAGGCAGTCTGATGCTGTTCCTTTCTGGCTCCACCCCAAGAATTTATAATTACTTTGAAGAGTCCTCATTCCTTGCTTGAAAGATCAGACGCATCAAGGAGGTTGAATTCTCTGAGAAAAGAAAGTATGAGAAAAATCTGTATTGGGAAGCAAGTAGCCCATCTATGACTTTCTAAAAGTTACTGTGGGTATTCAGGAAAAACGTTTTCAGTGCTATAACACAGCATTCCTTGCCTTTTGCCTTCTGAGTGGAATAATAATGGTGGAATTAATTGCCCCAGAATAGAATCCACCAAACATTTTTATAAATGCATGCAAGGGAGGTTGAACCTCTCTTGGAAAAAAAGAGAGAGAAACTTCAAAAAAAAACACACACTACAGCATAACCTGGATATACACATTCTTACTATCAATTCTAGGAGGCCTAAAACACATAAATGCCAAAAAATTTCTATCTCTATTCAATTTAATATTTGTTGTTCTATTTCTCTTTATATCTATTTTTATTGTAAACTTCCCCTTTTGCAAGGACCCAAATATTTGTTGTCTGGAAACTACAATCTCTATTATGGACAATCCCCATGAAAAGAAGATTCCTATGAAATTTTAAGGGGGCCTATCACTGCTCCCTCCCCACACAAAAACATACTGTACAGTACAGTTGGACATGCAATTGTCCCTGTCCATTGAATGTCCCTTGTGCCATAAAAGTTGTGGAACTCCTTCAACAGTGCAGCTACAAGGTGGCCAGCTGAGAGCTCTGGTGAGAAAGCAAAGACTTGGAACGAAGTAATTCATACAACTCCATTCTTAGTGCAGAAAACCAGCTTAAAATAATTCCCAAAGATAGCTCTGTTTGAATATATCCAGCACAGAGGAGCTTACCCCTGGCCACTGTTGATCTGCTTCCACCATCAGGATTTTTCCCTCCTATTATTTTATCTGACTCTGCCCATCCTTTAATTTAAAATCAGACTAAGCTCTGATTGTTCAAGAAAATGCTTTGAATGAGCAAACTAAGAGACTCTTAATTCAGTTCTTACTGCAGGTTATTAAACCAGAAATCAACAATAGTGATTTGTTTCTCAGATATTAGATACTTAGGAAATTTTAGGTAATCACATTTTCTGAAACATATAATCATGTATTTTCTCTAAATTATATTTTTGTCTCATTTTACTAGTGCTGCCATGAACTAAATTACAAACAAAACACATAAACACTTAGAAAACATACAGAAAATAACAGAAAATATCATACTGAATATGCTCATAGTTATTTTTAATTTACATTTCATTAAATTTTCTCTTGAGACAAAGCAAGTAATAGTAAATAAGAGGGGGGAAAGAAGAACTCTTAAAGCAATTTCAAATCAAACCTGCCACACATGATAAAGCCTAGCATCTGGAGCTTCTAACAATGGGTTAAGCATAATAATTTCATAATGATTATATGCTAATCCTGATCCATTTGTGCAAGTATGTAGTCTCTGCTCAGCCCATCATCACTATTGTTAATATGTCTTTAGGGAGGAGAAGGGAGTATGTTGGGTGGTGGTGGGGTGGTGGAAATAACTTCTAAATCAACTCAGGATTCTTTCTGATCAACAAATGAAGGTTAGGCTGGATATATTTTTAATCAATGAAGTCTTATAATTGTATTTAAAATGGTACTTTTTGGAGCAAGAATAAAATTGCAAAAGGAGGAGAGGTAACCATTAGCAGACAATGTAAGCAAAATGTTTGTATTAATACCTCAAAACTGCCTTTCAGGCTTGTGCTCGCCTGTCTAAAAAACTCATTAACTCACCCTCACTTTCAGATGTCATGTTCCTTTGATGTTTGTGGATGTGTCTAATTGGCTACAGGGAAAAATAAAAAATAACAGTCTCTGCTTGTCTTTCAGCAGAATTGAGAAGAGATGAATTGCGTCCTAAAATATCCAGGCAGTGTATTTCTAATGGCACCAAAGATTTGTGTTGCTGTTGCTGTTCAAATAGGTATTATTGAAACAATGCACTATAAGATCCAGACAAGAACTAGAATTATCTTTTGATGATTAATCTAAATACAATGGATCCTCCATCTGAGTACCAGACTGAAATATTTATTTGATCAAAATCCAATAAGAAATACATATTCAATGTCTTGCAATGAATCACAAGTTTTTGGTTGGTTGTTTAAAGTCTATTGGGACTGGGATTAAGATAGTGATAGGGAACACTTTACTTCACTATTTGAAGTAAATACTACCTATTTACTAAACCTATTTTACTTCAAATAGATTTAAAGCACTTTCATAAACGATTAACTCTAAAGAAAGCAATGGAAAACTGTATCCATTTATCACCCCCAAAAATAGATACATTCAAGCTTAACACTGAAAAGCTGATGTTGCCAATCAGCAGGTGGCGGTACCTGCCTGATCTCCTTGGGTTCTGAAACTGAAGCAAATTAGCTTGCTTAGTTAGCCCTAGTAGAACTTGGACCTGGTCCTTGACGTAACATTTGGCTCCCCATGAAAGCCAGTTGAGACTGACATGTTGAAGAAACAATGTCAGAGGAAAACAATGGGAAACCACTCCCATGTAGCTGCCAAGAGAACCACATAGATGTTTTCGTAAAGTATCCAAAAATGGAGCTAATTTGAATTGCTTTTCATTGCGGTGTAAACCATCTTAAGAAAACTATTATCTTCAGGCAACCAAGAAATATCATTATTCTTACATAACTAACATAATTCTCCATACTATTTCGAGTTCTAAAATAATGACACTTTGGAATGCATTCTTCTTCCCTGCAGTGAAGTGAGAACTGAGCTTGGGATCATCAGTGGGGATGTTTTTCCTGGTCAAAGACTGATTTCCTATTTAGAGTTGTTCTCAGGAACTGTATCTCAATGTGAGTGGGTTAAAGTAAGGGTGGGGTGGGGGATGGACACTGTCAGGCATGCATACAAGAGTACAGATGTACAAGGGAGGTTCTGCTGCCCCCCATTCCAAGATCTGCTGGTCCTGGCTGTATGCCCTCAATATGAGGACTGTGCCCTGATTTCCTTGCGTATGTTTCTCTTGCCCTCCTGACTCTTCTGCTCCATTACTTAGGCCCTTTCAGGTGTTGTGTTGTACATAAATTCCTTTCTCCTTTCACTAAAGTTTTGGTTTCTTTGCAAGAAGTTTGCTTCACATAGGCTTCCTGGGAAGGTTGATCTAGTGATTGGGGAAGTGGGCTTCTTAGTATTCCTGGAAGCTTATTTTCTGCCCTTGACTGCCCAGAAGAGATTTCAGACAACAATAAACAATGTGGATGGTGTGTAGAAGGAAGAGGGCAAAGGGTGACTGAGGAAAAGGAGGGTGTAAGGTGTAAGTTTTCATATCAATGATTCTCGCAGCAATGCCACTTCATTTCTTTTTTCTGATGAATGTCATTTTGTGCATTTCTCCCCTTTTCCCACGTTATTCATAAATAATATAGATAGAGGGAGGTGAGGAAAGAGAGAGACATGAGAGATAGATAATAGAGACAGAGACAGAGACAGAGATAGATAGATATGATTATGTAATATTCTGACAAATGCTTCACACTCTCCAGAGTTGCATTCCAACACTCTAATCTTGTGACACCTAGAATTTTCACCAGGGCTTTTTTTCATGATAGGAACATCTACATTTACAGTAATTTCTTCAAGGGAGAGAAATCAAGCTGGTAGGTATTGTGAACGGCATAGAAAAAGAGTGAACTGCCTACTGTCTCATTGATTGCTAGAACAGGTTTCTTCTAAAATGTTCTATTTCCATGTACAGTTTTGTCCATCTCACTAGTACAAACATTGCTGGGAAAAAGGAAGGGGAACGAAGGGAGATGCTACTAGCATTTATGGATTCCTGATTATTTTCACATAAACCAGGTGTTCTGCAAATTGTAGCTCTAATCTCTTCTTTAGTCTGCTGACTGTCTACCACATAGGACAGTAGCAAATAGCAAGCAATCAGGTAGTCTTTCTTGAATGCTAGGGTCAGCAAACACACCCAGCCCATAATCAGTTCAGCTCCTCAAAGAAAATACACATTAATTAGAAGGGTTTCAGAAAGTAAACCATGAGTGTTCCCAACATTATGTAAACATAAACTTAGTGGTTCCAGATGGTGTGGATGTGGGTTCAAAGCTTAAATTAGATGGAATTGTTAAGTTACTCCATCACTGCATAAGAGGCATCACTTCAGCACATCTAACAGAGTTATTGCTTGTCTTCTTGCTTATACAATAGCTTTCCAAAAAAGGCAATGTTCAGACTTACCAAAACTATGAAGATTCCATAACTATATTCTTACGGTTACTTGTATGGGAATATTTAGAACAGTGTTACCTCTTATTGTGTATCTGGGAGATGTACTTTGATGGAAAGAGATGGACAATAAAGTAGGAAACCAGAAGAGCTTGGCTATAGATACAGTGGCTTATTTGCATAAAACACTTTTCCATGTTTATCTCAATCTGCTTTACCAAGTTAACCCAATTTTCTGAGCTATAAATTACCCGCACAAGTTGGATTTGCACAACAAGCTGGACTAAAATGTGGTTGATACGTTTGTGGTCCAGTATATCATATAAAGTTGCCACTTGTAATATAGTTGCACTTGTAAATTCAATCTTTATTAAAACTTAAGTTTCTGCCTTTGGTTATTTTGACAATTTGGGACAATTCATCCAACTCCAGATCCAGCCTATATATTAAGCATTTTAAAGTTCCACTGTGCCTCAAACAAAGCAGTGAATGAGAACAGAACTATTTTCAGTGGAGATGGCCATGTGTTATCTTAATAGAGAGAGACAGTCTGCTACCCCATTTGTGGCCCCTAAGAAACTTAAGATCATAATGCTGAAACTGGTCAAATGTTTGTCCAATATGTTGAATGGTCTTTCAGATTTGGAGTGGGGTTCTGGGGTGAGGATGGTAGTGGTTTACCTCCCAGAGGACACCTGCCCCACTTCCTTAACTCAAAAGCATAACGCAGTATGGCATTTCTGCCAAGACCCTTCTGGTGTGACTCTGTGTGTGTGTGCGCTGCTGTGTGGCATCCTGATACTTACTACATCAAGTAGCTGAATAACAGTTCTTCCTCCCTCCAACCAACCTGTACAATAACTAAGAAAAGATACACTGAAAGGCAAATGATACTAGGGTTGGATTCTTTTGGTATCAGTTCAGTGCCTGAGTATTAGTCCAACTCTTTCTCAGCTAGTATTGTACAGCTTAAGCGTCCCTCTTTCTTTCCAAGTGATCTTGGAACATAGGCATTTACATCTGATTTCAATGAAACTTGAAACCTTGTTGTTTTCAGTCTGTTAATGAAGAAGCTGAACCTTTCCAGGACTTGGTTACAATTAGTATGTTTGTGTGTATGTATATGAATGTGTATGTACTGAAACAGTGCTCATTATCTTGAGCAATGCTAATCTAGTTACCAGCTGTAAAATTAATCCTTTACCATTTGCACTTCATTTTATGCCTGAACATATAAACTTAGAAGAGAAAAGAGCAACCTGCTGGAACCTGGTCCTTTTTTCAAAACAACTTTTGCGGAGAAAAACATAGCCAAGGCAGTCACTAATGTCGATCATTATGTTAACAGGAAAAAGCCACTTGAAAGCCTTATTGGCTTCTTGATGTCTCAAGCGCATGAAGTGTAATCACATTTGGAGTATCAGTTTTAAAGCTTTTTTGTTTTAAAGCAGCAAGGTAAAGAGCTGAGCGACAGGCACTAGCAAAAGGGCCTTCATTCCCTCCTTTGGCATTTCAACATTGATATTTGTGTACATTTCCCTGAAGCATTCTGACAAGCCCAGCTTTTCAGAATGGACAGGTCACTTCCATTGGCTGCAGCATTGGTTGGCCTGAAGTAATTTCATATATTGTTTGTTTATATCCTTACTGATTTTTGTACATATACAGCATACATATATACAAAATTAAACCTCTCCTTCATACATGCATCAGGAATTTGCTACAACCCTTTGTGAAATGTGTGTGCAATGGATATCTACCTTTCTCTCCCTCTCTTTCTCTTTTATACCTCTTTCTGTCTCTCTCTCTCTCCCCCTCCCTCTCCCCCTCCCTCTGTGTGTGTGTGTGTGTGTGTGTGTGTGTCCACCTACCTGTCTCTATATCTCTTGGTGTCCCACCTAGGCTGTGAATTCTGGATGAACTGCATACTTACGTATGAGAAATATTCATAATTAATTAAAGACTTACCAAAGAAGAAAGTCATTCAACAAATAGTTATTGTCAATTAAACATTTCCATCCCCAACATCAGTCTCTTTCTGTAGTGTAGACAACAAGAAATAAATAGATTGGAAGGGGACTCAAGAATTATTTCATTTCAAGTAGCTTTTGAAGGCTACAGCTATGACACCTGCAAAGGGCAGACTGTCACCATGCATTTTAAAGGAAGAAGCATTTTGGCTTCAGCATGACCTGTCTGAAGCAGAACTTTTGCAACTACTCTCAAAATTCTTGAAATCTTTTCAGGTATTCTCTCAATAAGAACATCATTAGGGAGGACAAGATACCCGAAAGCCAGTTTGGTTACCATAGCCAATAATTGTCAGCAATGAGAGCCACCACAAAAGACTGCCAGATCTGTTTTCAGTATTTGTAGGGCAATTGTTCATTCCAACAAGATTATAATGTGGTACAGTTTATGATCTTAGAGTCTATCAAAAAACATGTTTGTGATATGTTCCTGTAGGTCCTACGGGTAGCAGGGATTCTATGACAGTGGAAAATTTGAAGAACTGTAATCTAGTTGGGCTAAACCAGGTACTCTGTGTGACTGGGTGTGTGTGTGTGTGTTGTGCTGCATCATATGAAGAAAGCAACAGTGTTGTTTCAGTGACTATTTGGAAACCTAAATAAAATGTTCTTCTAGGCAGTGTGAGGTGTTATTTATCATTTTATTTCAGAGCTCAAATGACACTAAGTGGACTACAGTCCCAAAATTTAGTTGCAATGTAAGAAGGAAATCCCTCTTTAAAAAAAAGATTGTAATAGTAGTTGCTGAGTGGTTCCATAACAGAATGGTTGGGATATAATTGAAAAAACAAAGGCAAAGCTTTTTTCAAGAAAAGAGGACTTTTTCAGAATATAGTTTAGGCCCCCTTCCTCTTTATAATTGAAAATAATTAGGAAATAAATTTTTAAAAAGGTGGGCGGGAGAGGTTATTCAATGTTGTGGGGCCCCTTTTTTTCAGGTTTCCACCAAAGGCCAGAGAAGCAGTGCTCTTGTACCAGATCAGAAGTCCTTCTCCCAATCTTTTCCAAAGTCTGTACAGCCCCAACCTCACACTTTCTAAATAAAAGCACAGATAGCTTTCAAACACTCTAAACAACTCAAACTACATCTAGGATTGAGAGACGGATCCTGTCATGCTGACATAATACAGCCTAAGTCTGATTTTGGCCAAAAGTCTCATAGGAAGCCTTTGTCCTGCCAGATTGTTTATTTCTGTTCTGATTCCTAAACATGTTCAACTCAGCTAAGCTTGCCAGAAAGGATCACCGGCACTCTTAACATTATCCTGGTCAGCTGCCAAAAGCATTTTAAAAGTGGTGAGACTAACAATCAAAAAGAGCCAGAAATTGCTGCTCATCTTGCGGCCTGATACAAAGTTCATTCAGATAGGAGAAGTAAGGAGCCAACATCAGGAGAAGAGTGGTTTAGAACAGAGGAATTCTGCAGGTCAACTGTGAAAGGGAAGAACTATCTGGAATGAAGGAGTTACTTTCACTTTCTTCTTGCTGGAGGCCAAATGGGAGAGGAGCTCTGCCTAGCAGGGGAAGACTTTTGTGATATGTGCCACAGGTTGCCAAGTAGGAGAATAAACTTCTTATGGAAATTTCTCAGCCACAAATATTAGCTTCTTTTTCTCAATCCTCACTCTCATCTTGCATCTGAATTGCAATTTGAGTTGGACAATTATATCCTAATTTACAGGGCTGCAAGACAATGGATTTTCCCAAAGGTGCTTTTTCAAAAGGCAATTAGGCTTTGTTTTTGCTTGAAGACATTTTGCTTCCCATCCAAGAAGCTTCTTCTGTTCTGAATGAATGGTGGTGAATGGAAGGATTCATATTCCTTACAGTCACCTGATTGTTAGCACTCTAATGATCAGGTGTCTGCAAGGAATATAATTCCTTCCATTCTCCACCATTCATTCAAAACTGAAGAAGCTTCTTGGGTGAGAAGTGAAATGTCTTCAAGCAAAAAGAAAGAAAGTTCAGTTGCCTTTAAAAAAGCACCTTTGGGACAACCATGACCTGGATGACGGAGAATCTCCATAGATGAAAAAGTGGATTAGTGAGGTAATGTGTCTTTAAGTATTTTGAGCACTTGAAAGTATTGCACAAATACTAAAACTTGCATATTTTTTTATTCAAAGATACATGCCATTTATTATCAAGCATTGAAAAAGCAGCACATATGATACATTAAAATGTGAGGATTTACATTTAACAGATTTATTTCTGCTCTAATCTGAGCTGCTGGGTTTTATGAACACAACTGGCCTTTGCAGCATAAAAATGAATATATAGGGAACTGATTTTTACCTGTTGTGCACAGATGCAGCTGTGAGAGCTTCCTTTCAGTGTCTTTGAATAGCTCCTTTTCCTTAAGCCATGTTCCCACTTCCACTTCATTATGGCCCACAAGTTGACCTCACGAGGTTGTCTTCCTCTGTCTTCTTGGGTAGGACAGACTTGCCTTCCTTGGCTTTATCTGCATTAATGGAGCAAATCTGTCCTTTTCCAACATGATCCAAGGCAGAATCAAGCATATAAAACCCATTTGACTTATATTTAATGAATGCAACAGCTGAAAATGAAACAGTAGAGGCAGGATTGGGACTGACAAGTGGGATGTCAAACTTCATACCATTTTGATTTTCTAAGGATTCAGTGATGGATAGAGAGCACTTTAAGTCAGTAGTGAAGAATGATTCAACAAACACATCCCTCTTTTCACTTAAGCAGTGAAGAAAACTAGTTCCCATTGTCCATACCAGATTTCAGCATTGAGGTGGGGTGTTGCTTAAAAAGAATTTACAGTTGATTCAAAGTTTGACTATCAGGTATAAGACATTCCCATCTACTCCACACCCTACAAACACATTCACAAGTATATTAAGCAAGTGTGATGTCTCCAGGGACCTATGTCAACACTGGGTAAAATTTATAGAGTTATCATTCATTATTTCCTTTCACTGAGATTTTTGGAATGTGTATCCCTGTACCTACAGATATCTCTCTTGATACCTTCAGGTTTCTGCTCTATCCAACTTTTTTTTCAAAATAAAGTTTAGATAAACAGTTTAGGGTGTCAGTATGACTTGGAAGTTCTCTCAAACCTATGGTTACTGCTGTACACATAGGAAAAGTTCCACTCCACAATTTGCCACTCAACATTACAAGTTAGATACTGAAGGGACAAAGTTACTGTGTCACATATGGACTGCTTGGGTTAGCTCTATAAGGATAGAGTCTCCATCCAAGAAAAAAAATCTGAGGTGAAAATGAATATGTCCTGGAAAGCTGAAGGTTACTAAGCTGTAGAATATTTAGAAGATAATTCAAAGAAAAGTATGTGTGTTCCAGTTTAGCAATTCCTGTTATTGTCCCATTGCTTGGAATGTAGTTGGCCACAGAAGAATCATGGAACTATCTAGCATCTTGAGGAATTAGAAGAAAACTTGGACAGAGAGCTTGTAAAGCTGAAATCAAGAGCTGCATATCCTTCTTTGAACAAAGGATTTGGGGTTTGAACTGTGAGGATTAGTTTAGATCATTGGTGTATCTGGCATTTTGCTTTGCCAGATTGTTTACATATTGTGGTTCTAACTAAAGGAGGTTGTGCAATCGACATTTTTGAAAGTTTCATTTCAGTTAGACTCCCCAGGATGTCTAGAGGAAGAGGTGGCCTATACCTCGTACACAGGAGTAAATAACTTATTTGGATTGAATAGTTTCCTTGGGTGCTTTGGTTTTGTCAATTGCATAGAGATAAGTAGCCAGAGCCAGCAAGGTGTGGATGATGGAGGCAGGATTTATGAAGCAAACCCTGGAGAGCATTATTGAACAGATGGTTGTATTCTACACTCCCCATTTACTCTCTGTTCAACATTCTTGGCCATCTTCCACTGGCAGGGTCAGGCAACAATGCATGGGATGATGTCACCACACCAACATGGTTTGAAACTTAGTGTAGAATGGGAGGAGGGAATTCAACAAAGGAAAGCCACAGCTTCTTCCAAACCTGAGCTTTGGTGGCTCAGGCTGTTAAATGCCTGCTCTTAAGATCCAGCTGTCTACAATTACTGTAGGCTCGAATCCCACCAGGCTCAAGGTTGACTCAGCCTTCCATCCTCTCGGGGTAGGTAAATTGAGGACCCAAGATTGTTGGGGGCAATTAGCTGACCTTGTAAAAATGCCGCTTAGTAATAAGCAGGCATATACAATGGAATGAAGGCTATTGCTGAGCGCATTGGGTTGTGCTCCAAAAATTGTAGGCCGCCCTGAGTCTTCAGAGAAGGGCAGCATATAAATGTAATTAAAAAAAAAACCCTCCCCATTTTTTTTATAAACTATATTTTACCCTAATTGCTAACAAAACTATATCTGGTATACTATGTTCTCCTTTCAAATAAAAAATATCTTACCCTACCCAAACCTTTTAACTGAGATGTTTCTTTATTGTGTCTTCAATTTACAGCTAGGGATTAATTGTTGGAAAGGAAGCCTGTTGCAAAATAACCATAAGGTAATAATTAGGTTTACTGGTTAATGGAAGGAAGGTGATTTGCAGGGCAGGGTGGGGAGATCCATTGCTCTGCCATCTTCTTCATTACACTGTCAGTAGCGTTGTTTCAGTCACACACTCTAATTTGTAGCAGACCAGGACTTTCTTCCCACATTAACTCCATGTCAGCGGTGTTTCTGAAAAGCATGCAGAGTGATCAGATTATATAAAATTACATGCACAGAAAACTGCATTAGGCAACTCAGGCAAAGCTGCCCAGACTGAGAATATGCTAACCAGGTTGTGGTGGGTTTTTTCCCCTCTCTCTCATACAGTTAATCAAAATCATTCATGCTCATCATGTAAGCTAGAAACACAAAAGGCTTCCAACACAAAAGCCTGAAGTCTTTTCACATCCAATGTTTCTTTGCATCTCAAATTTCCCCATCTATGTAGCCAATGATTTCTTAATGAGATTATGGTTCTGATCATGTATGGTAGGTAGAAAATATATATGTTTTCTGCGAAGGATCAGTGTGTGTGTGAGAGAGAGACAGACAGACAGACCGAGAGACAGAGGGAGACAGAGACACAGAGACAGAGACACAGAGACAGAGACAGAGACAGAAATACAGAGACAGAGAGGAGAGGGAGAGAGAGAGAGAGAACATAGGTACACAGACACACACATATGTACTTGCCAAGACCTCTTAGACTTGATCTGTTTTGAAACTTACTCACAAGTTTGTTGGGAAAACAAGACTGTGCTTCATTTATTTGTCCTGCCATAGAAGTATGATGAAAGGAGCAAGATCAACTAATGTAACTCCATCCTTCAGATTCTAACATTGTTGGTCAGGGCATGGATTCATCCATTCAAGCATCTTTGTCTGCATGTAGCCTTCATCAGAGAACTTCTCATGGTCTGCTTATGCACTTCATAATAGGATTGGATTAGTTAGGATTGGTGGGTTTTAGTGCAATTTGGTTTGTAATATTTAATGTTATTGGTGGGTTTTAGTGCAATTTGGCTTGTAATATTTAATGCTATTTTTAGGTAATTTATTGTTAGTTTTTAGTTGTTAGCCACCCCGAGTCCCTTTGGAGAGGGGGCGGCATACAAGTCAAATAAATAATAATAATAATAATAGCAATACAATATTCCTGCATATCAGAGTTTTGCCAGAGAATAACAAGCAGAGAGAGGGTCCCCCCCTTCCATTTGTCACATTTGATTGCAGACTCCACTCATTTGCTCTGCATTTGTTTAGTTCACATGGCAAAATGATTAAACAAGAGGTTTCTGCTTCAGTCTACTTATCATAGCGCTTCATGGCAGTTTTGGTTTGAGAGACAGTGACTGGCTCAAGATTTCTGGTCTTAAGGGAGGACTAAAAGTTATGGTCTCCCCACTTTTGTCCAGCACTGTAACCACTAGACTACATTGGTTCTCTAGGAAGGGTGGCCTTATACTTCTTGAGATACAGTTGGAATGTAGCTCCCCTCCATTCTGGACTATGGGCTAAAGTTGATTTGGAAATTAGAGTCCAATAATGCACAGGTTCTCTATACGGTACAAATCTACAGATACTAATATACTATTGATCAGATATATTTTATTTATTTATTAAACCACATTATTTGTCTTCCTAGCACACAGAGAGAGAGGGATTCCAGATTGTTCACAACATTGAAAAATCCAAGTCATAAAACCTATGCAATCTCACCTCCTTTTGCTCCACAACAGCAACACACAGAACCATTTCTTCAGAGTCTTCTGGAAAAGTAACAAGGAGAATGCTATTCCATAGGGAAGTAGCTACTACTGAGAAGGACCTTTTTCTTGGCCCCAGCACCACCTCCCTGCCCTGATGGGTTAGGTTGATATAACTGGGGAAAAGGATGCCCTTAAATAACCTGGACCCAAGCATTTATTTGTTTATTAATCATATTTCTATGTCACTCCACTCCAAAACAGCACTGAGTGACATAAAATCAACAGAGGAAATATAGTGAAAACTGAAGATAATCAAGATGCTACATGGAAATAACATCAAGAGTCTAGATAAAGACGATCACTACAAATACCTGGGCATTCTGCAAGCTAATAACCTCAAGAAAACCCAAGTCAGGAAGTAGGTTAGAAGTGAATATATCATGAGAGTAAAGAACATCTTAAAGTCCCAACTCAGTGGAGAAAATAAAGCAATGAACACCTGGGCAAATCCATTCATTAGCTACACAGCTGGAATAACAGACTGGACTCAAACAGTACTAAAAGTTCTGGATAAGAATACCAGAAAAATAATTACATTGAATCATGCCCTTCATCTATGCGGCAATACTGACAGACTCTACTTACCAAGGAAAATAAGTAGATGTGGAATGTTGCAAATACACCAGACATTTGAAGAAGAAAAAGGGGGCATTGGAAGAATATCTGAAGGACAGTGAAGATGCACTGAAGTTAATATACCAAAAAGACTTAATGAATACTGGACATGCCAAACTGGCATAAAAGTAAGAAAAATGAAGAATATAAAAGAGACATGTCAAGACAAAGTATTACATGGCCAGTACATTAAAAAAAAGCAAGTAAAACAGATAACAAGAACTGGCAATGGTTAAAAGGGCCTTGGTGGCTCAGGCTGTTAAATGCCTGCGCTTAAGCTCCAGCTGCCTACAAATACTGTAGGCTCAAATCCCACCAGGCTCAAGGTTGACTCAGCCTTCCATCCTCTCGGGGTAGGTAAATTGAGGACCCAAGATTGTTGGGGGCAATTAGCTGACCTTGTAAAAATGCCGCTTAGTAATAAGCAGGCATATACAATGGAATGAAGGCTATTGCTGAGCACACTGGGTTGTATCCCAAAAATTGTAAGCCGCCCTGAGTCTTCGGAGAAGGGCGGCATATAAATGTAATTTTTTTAAAAAAGCAGAAAGTTGAAGAAAGAAACAGAGGTTAATTCTGCATAAGGCCAAGCCTTAAGAGCATTTAAAGCCAGAATTGAGAAGACAGCAACAGACAGCAGAAACTGGTTAGCTGTTCCAAGAAGATCACACAGATGGACTATAAACAATAGCATAACAAAGTAACAACAATGGTGCATTTGAATATCTGCAAGAAATACCATTTGCCTGCAAGCAAGAACTGGTTGGATCACAAAATAGACCAAATAATAGAAAATGAAGAAGTTAAGTGCTCTGAAACTTTAGAATTCAAACAGATAAGCACCTGCCACTTCACATCCCAGACTTAACAACTGTAAATAAGAAAGACAAAAAAAGTCTGGTAGGTGTGGCAGAACGTAGAGACAACAGATCAAAAGAGAAGGAACTGGAAAAAATCACAAAGTACAAAAACCTGCAAACTATGGCAAAAGAAAGCAAAAGTAGTACCAATAGTGATAGATGTTGGGTGCAATGCCAAAACAATTGGAGCATACTCAAATACCATTGGCAGTGACAAATTTTCCCTCAGTCAATTGCAAAAGGCAGCTTTACTTGAACCAGCTTTACATCCTGCAATGATACCTTTAATACCATCAAACAAGAATGATCCCAGGTCTTTGAGAAGGACTTGCTAGGTGGACTTGCTAGGTGGACAAAAATACTAAATCCAATCTCAAGATATGGCTGACTGTGCAACCAACTGTAATAGTCAATGTTTAAAAACCTAACCCTCTCCAAACAATCTATTATGAAGCTGGAAGACTTTCTCTTTTAGGAAACTCAGTAAAGAGGAGGTGGTGCTGTTATGTAGATCACAGAAGGGGCACTACTGAGGAGAAAATATCTTGGGAAAATTATTCCTGTAGAAGTTATCACAACTAATCAGGTAGGTTATTCTAGGAGTTTTTTGGCTGTGCTGGGATTTGAAATCAGGTCTTACAATATCAGCAGAATGCTGCTGTTTGCTTCAGTACAGAAAACAAATCCACTGCCTGGGTTTTATTTAAGGGTTCTTAAGTATCGGAGTGAGACTATCCTAAACAAGCAACTTCCCTAGCCACTTTAAATCTTTTGAACTTGGGAGGCAAGACGGTAGTTTCATCCTGCTGGTAATCAACCACTGTTTCTCCTTTGTTAAAACTTGGACATATTTGGAATGTTAACATTCCTGATAAAACATTAATAAAACTTTCTAAAGATAGGTTATTATTTGCAAAATGAAACCATGCCAAACACAGAGAGAGTGTGTGTGTGTTTGTGTGTTTGCTCATCAGACCAACCAGCGGGACAGCCCAGTAAACCCCAAATCTCTTGAGTTTTGCAGACTTCCTCAAAAGCCTGGGAAGTGGTGCAAGGAGCAGCCAGTGGGTGTTCTTGTTGGAGGACAACTAGAGCTGGCCCCTCCTAGTCAGGCTGATCCCTCAGCTTCTGAAAGTCCTGACTAATGTGTGGCTCAGCCAAAATACCTCAAATCACTGCTTTAATTGGAGAGGGAACCAAACACAATTTCTAGATTAAATGTTAACGTAAGACTACAGTACTTTTGCTTTTATTCTGCCATGAGGGAAAATTGCCATTGTTGAAAATTTCACATTTGGGATCTGACAAACAAATTAAGGGTCGCGACATGTTGTCTGCACTGAGGAATCCATGTTGGGCTTTATCAGAGCCACGTTGACTCTATTGTAAAGGGTTCAATGGCTCTTTGTTTAGACCATTTTGATTCAATGCTATCAGATTGCGCTGATGGGAGTAAACATGAAGGATTGCCATCCTGCTTATTGCGGTTGTGATTGTGAACAAAAGCACATTCTTCTAGACTTCCCTAAATTTTCATTGATAGCCTTGGCCACACAAGCAGGAAGAATCACTCAGTATCATTACAATTCAGTGGCAATTCATCCAAATACAACTAGTTCATATGTTAAATGAAGAGAAGACAGGATGCATGGTCCCATTTGTTCACATAAGTGTGTTTGTTTGTGAAGTCTCTGCCAATCCAGATGGGCTTGGGAAGCCAGACTTCAATTTGTACACACCAACTTCTGCATTACCTGTTACCAGAAACACCTTTCTATGGCTCAGCCATTCATTCCATGAAGAACCAATCCATTCCTCTGGGAATAGGCAGAATTTTTTTGCTCTTGATATTTTAACAGAAGAATGCATCAACAATGGAGATAAGCTTCCAGCTTGTTAAACAGATGAACAACATTCACTTGTGTATACCATACAATATACATGAACGGAGGTGGCGGGGAGCGTATTCAGAAGGTGGAATAAACATTTCGGATTGCAACTGGGAGACTGAGCATTTGAAAGCAAACAAGACAATCCCTCATTCCACACCCCAGCCCCACAAGTTTTTCTACCCATCCATCCTAAACCTACTACCTTCCCTACAGTTTTTATGTTTGGGAATTTTTTATATTTTTTTCAAGGGTGGGGAAATATTTAAACACGTAACTCTCTTACCTGAAATCAAAAGAGAAATATAATTCTTACCATTAATAGTTCTAGCAATGCCAGCAATCTTTCTATGTTGTAAAATGTCTAGAAATGTTGTCTTGAATGTCTTATGGCAGATCTTGAGTGTGGTCTGGGAGTACCTGAGGCACTTTCAAAGGATCCACAAAGTCTAATAAATAAAAAATATATATAAACTAAATATTTTAACATTCCTCAGATTAATTTCTGAAAAAGTGCATTTCAATAGATCCAGGGGTGGGCTGCCGGGGGCTCGCAGGGGCTCGCGAGAGCCCCTGCCTAAGACTCTGCAGGGCTCGGAGAGCCCCCAATAACCGCAGAAAGACTAGAATAATAAACCTTTTTTTAGGCGTTTTTCCTTTCTGGGCATTCAGCCAAGAGCATTTCACACCTTGTAAAAGTGTCAAGTTAGATAAAGGGCTTGTGGAGGGAGAGCCATTGAGAAAATCAGATAACACAGCCACTAGCCTCTGAGAGGATTAATTCCCAAATAATAAGAATCACGTAACTCACCAGAAACTCCACTAAGACTCCAAGATCCCTCTCACAGTCACTGCTATTAAGTCTGGTTTCACCCAATCTTTTATTTAAGTATTAAATGCACAAAACAATAAACAACTTTTTGGTATATTATCTTTTTTTAGGTAATTAGGGCAAAGAAGCAATGTCAAGTTGGCCATGACCATCCAGCCACATGACCATCCAGCCATACCCATCCAGCCATGCCCACCCAACCAGTCATTAGGGCAGACAGCCCCCTTCCTAAAAAATTTGAAGCCCACCCCTGGATATCACCCACATAAACCAAAGCTCTTTGGGGTCCTTAATCATTTTTAAGGATATAAAATTGTCCTAGAACTAAAATGCCTGAAACCCATTGTATTAGCACATATAGAAAGATATTTATGTGGAACTATGTTGAAATAAGTGACACTCCCCCTTCTATATGTGTGATAGGTGGTACCATTGTACAATCCTTTGAAATATGTATCATGTTTTTGTAAACTTTTGAATAAGCAGGACAGTAATAACCTCTGACATGGTGAATTCCTATTTTATGCTCTTGTTTTGATCAGTTAGCATAATGGGAAATCATAAGTCATTGGCATTCTGTCCCAGTCTAAAGGAATTCAAACATCCATAATTAACACTTTTGAGAAGAAATGTTGAATAAGTAGGACTTCTTGACTATTGTTCTAAGAATTGGTGCAGTTGAACTGAAAGACATTTATGAATAGATTCAATCTAGAATATCTATAGTATCAGTCACTAAATACCTCTGCAGATAATCATCCCAGCCTCAGAGATGTCTCAGCCTACTGGTAAATCATACAGAAAGGTGCATTAACTTGATATGTTTTCTTTTCTGTGGTAAACAGCAGTTTTGGGGCAATTTTAATTGGGGAAAATGGCATGGACACAAAGGGGAGAATCCCCTCCCAATGATGCCTTCATTTTTGTTAACTTACTGTTAACCCTTTCCCGTTTCCAATTGGTGGGGATTCCTATGCTTTGTCCAATCCATGCTTCAATCCTAACTTATGTACATCAATCATAATTTTTTGAATCTCTTCTCAGAACAGCCCTTTCCCAAAAAAGGCTGACATAGATAGTCTGCTTCAAGGTCATCACATATATCACAGTGCAGACAAGATTTCCTTTGATTAAACCTTCTACATCAGAATGACAGATCAGGCAAAGGATTATTTCACAGATGACACTGATAGGCCCTGCCTCTTCCTTAAAGCACAGCGGGTATTCAACTTTCCCATGTCATGGGCAGAGGAAAATCGTGTTGTGGCAGAATCATTTGGGGTTAACAACTGCTATTTGCAACATCTGAAAACTGTTATTTTTTTTCTAGCTGAGGTTTATCCTGTAGCTTCATAAACTTTCCATTTCAAATTAAAGAGCTTCCTTTTAAAACTATAATAAACTTTTATCTTGAAAAATGGTGTGTGCCTTTTAATCATTTCAACATATTTACTTCAATTAGGTTTTTAAAAGTTTACAGCACTGTTCTTAATTTGGGCTATGAGGTTTCTTCTGTACTCAGCTAGCATCAGCTCACCCGGATACCCTTGTGAGGGTGCTGACAAGACTACCGCCATCTTAGACTTCACAACCTCCACTATAGAGGCCACTGTCCATCTTAACCTTGTTAATGAAATGCCTTTGTTTCCCCACATGCAGATCTCTTTGTTATTAAACTGCAATAATTTTTTAGCTGAGGAGCATGGCAGCATCACAACATCTGACTGCTGCTGTTGTTTAAAGTAAGTAACATGAATCCAGAATCTGTGAACAAGTATCTATACAGGAAGCCTTTTTGAAGAGGGACTGAGTGATAGCATTTTTCAGTAGTAGCCCCACCCTCTGGATTACTCTTCCTGTCAATGCCCACCCAATCCTTGCACTACTTTTGTTTAGAAAAAGCAGTAAAATCGATATTGTTCCAGCAGATGTTTGGTTCTGATTGATTAAGGTTTGCTGTCAGAATGGTTTTGGCTTATATATCTTTTGTTTGTTCCTTTTTCTTAGATACATATAATTTTCTACAACATTAACATGGTTTGTTAGCTAACCACAGACTGGAGTGGATTATAAACATTGTCAATTAAATAAATAAGTATGACCACATAACTTTTCTTCAAGAAATATCTACTCAATTTCTTGATTTTATCCTATTTATTAAGTTATTAAATTTATTTGCTGCCCATGTTACTGCAAGGTAAGCTTACAACATCAAAACCAAACCACAACCATATATACCAATGTTAAAAAATCCTAATAAAATACAAATTATAACTAAAACTAATAGATGGAGAAGAAAGGATCAGAATGTACAGAGAGGGGAGGGGGGAGCTGCTATTAGTTAATCAACCATTTCCAATCTCTATTTCCCTACAGGGGTCCCAATCTAACTGGCAAGGCTCTTGCAGAAAGTCAGGAGGATGGGAACAATCTCACCACAGGGGCCAACATGTTCCAAAGAATCAGGGACATGGCAGAGAAGGCTCTTCTCCTTGATCCCACTAGGCAGAATTCATAGCCTGATGGGACCTGCAGCATGCCTCATCTGCCAGCAGGGGTGGGCAGGCCTGTCCCATAGGAGTGAGACAGTTCCTCAAGTAACCTGGACCAATACCATGCAGGGCTTTATAGGTAATAACCAACGCCTTGAATTGCATCCAGAAGCAAACTGGCAGCCAGTGCAGCTTGTGGAACAGTGATGTAACGTGGGCCATTCTAGAGATCCCAAAGACTGCTTGCACCAGTTGAAGCTTCCAAATGCTCTTCAAGGGTAGTCCCATGTAGAGCTCATTATGATAGCTGTGAGATGCCCAGGCTTAAATGACTGAGCACAGGGACTCCTAATCCAGAAAAGGCCACAAATGGCGCACAGTGGTGGGATTCAAAAATTTTTTACTACCGGTTCTGTGGGCGTGGCTTGATGGGCATGGCTTTGTAGGCATGGCAGGGGAAGGATACTGAAAAAATCTCCATTCCCACCCCATTCCAGGGGAGGGATACTGTAAACTCTCCATTCCCTCCCCACTCCTAGGGGAAGATTACTGCAAAATCCCATTCCCTCCCCACCCCACTAACCTGCTTTCCAGCTCTATTCTCCTGTGCAGGGCAACCAAAGAAGACCCAGCCGATCATCTGGGACTTGGGAGGCAGAGAATAGATGGGGGCGGGGCCAGTCAGAGGTAGTGTTTGCCGGTTCTCCGAACTATTCAAAATTTCCGCTACCGGTTCTCCAGAACTGGTCAGAGCCTGCTGAATACCAACTCTGATGTACAACTCAAAGTTGTGCAAAGGCTGTCCTAGCTACAACTCCCACATGCTCCGAGCAGGAGTTGTGAGTCCAAGAGAACCCCCAAGTTGTGAACCAGGTCTATCTGAAGTAGTGCCATGCCACCTAGAGCTAATTGATTGAAATTTCTCGCAAAAAGATCAAAGCACCTGAATACGGGTGTAAGAAGCAAAGTGTAGAACTCATAAAATGAATTTAAATATTCATCATAAGAAACAAGGAAATCTAAGAAGAATCATAACATCAATAAAAGCCAGCAATTTTTTATATATAAAATCATGTTCCCTGTCTCCAAGGAAGTGGATATTTTTTGTTAATGGAAGGAATTTAGAAATATCTGAATATCTCAGGGAAACCATCTCACTGGGATGTTTTGAATAAGCATCATGCAATAAATATTTCATATGATACAGTATTATTCCCTGACAATAGACTCTTTATTTAAGTAGAAGCTCTTCTGACTCCTGGGGTACCAATGGTTTCTCTGGTTTAATAGAGCTATAGATGAAATTTCTCCCGTAAACAGAGCACTGAAATGCCATCTCCTCACCCCACTCACATGCGGATCCTCTAAGGTGAAATATGTTTTGAGTTCCAATCACACTGCACTAAACAATTATTTTATTCCGTGAGATTTCCCTGATGAGACAAAATAAAATAGGTTTTTCTTTCACAAAAAGAACATTACCTAATTTCTGGATGTCTAATAAAAACATAGGTTAGGGATCAAGTTAATTTCACCACTACCACCCCAGTATGGAATTTTACTTTGTGCAGCTGACATCACACTTGATCCTTGATGCATGAGGAAGGGAACTGAGGATCGCCTGGAGTATCTCCTACAATGAATGCATTTACATTGTTGCTTCATTCTGAAAGTGTCCCAATGTTGAGGAAAAATTGGTTTTAAGACACATTATAATGGGAAATATGGTTAAATGAAAACTTCAAAAAGTTCTCCAGGGGGAATCTGGCAGCTACTGGAATAACAAGTGCTTTTCTGTGCTCTCACAGGATGATCTCCTATGTCAACCTGTGTGTCCTCATCCTTCTCCAGGACTGCTTTTGGAAAAGCAGAAGCAAAGCAAAAATCAGACACCTTTTTTGCAATTTTAACTTCATTCTAGGCCAAAGCCTAGCTGTTGTACTTCCCTGCTAAAGTCTTTCTCAAGGTTAGCCATAAAAGTCTTCAGGTGGTGATCCAGCATTTTACCCCTGGTTTCCTCCTGGGATCCTGCCAAGATCTGTGGCTTTCATGCCATGTCCTGGACCACCTATGCTAGAGATGTCTGAGCAACCATATTCAGCTCATGGGGTTTCAGGGAATGTGAAATGATGGCTCACAAATACTACCTATCAGTGCTACTGATTTTGGAAGAGAGCCACAGAGGGTAGTTTCCATGCCCCTCCTCCTGAACCTGAAGAAAACTCTGTGCCATTTCATGTTAGTATTAACCCATTTTTCCAGTAGTTTCAAATCCTAGATTTTCTACTTTCCAGAATATGAATTAAGAAAATACATTACAGCTCTGGGAAGATGAAGGGAGGATATTTGTATTAAGTCACTTCATTGTGTTCTGATGTCTTTGGATCATAAAAGCATAACTGCTACTGGAAAGATGACTTGAAACTGCTTTAAGGTGGCTTCCCCATTACCCTGGCCATGGGTCAAAAGAGTCCTCCAGTGGTTCATAGGGAACAGTCTACATTTAAATTTCCATTCTCCAGTACCGTAAGGTTAATTATGCTTTTATGAGATCACCTGAGAAACTGAGTCACATTGAAAATGAACTTTGCTTCCATAATAGCAATGGAATCACAGCATTTAATTTTCTCAGGAAAATTTCCTCTCTCTCCCAAGGAGATGCTTAAATACCTAACTGAAAAGGAGATGTGATTTCCAAGAAAGGAAATATACATACTGTGTTATTTGAAGTAAACCTGTAGTGGAACCATGCCTTGGGGAACAGCAAAGCAAACACGCGTAAGATGAAGAAATTGGGAGGAGGGTAGCTTTTCCCTTTCATTTTTTAACAAAGTTAATAGGTTTATTTCTCCGCACCTAAAAATGATAGGCAACCTTGCCACATAATGCCACTTGATGGGGCATACCAGGAAGGACAGATTGCTCACCCATAGCCCCAAAGTAAAAACTCAGAGTAGCATCTGGCAGATCTTTGTGTCCCTATTAAGTTCTGGAATCACTCTGAAATTGCTGGGATTGACATTAATAACATTCCTTTCTAGGATTCCCTATGGAACTGTTCCATTAAAATGCTGGTCTTTTATACGTAATTTCTATCACTTTTCCTTGTCTTCTAAATAGAACTATTTAACGCATCTTTCTTATAAATGTAAATCAGGGGTGTCAAACTCGCGTTATCATGGCAGTGTCACATGACGTATCGGGACTTTTCCCCCTTCACTAAACTGGGTGTGGACGTGGCTAGCGTGTGACACATCCAGCCCATGGGCCGAGAGTTTGACAGCCCTGCTGTAAATTAAAATGTTTCTTTTCAATTCATACACACTGAAAAATAATATTTGTTGAAATCTTTTCTTTCCTTCTTTTTTCATGAATTTGCATTTAAAAACTAAATAATAGAATAAAATGGGAACACAAAAAGTTAGAAATCCAATCCCAAGAGTTCTTCCTTGGGCTCAAGAAATTATTTCCAATATTTACAACAACAGTAAAAGCAGCGATTTGCATTTTCCTTATTTTGAAAATGCTTGGAGTCTGTCTTTTGCAATCTGAAAAGCTGAAATAAGGAAGGCCACACTGAGGATTGGTATCAGTAGCAGTTAACCTTCAAACATTTTTATATCCTGTAATTTATAAATTATGAGGATAACTTTGTTCATCAATTCTTTGGAGAGTATACAAACTATTCAAGCATCTCCAAAATCCTATCAACTAATATATATTTTGAATCTACAGTTGGGGGGAAAAACCATAGGCTTTTTTCTCTCTTTTTTTTCTTTTTTGAAACCAGCCACTTACCACAAATAACAAACACTTGTAGCAGTAGTCACAGTGAGTTATCTGTGAGCAACTCAAAGCATGAAATTCAGTCCTATAAACAATTTGTCAAAGGATTTTTGAGTCATGAGATAATTAGTAACAACTGATGTCTGAGAATGAATGGATAACCCAGGAAGAGAAATCAGCTAAAAGCATATTGAATTAAATGCATGCTAGGGTACATCCAATTTATTTGGGGAGAACTGTTTGCAGACCTTTGTGGATAGCTCTTGAGATAAGGGTAACAACACTGAACCATATCTACCAAACATGGCAATGGAATGGATATCAGGGTAAAGAGAAGGCTCCAGATGTCCGCTCCCTATCTTTGAATGCCCCCCCCAAAAAAGAGTGTGAATTCTGGCTGCAGGGAGAAATCCCTCTGGATATGCAATAACTCTGTTCTGATGATCAAACTATGTGAATTAACTCCATTCCATTCTTCTCCCTGCCATTGCACTGTCTTAAACTCTTTCGAGGAGGAATTGGGTTGCAAAAGCTAGATTTGCATTAATAAAATGAGTGATTAAATAATGCAATGTTACAACAACTATTAATCTTATGCATACTTCTGAAATTACTTAAGCAACTTTTTTGGACCACAGGAGCAAGTATAGCAGCTCCCAGCAATTCACTAAAGTAGTCTGGGTTTTTTTTCCAGGCTTTTTCACCAGCCTTGTGAAATAAAGCTATGGTTTTAACAGTTACAGTCATTTTAATGAGTGGATTTCTTAAAGCACTTTAAGAAACCTGAAAATGCTGCTTTAACAGCCGCGAAATGACATCTTCCTATTTAATTATTTTTACAGCTCTAGCAACCATATACTATGTGAACATCTAGGCTAAGAGCTTGGCTTTGCAGCCAAAGGCTAAAACAGATACTTACTTTTAAACTCTTGAACCCATGTTGGTGCAGAAGGTAAGTAGATAGTAAGTAGATGAGTAAAAGCACAATCTCTAGAATTGGCCCTCGGATAATATGAAAACCTATATAATCTTTTTCCATCTTAAGCTTTCTAAACGTACTGAACTGTAGTTCCTATGTTCCTCAGTCAGCATAGCCACTAACATATAGTTAAAGGAAAAGTCATCTATATCAACTGGCACAGAGAGGTAAGAAAAATTGTGGCAGCTCTCTCCTAGCCTCTGAATTAAGGCAGTTGGTGCCCACTGTGAGTTTTGTTGATACATATATGAGGGTGAGGGGACTGTTGGCTGGATCTTGTTCTTTATCTTGTCCTTTTCCTATTTCTTCCTCTTGGTATTGCCTTTTTGAATTGTTGTTTTATTCTCTTTCTCATATTGTGAGCCACTAATTTTGGAGTTGGATAATACCTAAATTAAATTAAATTATTGAATACTACAAAAAGGGTTTGTAGGAAATGCTTCAGACCTCATATGAACCCATCACTTTGGAAGAAATGGCTAGGATCTTGTGGAAGTACGAGTTTAGCACCTTTCTGCTATTCATTAAAGCAGCCATATCTTTATTCAGGGTTCCTTATGAGACCGAAAAAGCATGTGGCTGCTTTAATGAATAGTAGAAAGGTGCTAAATTCATACTTCCACAAGACCCTAGCCATTTCTTCCAAATCATTTTGAAAACATGCCCAGATCTTTTAAATGTGGTATTTACACCACACTTTTCCTCCAGCATGCAGCTCAGAGTAGCAGATGTAGAATTACATGGCAATATCCCCTATTGTTAAAAGGATCCAGTTATGCTAAGTTTCTGCATGGCTACTTTACAATATGATTTTGAAACACATTATGGGGCCAGAGCTTGCCCAACACACTCTTCTCTCTGACACAAATCAGGTTTCAATCTTATTTGAACACTGGGAATGGATTTGTATTAATCATCTGAAGAGGGAGGGTAAGAGGCGGTCACCAGGGGTACAAGATATCATTAATACTTTGGCCCTTCCCAAACTATTCCCAACCCCTTTTCCTCTCCATGGGTCACTTTTGAAGTAGCTTAATGTCAGGTAGTGCTCCATCAAAATCCAACAAAGAAATACTTAGACTCCATTAATTAGAGAAAAGATATCTTTTACTGGAATCCAAGTGGTAGCAACAAAAGAATTCCGAATCTGAGAGAATGAGCGCGAAAATCACATATACAAAGTGATGGCAACATTCCCATCTGCAAGAGTTCAAGTTGGCTACCCAATTAAAAGTTGTGGATAACATCATCTGGGCATCTCCAGGTGGTGATGAGGCCTCTGTCCGTTGACCTTGACATATTTTGATAAAGAGCTGCGGCTGCGCAAAGCATAAGATAGAAACCAAAGCAAGAAATCCCCCCACCAACTTATACAATTCTTTTTAACAAAACCTCCAGCTCACTTCCCATAACCATGTCCCCCCTCCTCCCCCCGTTACTTATGACAGCCAAAAGATGCAAAGCAAAAGAAGAAAATCTTGAAGACTGACATTCGGCCCTCCTGCAAAAGAGACGTTAGTCCTACAAAAGAGAAAAATAAAAGGTGAAAGAGAAAGATACATATAACACCACAATAATAAAATCTAGGGTTTATCAGGATATTTAGTACAAAATGCCTTGACTAGCCTAGGAGCTCTAACATCTTTTTCATTCACCCATTTGGACTGGGAAGGAGGGAAGTGCTTCCAAACAACCAAATATTGGAGTCGACCTCTGTGTTTTCTAGAATCTAAAATTTCCTTAACTTCAAAATGCTGTTCACCTTCAATTAGTAATGGCACGGGGGGGGGGGTCAGCTTGAGTCGGTCTCAAGTTGGATGTGTGTTCAGGTTTTAAGAGACTAACATGAAAGACAGGGTGGATCCGTCAGAGGGTTTTGGGTAATTGCAGTTGGACTGCCACAGGATTCACAATCCTTTCAATTGGGAAAGGTCCAACATATTTAGGACCAAGTTTCTTTGATTTTTGTGTAGTCTTCAAATATCTAGTGGACAAAAACACTTTGTCCCCTACTTGATATGGTTTTTGAGATCTTTTTTTATCTGCAAATTTTTTATGAGCTTGATGAGCATCATCTAATACTTTACGGACAACCGGCCAGTTAAGCTGGAGCTGTGTTATCCACTCATCCAATGACTGAATGTTAGGTTTCTCCTGTGGAAGCTCAGGTATGGGTACAAAATCTTGCCCCAAAGCCACTTTAAATGGAGTAAACCCAGTACTATTATGTATCGAATTGTTATATGCCACCTCAGCAAATGGTAGTAGGTCAGTTCAATCGTCTTGCTGATAATTGATATAGCATCTAAGATACTGTTCCAATACCAAATTAGTCCTCTCACATGCCCCATTGGTTTGTGGATGATGGGCGGAGCTTAAGCCCTGGGCGGAGCCCAATAACTTTAGGAATTCCGTCCAAAAGTTTGAAGAAAACTGGACACCCTTGTCTGAGATTATGTGTTCAGGAACCCCATGTAACCTGTAGATATGTAAAATAAACAATTTAGCCAACGTTTTAGCAGATGGGATCTTCGCACAAGGTATGAAATGTACCTGTTTGGAAAACAAATCAGTGACTACCCAAATAACTGTATTTCCCCCACTTTCAGGTAATTCCACTATAAAATCCATAGAAATTTCCCTCCATGGAGCAGTTGGCCTAGCCACATTTTGTAGTAAGCCTGCCGGTTTACCAGGAAGCCGTTTAGCTGAGGCACAGATAGGACAACTGGCCACATAAGTCTCAATGTCCTTTTTCAAGGTAGGCCACCAAAATTGCCTCTTAACCAAATGTAAGGTTTTCATGAAACCGAAATGCCCTGCAGCTTTAGAGTCACGAGCTTGCTGTAATACTTGGTTTCTCAATTTCTCTGGCACATATAATTTGGCCCCAACCCATGCCAATCCATCTCTCCCTGTACAGTTATTTGAGTGAGTCAGGAACCAATCATCAAGTTTTAAAGCTTCTTTTAATTGGGTAGATAAATCATTTGATAAATCAACTTCTTTCTTTTTCTGGGCTCTGGTAACCACCAGAGCCGCCAACTGTTTGGTGGGGATGACGGGCCGGACCACTTCTTGATGGACACTATTATATTGAGGTAATCTAGACAAAGCATTGGCCATGAAGTTTTTCCCCCCTGGAATGTACTTCAATGAGAAATTAAAGCGTTTAAAATACTGCGCCCAGCAAATTTGCTTGGGAGACAGCTTCCGAGGCATTTTCAAAGCCTCCAAATTTTTATGATCTGTCCACAACTCAAATGGGTGTTTTTCCCCTTCTAGGAAATGCCTCCAGGTTAACAGAGCCCAGCGAACTGCAAAAGCTTCTTTTTCCCAGATGGCCCATCATCTTTCGGTTTCAGTTAATTTACGGGAAGTATATGCACATGGTTGCAAAGTCCCTGTATCGTTTGCTTGTAGTAAGACCGCCCCAACTGCTACATCACTTGCATCGGCTTGAATTACAAAAGGGGCATCCATCTTCAGATGCTTGAGCACGGGTTCCGCAGCAAATAGTCACTTTAGCTTCTCAAAAGCAGCTTGGCACTCCATGGACCACTCCAAGGGTTTATTAGGCTTCAGTTTTCCCTCCCCTTTTGTTTTTAGGAGATTTGTGATAGGCATTGCAATCTTCGCAAAAGCAAGGATGAATTGACGGTAAAAATTAGCAAATCCTAAAAAACTTTGCAATTGTTTCCTGGTGCGGGGAGGGGCCCATTCTAACATGGCCCGAACTTTCCCCGAATCCATTTCTATGCCTTTATGTGATATTCGATAGCCCAAATAGTCAATTTTCTCCTGGTGGAATTCACACTTGGACAACTTCGCGTACAGTTCAGCAGCTCGAAGTTTTTCCAGAACTGAACGCACTAGTTTCACATGTTCATCACAAGTTTCAGTATAGATAAGAATGTCATCAAGATAAACCAACACCCCCCTGTATAAATGTTCATGCAACACCTGATTTATCATTTGCATGAATACTGCAGGAGCCCCCTGTAGGCCGAATGGAAGAACATTGAATTGGAAACACCCCATTGGACAGTTAAAAGCAGTTTTCCATTCATCTCCTTCCTTAATTCGAACATGGTAGTAGGCTTCTCTCAGATCAAGTTTAGTGAAAATCTTCCCTTTGGCTAAGTGGGCCAGCATATCCTTCATAAGGGGAAGGGGGTACACATTCTCCACTGAAATGGCGTTGAGGTTCCAGTAGTCCACACATAAGCGAAGGGAGCCATCTCTCTTCTCATGGAACAATACTGGGGCCGCTACTCGGGGCCTAGCAGGTTGTATGAAACCACGTTCCAAGTTTTTATCAATAAATGACCTCAACTCTTCTAGTTCCTGCGGGGACATTGAGTACAGTTTTGGTTTTGGGAGTTTCACTCCTGGCAAAATTTCAATACTGCAATCTGTTGAATGATGCGGGGGAAGCTTGTCTGAGGCCTTCTCACTGAAAACCTCCTTCAAGTCCCAATATTCCTCTGGAATTTTCTCCTCCCCCTTCAGATTCTCAGTGCCCGTGGAGGCCAACTCTGTGGGATTCTCAGCTTCTGGTGGCAATTGCCCCTCCCCTTCTGGAGGCTGGTCAGTACGTATGCGCAACAATCCCCTCCTCCAGTTAATGTGAGGGTTCCATTTCCGGAGCCAAGGCAACCCCAATATAAGGGGACGCTCCATCCTAGGAGCCACAATAAAACACAAAGTCTCTCTATGCTTCCCCATCGTCATTTCTACTGGTTCCATTATGAAATGTGCAGGGCGCCCTACTATCGATCCATCCAATTGGCAAAAGGCTATGGGTGTTTTTAAAGTCTTTCGCCTTAAGCCCATTTTCTCTACTACTTCCGAACTGATTACACACCTGGTGCACCTAGAGTCTAGCACGGCCAACATTTCCCCTTTGGCTCCCGATGTGAGTACCCTTAATCTCACTGGAATGGTCATAGGGCCCTTGTTTGGACTTACCAGCAAGTCGTCTTCCGATTTGGATTCACTCTCTTCAGAAGGGGTTGGAGTTCCCAGCTCCTCTCCTTTCCAAGGGGCGATCTCTACAACCTCCTCCTCTTTAAGCACAGTTTCGTGAGGCTTTGCCGGAGTTTTTTCAGGTTTCCTTCCTCCTCCTGGTGCCCCCTTTGGCTCCAGCTTGACACAACAGTCTGCAGCCCGGTGACCTTCTTCCCCACATCGGAAGCAGGCAGTGGTCTTGGGTTTTGCCGTCAATCCCCCTTTTGAGGTTTTAAGGCTTCTCGGGGGTTGGTGAGGGAAGGCTTGCTCCAACCAGAGCCCCCCTGGCATCTGTTTCGGGTCAGATCAATTTCCACCTCTGCTGCCAGCACGTACCACAGCTGCAGCTCATTGGGGTCTCTTCTGGCAACACAGCTTTGATAAATATCTTCATTCAACCCATCTTTAAAAGCTTCTATCAGAGCTCCCTGGGACCAGCCTCAAATGTGATACGCCAGCTCTCTGAACTCCTGGGTGTACTCTGCCACTGATCTCCGCCCCTGATTTATGGTTTTCATCCTGATTCTGGCCTTACGTTCAGCTAGTGGGTCTTCATACCTGGCCTGCAGTGCAGTCATGAACAGGTCATAATTCATCAGCAGGGGATCATTATGCAAAGTCACCATCCACTTAGCAGTGGTGCCCTCAAGAGCCCTGGTAACACATCTGACTTTGGCTGCTTCAGAGGAAAAATCCTCCCCATATTCCTCCATATGGTTCCAGACTTGGGCCAGGAAGAATCCTAATTCCTTGGGATCCCCCCCCCCCCATATTTTACTTCCAACGGAGGCACCTTTGGAGTTCTACGCCTTCTGGCAATTGCTCCCCCCGCTGGGGGGCCCTGGACTGCTGCTGCCTGTTGCACTGGCGCAGGTTGACTTATGGGGGTAGCTGCTCTGATTCTTCTGACTGGAGCTGCCCCCCCTTCTTCCCCCACATACCTTTGACCAGCCTGAGTTTCTCCGGCTACTTCATTGAGGAGATGCAGGGCTTGAGTTAGTAGAAAATTCTTCCTTTCCTTCTCTTGCCATGTTTCTTCTCTTCCACGTCGATGGGTAGTGGTCACTCCTGGAGGAGGCTTTTCCTCAGGATCCTTCCAGCCGACTCCCATAGACCATTTGGGTTTTACAACTGGGTTTTCATCAATACTTAAATCTGCTAACAAGTCAGTTTCCCCTGCTGCCTCTAACAACATCACTTTGTATATGTGATACTTCCTTACTCTAATATTAGAACTGGTCCTGATGGTCCTTAATGCTTCAGCACTCTAAGATCACATTAATTTTGTAAACCAAACTTGGCTGATTATGTGGGTAGGAATTCTCACCAATCTGGAATTTGGAGGAGACAGGTAAGGGATTTGAAAATTCACCTGTACGAAGGAATTGGACTGAGAATAGAGCCATTCCCAGGCCTTCTAGAAAACTCCAAGCATTTCTACAAACTTGAATGCTGAGGAGGACAGTAATGGATTGTTGAAGATTACTCGGATCCAGTCAGAGCATTTTTAGAATCACAAGCAGAGCAGATCCTGGATCACAACAGAATTGCCACTCACAATGTTTTCCTCCCCTTCACATGCTCTAGGCTGTCATTGCAAGAGAAAGCAGAAACATATGGATCAGACTGGTCAAGTAGTACTTGGCAGGTCCCTGTACTGCCTACATGTTCTGGAGCCCATTATCTGTCATACTGTAACACTTCAGCTATTTTGCACTTGATCAAGAAGTTGTTAGGCACTCTATACCCCACCAGGAAATCTGAAATGAAGCAATCTGAAGCAAGCATTGGTTTGACTAATGTTTAATATTTTGTCTGCTAGAGTTCCAAGTAGAAAGTCATTTACAGCAATGTAACCAAAACCCATATTTATATGCAGTTATGCTTCACTTTTCATCTAATGCCCTCTGTGATATACAGAAATCCACTATTTGATCAGGGGACCTGACTCCAGAGGCTTCATGGCTTGCAAACCACAGCCAACTAATAAGCACCCTGCAGCTTGTTTGTTAAAATAGATCAGTGCTGGCAGACACTCAAAAACTCTCGCCTTTGAAAATTTAGAACTTTTTCACTTGCCCAGCCCATTGTGTGGCAAGCAAGACAATAAAAACTCTGACTCTTCTGAAGACTCAAACAATTAGGCATAAGTTAGTTATACAGCTGTGGTGAAAGCAATGCCTTGTTTCAACCTGGTAGATAATCAAATTTCTTTCTTTGGGTCATGTTTTCTAGAGACCTAAAAGAAATCAGAGAACCCTTGTATGCAGCATAATGGTGCCATTTCCTTCTTAAATAAAAAGGCAACTGCATATGAGGGCAGGAAAGCTTTTGGCTTCAGGTCAGAAAGAATGAAAAAAGACAGCATTTATTCAGGACTTTCTTGCATAGTTTGAGATGTATTATTTTTACCTGCTGTCATCTGTTAAGAGAGAAATTTCTTAATGGTTTGCATTTAAATATATACAACAAAACAAAAATCCTTGCAAATCACTATGAATGATATGTCTTACACTGTTGATTTCTAGCACAGAACTAAGTTTACTAAGTTATCATATATAATATGTGATTTCTTATATAATCATATAAAATGATGCAATTAAATCTTACAATTTCCAGAGTGTAATAAATTCTGACCCAATTTCCTGCCAAAGGAAAGTAAAATCTCCCTTGAGTTATGCTTAGCTCCCAATAACTCCATGGAGATTTCTTTTTTGTCAAGAGGGACAAGAAAATAAAGTAGCAAAATACCAGTAAATATTTTCAAATTCACATACTTATCTATAGCTGTGAGATTTCCTCAAGAATGCTGCTCAAGGAGCAACCAAATTCCATCCTGCTTAACAAAAGTTGGTCAGATCCATCATCCAGTTTGGTGCAATAGTTTAAGATATAAGGCTAGAAATTAGGTGAATGTGAGTTCTAGTCCCACCCAGCTGGGTAACAGTACACACACTCTCAAGGAAGAAGACAAAGGTGAACCACTTCCAAAAATGTTGCCAAAATACTGTAAGGACTAATTCAAGCAGCCACCAGGAGTCAACACTGACTTGAAGGCACAAAGAAACATACACACAAAATGTTTTGAAAGAGGTGCATTACATCTCTCTTCAAACAGCCACATCTTTCTCCAGGTTCATGAAGCTGCTTTGTAAATATTTATTTATTTATTTATTCGACTTGTATGCCACCCCCTCTCCGAAAGGACTCGGGTGGCTCACAGCTAAAAACACAATAAATAAGTTACCTAAAAACATATTAAACAATTACAAGCCAAATTAACTTTAAAACCCCAAGGTTAAAACAATCAAACCCCCAGAGGGTCAGCACAGCCCGGACTGTACAAATAGCCAGGTCTTTAAATCGTGGCGGAAGGTGCGGAGATTGGGGGCCAGCCGGAGTTCCGGCGGAAGAAGATTCCATAAAGTGGGAGCCACCACAGAATAGGCCCTCCCCCAGGTCATCACCAAGCGACATTGAGTCGCAGACGGCACCCCGAGGAGACCCTGTCTGTGTGCCCGTACAGGGCGGTTGGTATTTGATGCTGGGAGGAGTCGTTCTCGTAAATAACCTGGACCCATGCCATGTAGGACCTTGAATGTTAACACCAGAACCTTGAATCTCACCCGGAGGATGACTGGAAGCCAATGCAGGCCGCGCAGGAGGGGTGTAATATGGGAGTATCGGGAGGCTCCCATCACTACCTGCGCTGCCGCATTCTGCACCAGCTGAAGCCTCCAAGTGGTATGCAAGGGCAGTCCTAAGTAGAGAGCGTTACAGTAGTCGAGTTGGAAAATGACGAGCGCCTGAGTGATCGTGCACAGGGCACCTTGATCCAGGTATGGGCGCAGCTGGTGAACCAGCTGGATCTGGGCAAAGGCCCCCCTGGCCACGGCCCCCACCTGCTCCTCCAATTTGAGCCGTGAGTCCAGGAGGACCCCCAGATTCCGTGCCCTGTCCACGGGGGGCAACACCTCCTCCCCCATGACCAAAGATGGAATCTCCAAACTGGACCGAGATGTCAGTATGCACAACCACTCTGTCTTGGCTGGATTGAGTCGAAGCATGTTCCTGTCCATCCAGATCCGCACCGCTTCCAGGCAACGGGACATCACAGAGAGAGCATCACTGATGTGGCCTGGGGTTGAGATGTATAACTGTGTATCATCAGCCTACTGATGATACATCACCCCAAAGCTACGGATGATCTCACCCAGTGGCTTCATATAAATGTTGAACAAGAGGGGCGAGAGGACCAACCCCTGGGGCACCCCACAAGTGAGATACCTCGGAGCCGACCTCTGCCCCCCTGCTGACACTGAGTGCGAGCATCCCGAGAGGAAGGAGGAGAACCACTGTAAAACAGTGCCTCCCACTCCCAACCCCCCGAGACGTCGCAACAGGATACCATGGTCGATGGTATCGAAAGCCGTTGAGAGATCTAACAGGACCAGGACAGAGGAAAAACCCCTGTCCCGAGCCCTAGAGAGATCATCAATCAGCGCGACCAATGCTGTCTCCTTGCTGTACCCAGGCCAGAAGCCCGATTTGTATGGATCCAGGTAGTCCACTTCCTCCAGGAAAAGTGGCAATTGCTGCGCCACCACACTCTTGACAACCTTCGCTAAAAAGCGAAGGTTGGAGACCGGACGAAAGTTGTTCAACATGGCTGGGTCCAGGGCAGGCTTCTTCAGGAGGGGCCTCACCACCGCCTCTTTCAAAGCGGCAGGGAACAGCCCCTCCCTTAACAAAGCATTGACCACTGCCCAGAGCCAGTTGCACGTGACCTCCCTGGAGGCATAAACCAGCCAGGAAGGGCACGGGTCCAATAAACATGTGGTGGAGCTCAGCTGACGCATAATCCTGTCCACTTGGTCCTCAGAAACAGGATCAAACTCAGTCCAGATCACATTAGCCAGACCACTCGCATCCCCATCCTCAGACCACTGCAAGTCCGAGCGCAACCCTTCCCGGGTCTGAGCGATTTTATTCTGCAGATACTGACCAAATTCCTCAGCTCTGCCCCGCAGAGGGTCCGCCACCTCCCCAGCCATAAGAGGGCGGGCGACCCCCAGGGCCAGGCGATTATCTGCGGATGCTATGAGGGCGGAGAAATAAGACCTTCTCACCACCCCCACAGCTATCAGGTAAGTCCTAATATGGGCTCTTAACTGGGCTCGGTCAGGTCCGGAGCAGGTCGCCCTCCACCTGCTCTCTAGTCCCCTTCTACAACGCTTCATCTCCTGGAGCTCCTCGGTATACCAGGGGGCTGACCGGGATCTGCACCAAATAATGGGACACATGGGGACAACCCTGTCAAGAGCCCCCACAGCCGACTGTTGCCAGGTAGCCGCAAGGACCTCGGCAGGGCTGTGGGTAAGGGATGTAGGAAAAAACCCCAGTTCTGCCTGGAATCTCTCAGGGTCCATCAGGCGCCTGGGGCGGAACCACCTAATTTGGCTCCTCATCCCAGCGGTGTGGGGCAGCTTGGTGGAAGACCAGCCATAGGAGATAGTGGTCTGACCATGGAATGGGATGGATAGTTGTATCACCATCCCCCAGACCACTACGCCACTGCTCCGAGACAAAAACCAGGTCGAGCATGTTGACCCCCTCGTGAGTCGGGCCATCTATTATCTGGGTCAGACCCATGGCCTCCATGGAGGCCATAAATTCCTGGGCCAAACCCGATGCCGCCCCCAAGGAGGGCAGGTTGAAGTCACCCAGAACCAAAAGCTCTTGGAACTCCATCACCACCTCCGAGACGGCATCGAGCAGCTCAGGCAGGGCAGCTGATACACAGCTGGGGGACAGGTATGTAAGCAGCACACCCATCCGACCTGCAGGCCCACACCTCAGGAGGAAGGACTCACACCCGCCTATCTCCGGAGCAGGGACCTCCCTTGGAAGCAGGGTCTCCTGAATAACAACAGCCACCCCTCCACCCCTTCCCTGGGGTCGTGACTGGTGCAACACCCAAAAACCTGGGGGGCATATGTCAACCAGAGGGACTCCACACTCTGGCCCCAGCCAGGTCTCGGTGATGCAGGCCAGGTCCGCAACCTCCTCCTCCATCACTTCACGGAGGAGTGGTGCCTTATTAACCGCGGACCTGGCATTAAGGTACACCAGCCGGAGCCCAGGGGTCCTAGATCCCAAAACCCCCAGGAATTGAGGAGAGGCTGAGGGGTCGGAGCGTGCCACAGCTGGGATGCAGTGGGGGCGTGCTCCCCTAACATGATATGGCCCCCCGCCTCGTTGGCTCCTGCCCATTCCAAACACCCTGGGGATCACAGATCCCACTATTCCACCTGGAGTCCCACAGGCCCCCTCACGCACTCCCCAACCACGGCCCTGTCTCAGGCTGCACTGAGCTCCTGCTATACACCCCTCCACCCTTCCCACCCTTCCCTAACCCCCTAAAAAATCAAATTAAAAATTTTGACAAAGGAGCCCTGGGTCCTTTTTTCCTATCCCTCCCCGACCCCCGACCCCTACCCCTTCCCGCGCCATGCCATCTCTCTGTGCATGCAGTGCATGCTTGACATACAGTGTTGGTGCATACCAGTGGTGGGATTCAAAATTTTTTACTACCGGTTCTGTGGGCGTGGCGTGGCATGGCTTGGTGGGCATGGCTTTATGGACGTGGCAGGGGAAGGATACTGAAAAATCTTCATTCCCACCCCATTCCAGGGGAAAGATATTGTAAACTCTCTGTTATGTATGTAGGTTTGAAGTCATTGGTTTAGTTTGAACTGTTCTTGTAAAGTGTTAGAAATGATTGGTTTACAAGTGCGGGAAAAACCCTGCACTCTGATTGGCTGTCAACTGCGGCTGCTGGCTATAAGTAGTAGCCGCAGCCCAGCCAAATCGGGTCCGTTCTGAGCTGTAGTCACTAATAAACTAAGAGCTTGAAGCACTCCGCGTCTGTCTCTTCATGCAAACTTAACACTCTCCATTCCCTCCCCACTCCTGGGGGAAGGTTACTGCAAAATCCCATTCCCTCCCCACCCCACTAATCTGCTTTCCAGCTCCGTTCTCCTGTGCAGGGCAACAAAAGTAGACCCAGCCAATCAGCTGGGACTCGGGAGGCAGAGAATAGATGGGGGTGGTATTTGCCGGTTCTCTGAACTACTCAAAATTTCTGCTAACAGTTCTCCAGAACTGGTCAGAAATTGCCAAATACCACCTCTAGTGCATATACACATACAGAGGCAGTCATGAATGCCTGGACAAACAGTTTGTTTTAATTGATTGAAGAGAGATGCTTTGTACACTGAAGCATTTGAGCAGCTCTTTTAAAGCTGGTTTGCTGTCATAATAACTTCCCACTTTCACAGAACAAACAAGTTTCAGTTTCAGTGATCCCAAATTTTTCATAAGAAATTTGGAGAGGAACAAATGTTGCTGGAACTCAATTTGTCACATGTTGATGAGGAGGCATGGATGTTAATCTACTTCTTCACCAGTAGGACAAAAGGCCAGTTTGATACAGAGATGGGGCAGTTTCTTATTCAGAGGAACAAAATATAAGACCAGCCAGTCTGCCTTTTTTTAAAGTAGTTGCCATATAAAATATTAAAAGAACAGAGAATGTGCAAAAACAAACAGGTTGTGCTCAGTTTAACATCAAAACATTTCATTGACATCCCCAATTTTGTTCAGTCTTTAACCAGCCAGTCGGGGAAGAGCCATCCACTGCATTATCGAAAAATCCAGAAGCACATAATGTTTATTACTTAAAAGCACGGTTTACATACATGTTACTATTATTGACTATAAACCGGGCTACATTACAAGCCAGGGTAAAATTACTCACTAATTGGTCTGTGAAGATCATGTTTAACGGAATGTATAAATCTAACTTCTCTCTGCAGGCATAAAGGGCCTCATTCATTAAATGTGCATATAGGCAGCTTTTATGCTGAAACAGGGGATTTTGATATATAATTCAAGGTGAAATTATCCACCTTGAGATCTGCAAAATCAAACATTTTAGTGCTCTAGCTCCTTTTACTCAATGTTAGTTAGTTTTGAAATACTGGGTCTTTTCGTCAAATACTATTGAATGGGGGTGAGGAGGAATAGACAATTGTATTAGATATTTCTGAAACACTGAAGAATACCTATTTACTATGCTATGAGGGAGGGGATTGTCAAGCCAAGAATCTCACCCAAGTGAAGCTTAGCAGCATTTTAAAAAACTGTACAGTGCTGCCTGGATTCAGTGGAAATCTGCCATACAAGTTACAATACTTTACAGGGACTTTAGGCCTTTAAAACATTTAGGTCTCATCCCAATTCTTTAGGATAGTATTATAACTGAAAGATCATTTTACTTGTAAGGCATTGGGTTGAGCAAAAGGGCTCTAAGCAATGGTGGATTGGATCCTCACTATATATTACCTGATGATCCAAAAATGACCCCAAAGGGGAGGCTCAAATATACAACACTTAGAGGTAGATTCACCCCAGATTGTACAGAAAGAGCAATATCATCAGGTGATTATGATTATAATCCCAATCATTATGGTGATTGGGATTACAGCACATTCCTTTCATATATTGCAAGAAGTATACAGTACTATCGAACGTTTATTTGGCCATTCCAAATATTCATAAATTGTGTAGACATCATCCTAAACTCTAATCAAATATGGTGCCGTCTTGCTATTAGCAGTGGCACAAATGCATTTGCCTGGCTTGGCTTTTTAAAGGAAATGAAAATAATATGGGGACAAGAGGAGAAGAACATTTCCCCAGCAAGCTAATGTCCCAGGAAAAGGCTATACATCACAGAGAGAAGGAGTCCTTATTCCTTGAGCAAGCAGCATCTTCTCTCCCTCCCTCCCTTCCCCTCCCTCTTCATGACTTAGGTGTGATTTAAAGCAGGGACAACATTCTGGTTTCTCCAAGGCCAGTCTCTTAACCACCCCATTAGATTAACCCTTGAGCTGACCTCTTCCTCAACTGCTTTCCCCTTAAATTGGTATAATAAGAACCATCTGTCAAATTAAGCCATATTCATAGTGAACTCAGAATTGGGGGGGGGGGGTGGCATATAGGCATTTCTTTCTCTCCTTAATTGTACACAATTCATAATACCAAAGCAATGAAGCACTGACTTAACGGGTGAAATCATCCCTGAACAAAATCATTAGAGGATTTGATGGCTTGTAGTGACTTTAGAACTATCAGATACAAACTGAAGATAGAATGGCACCTAACTAGAATAAGCTGTGTTTTATTCTGTGGGTTACTTTTATGATAAAAGCCAAAGGCCATGACCCACCACATGCAGCATTCCATCATATAATCAAATAAATGCAAGGAAATATACAATATGTAACCCTAAAATTGCCAATTGCTTTCCAAGCATAAATTAAGGTGCTGAATATTAACCTTTAAATCCCTAAACAGCAGGCAGGGCTGCCTCTCCAGTTTTAATCCAGCCCACTGCTAACATTTGCAGGAGCTGCCCTTTTATAATGCAATAACACTCATAGGCTTCTTTGATGCACCAAAAGGGCCTTGTCCTACATTACTCTTAAGCACTGATGACGTTCCCTGCAGAGTGTCACACTCCTTCGGGCCTCACTTGCTCAGTGTTTACAAAAACTGCAAGCCACCCTTTCACCACCCTTTCAAGAGCAAGAATTTCCACAGTTTCTTCTACTTCCTCTTCCTCCTCCATCCCTTTAATCATTATTGACCCCTGGTGACTGCCTGGACTGCCTGAAGTTTTCTTGACAATTTTTTTCAGAAATGGCTTGTCATTGCCTGTTTTCTAGGGCTGAGAGAGAGGGACTGGTCTAAAGCTGGCTTCGTGCCTAAGGCAGGACTAGAATTCACAGTTTCCCAGTTGCTAGCTTGGTTGCCTTAAACCATTACACCAAACTGGCTCTCACTTATTTCTGTCCCATGTGTATATTTATTTTGTTTCAGCTACAAAGTGGTTTGAGTAGTTTACTTCTAAGTAAAAAGCTGATCAGCAAGATAAATAAAACAATACATAGAATAAGAACTCCCAAGTTCTTACAATTAATTAACTGGATTGTGATCAGCAACTCCTAGGCTAGGAGAGTTCAGATCTTATTAGCCTGTTGAAAGATATTATTTCAAAACTGTTTTGGAAGGTGCCCGATTTCTCCCATCAACTGTTTTGCACTGCACATTTATGTCCACTGGCCACACCCTCCTTCCCCTTTTCGCTCTAACCAATGCTCCAGCCAGCGAGCAAGTCCCTTGGCAGGAGCCAAGCTAATTGACTTAAGGATTAATCGGTTCGGTTTTCCAAGACTGATAGAACTGCCAGGTGGGTGCATCCCTGGCATGTTGCAGGAGGATCCAAGATTGCCAATTTGAAATAGTTTCTCGTTAACATGTTAGAAGTCTGTCACTGTCTTTTCTATCTATAATTGCTGACTGAATCAGTATTGAAATCTTTTCTTTATTTAGGAATGGCAGACAGTGAAATCTGGCCCTGTAACGCATGTGAGAATGCTCATGTGTATATAGGCATGCAGACTGAGCTCATCCAGAGAAAGCAACATTTTTGGTGATGTGAAAGCATTCATGATGCCAACGAAGGCCACAAGGCCAATATACAGTATTGAGAGTGGCCCAAATATGTGTCTGGAACTGATGTAACTGAGCTTTTGTCTGTAAGTAAGTGTGAAGTGTCTGTAGGGATGTACAGTTAGGGATTAACTTCTATTGCAGAATTTGATGTATTTCCCTTTTCTTCACTTGAAATATTATTAATATTTTTCCTGTTAATTGTTGAAATTTGATTTTATTCTAGAAAATAAATACCAATCTGATTGCTATTATGTTAAATATATAATGAAACAAGTTCCCTTACAGTACAAGATTAGCCATTCTTAGCTGTAGTAATAGGTTTTATCCAGTGACTGGACATTTGTGAGAGAGGGGATATTTGAATGTTGCACAGTCTGATGGGAGGGGGGAAGCATGATAACAAATACAGCAGAAATAACATCTCTTAAAGAGATATTGTTTCTGATTATTTAAGGATATAGTACAAGATAGTACACGTTTACTTTAAAATGTTATAAAAACAATCTGCGAAACTAGGCATTGTGGCAGTCTTTTGCGGTGACATGGACATTAATGCTCCTGGTTGAAAAGATTGGTAAAATTCAAGCAAGAACCTGTAGCCTGGCCTCAGAGGAGTCATAAGGTGCTTCAGAAATGTTTTTTCATGGGCAGAAAGAAGTTCTGGAGGATCCCTGGAAGCCTCTGATAAAGAGCCCAAAAGATCTGTAATATTTTGCTAGCAGTAGAAAAAAAACCCATCCTTTTGGCATGGAGGCTTTTCCTTTCTTTTAAAATGTTTATGATCATAATGTGGTTACTTAAAACTGGGCTTACTGGGGGTCTCTGATAAGGAGCACTCTTTCTCTCTATCTAAAAATGGAGGCTCCGGCATCCAAGAGCCTCTGTCAGCAGTGCAGGGATCTTGGTACTAAATCCACAGGAAGGGGAGCGGAGGGAAGAATCTCCTTGTTCCTTGCTTTCTGCCAGACCCTGTGGGCGTGGCTTGGTGGGCGTGCAGGGAAAGGATGCTGTAAAATCTCCAGTCAGAGGTGGTATTTGCCGGTTTTCCGAACTACTCAAAATTTCTGCTACCGGTTCTCCAGAACTGGTCAGAACCTGTTGAATACCACCTCTGGCCTGGATTTCTCTCGCTCCCCATTTCATCTTCCCTACACTTCAACCTCACTTTTGGTCAGGCTCTTAAAGTTCATTTCAAACCATTTCCTATCACATTTCTGCATGCGTTTCAAAGTTGCGTGTTTTCATTCATAATTTTCCTGGTATACAATACACATTTCTAAAATGATGCCCCTCTGAATATCATACGGATTAATGTACATTTCCCTTAATTTACGTGGTTTTGAGCAAATGAAACTATCCTTTTCCTTCAGGGTGCCCTTTGAGTGTGGCTCTAGTTCTATAAGAGCAAATTGTTTAAGTTAGCGTAAATCTATGAGCAGAATTAAAAGACTCTGCTGCTTTTTACTTGAGGGCTGGTAAAATCAGGAGCAGATTGTCGTAGGCAGAGATTTAAAAGGATTTGTTGCTGAAAGTGTCTGAATGAAGCTGAAGAGCATCAGGCTAAGCTCTGAGACCTCACCTTCAGACACCACACCGTGACATCCCACAAACCCCACTGGCCTTTGCACTCTATCACCTTCCTTGTAAATCCGGTTGGTTCCTTGCTATTCCCATTCTGTTCCCTCCTATCTTTCACACTGAAATGCACTGATCAATAAGAGTCCACCTTCTGGCACACTCTGTGTTTCGCCACAAGGTGCCTAGATGAAGAAGAAACTTTTCATGGAGTGTAAGTGCAAGATCAGGAAAAAAAAACATGTTCAGGGGAATTTCTGCTTGCTTTAGATGCATTCACTTCTTTTTGTGGCAGAGAAACAATGAGGAGAAAAGATTCCATCTCTTCAAGGACTCTTGTGGGGGCAGGATTTCCTCTCAAGAAAAGGAAGTTTGAGGGGCACTTGGGGTTTTTTAAAAAGCAAATTGGAAGAGCACAACTTGAAGTCCACCTCAGAAGGCAGCAGGACCACCACTGCAACTGAAGGATGCCATGGTTTTCCTAGATACAGTCAGTAGTGGAAGCTGCACTCAGAGGGCAATGCATCTAGTGTGCCCAAATACATCCTGGGAAAGCTGGTAAATGCAGGCATATCATGAGGATCCTAAGACTCTGGCACACTTTTTGTTCACAGAAGAGCAGTGCACAATTCAGACTCTTATGAGACTGTGTACTTGAAGTAGTGAATATGACAGACAGGAGAAGTCATTACATACACAAAGGAGCAATCCTTACGCTTTGCAGCACTTTGGATTCAAGGGCAAAAAAAAATTGTTTTGAGATTGAACACTGAACAGCATGAACATGGATGCCTCATTTCAGGTTTTAAAGCAGCTGCATTTCTTCTTGGGATCCTGATGCAACTGCAAGGGGCAGCCACACAAGCCCCCTTGCTCTGAAGAAGCCTTTTGTGCTTGAATCTCAAATGCTGCACCCCTCTACCAATCAGATTACATATTATTTGAAATCCAATTACCCACCGCCTTTGGGAATACAGCCTCTGGCAGCCAATCAAAAAACACATTTCTCAGCCACAAAACGTTGAGCATCTCAGTCATAAGGACTAGAAACTCTTCTTCGAGTGGCTAAATTCTGCCTAACATTCTGGCCTGTGACATGATGGAGCTCAGTATGGATAAAAATAAAAACAAACATTTTGGCAGTCATGAGATATATAACATGGCATACCAAAGTGATGGGGAGGGTGAAGTTACACAGCCTCTTGACTAAAGCCAGCCATTTGGCTGGCTCTGCTTTTACTAATTAGACAAATATGAGTTATGTCTGGGCCAATTCTGGGATATGTGTAGGTCATCGATAAACACCAAGAGAAGCAAGGTTTAATTAAAGGTGGGTGGTCACAAATTCTCTTACCCACTCCCCTCAAACAAAACAATTGAAACAATGGCCTCAACTAAGTTCGGCAGTTGTCCTGCTACCTGGAGCAACAAGCAGCTCTGTTTATGCCCTGCCCTCACTGCTCCAACAGAGTTGGTGTGCCAAGGTGTGAGGAAAGTCTTGGCAATTCTGATCCACTGATTCAATCACTGATCTCACTCACCTTTAGTTCAATATGATTTCCATTTTGCTTTTAAACAAGGCACTCTGTTTAATCCCAGCCCATTAAGGTTGATGTTACTGTAGTCCTGAAGTCACAAACCCCACCAATTTGGAATATGGAGCCCAGTTGAAATTTCCCGTGCATGGCCTGAAGATAATATTATATGACACCATGAAAACGGCTGTAATTCCGGATTATGGATTTACCATGTCAAGATTAAGGATAAATTCTGGTTTTAACAACCCCAAACTGTAGGATTTGTGTTCAGGAAATGTTATTTAGCAAAGCACTTTGGAGTCTTTCCTGCCTAGACGGAAGACTATCCTTTCTACTCTTATCAGCCTAATAGAAAGGGACACACGTTTAATTTAAGGTATAATGCTGCCCCCTTCTGAACATTCTGGGTATTGTAGTCCCATACTGATTATTTCTTGGTTGAAGCAACAATGCTAATACCACATACAACATATTCCCTCCCAAATCACACACCCCAATCACCTCCTAACAATTTACTATTAGATACAGAAAGAATCTTTGCATCCATAATAGATGCAATAGATGCAATAGAATCACTGAGCAGACCTCTGTCACTGCTTTATAAATGTGTGTTGACATGGAATGGAAAAAAGACTCAATTTTCCTGACGATGCACTTGACCTGGACGATAGACCTGGATCAGTGTAGACTATTCTTCGGGAGACTTTTGTAAGCATTTTCATTGCCTTAAATGTTGACGATGAGGGGGCAGAGCATCTTCAAAAGTTTTGTTGTTCTCTCTCGAGATTTTCTCATGATAAAATACCATGTAATAGACAAGCTTTGGTCCAGCAAAGAATGTGGCAAAAACAAGACTGTCCACTAATATTGTTGCCTGTGACAGTTGACTATAATGGAGATCATGTGACTTGCATACTTGTGTGTCAAGTAGGATGGCTGGATGAAATGGATGAAATAAATGAATAGATCAAATAGGACAAAGAACCAAGCCAGGGCTTCTTTTACTTTGAGGAGCTGTGCTTTTTACCACCAGAATTAAATCATAACCTCTTACAAGATTCTTTTCATTTTTAATTAAAAGTGAAACACAGCATTTCACTGAGCTGAAGAATTTTGGTTAAACTCAGTATGTTTACAAATTGAAATGATGCCATCAGACGTAAGAACTAGAAATTCAAGAGAGCTTTCCCCCTCCCAGGTAATTATGACCTATAGCTTAATTGTGAAATGTTATTAGTGGTTTGTTTGTTTGGGGGGATTTATTTATAATTTGGTCAGGGATTGGGAGGGGAAACAGAATTTCTTTTTTCTCTTGCAATTCCAATTTTCCTTTTGTTATGACCTGCCTTACAGAGTTACCCCTCCCAAGGAAGATTGTAACAACACATTAAAAGATGAAACATGATTGAATAACATGGGGACGGGGTCACGGATAAAAGAATAGTGAAACCACTGCAAATTATCTTAATTGTCTGGGCTCCTCCCATTTCCAGGAGCTGGTGATTAAAAACTTTCTCTGGAGTCAGGGCTCTGAAGGCGGTTGGAGCCCTGAAGCCCACCAGGGTCAGATTCCTTTACCCTCCACTTGTAATCCATCAGACTTCCTCTCTGGCTTACAAGAACAAAGTCTCACAGCCGGCCAAGTTACAGCTCCATATTCTCAAAATAAGCCATTACAGCCAATTCTGGTATTTATTTTTCCCTAATTAAAAGTCACTTTTAAGAAGGCATTATCTACTTCCTCCAGGATGCAAATTAATCATGGTGTCTATCATTCTAATTGACACAGTCTTGGAAAGCCCACCATGATGCTAATGGGCACTTAATCAGAGCACAGCAGTCCTGCTGCAGAGGGATGAGGGTGCTGGCTGACGAGGGGGGTGAGAGCAAGCAAGCAGAGGCAGGAGAGAGGGGGGCCGTCTGGATGAAAGCACTTAATATTAAAATCCTGAAACATTGATTGAGGTAGAACCTTGCCAAAAAGCTGCTTTCTAAAAGAAGAGGATATCCACAAGATAAGAAATGTGTTTGGCTGTCTGGTTATTAGAGTACCACTTAGAACAAGGGTAGCTTGCTGTTGACATCTCCCCCAAGATCAGGGTGCACGACCACCCATGGAGACATAAAAAGAACCACTCGATACAATAATTGCTTTGCGGTGATTAATGAACCAAAGGCAGCGAGGAAGAGATGCTGTTATATCTGGTTGAGGGCTCTGTTGAAGACTAAGCTGTGTTTGTGACTGTTGGATACAGTTTGGAGCCCAAAGGACATATTGTAATGCCAGCACTAATGCTGGATAGTTCAGATTACAAGACAAAAGAATTCTCAGGGCAGTAGAACCATAAATGATGTTGCAAATCTATGTGGTTTGCAGGCCAAAAAGTTGAGCTAGAGAAAAAAAAATCAAGAAAGAAAAATCAGGCAAGCAATGACGACAACAATGATGATGAAGGTGGTGATGGTGATGACCTCTAAATGTTCTCTAAAGCAGATTACTACAGTGTGTTGCATTTCAGTTCTCATAATCTTCTGGACAGCCCAGTTCAACTTACCTGAGTATTATAGAAAGTTGCTTTAAATGTTGCAAATAATCAAACCGAAAAAGAAAGCAGGCTTCTAATGAATGCAGTATAAAGGGGAAAATGAATTGGGAGGAAAGACGAAAGCTAGTAAATGTAAGCAGTGCTGGCAGCTTTATTTAATCAAGGCTGGTCAGCTTTCACCTGCAGCCCTGCAGCCCATTAGTTAGTAGCTGTTTCTAGTACAGGTAGTCTTCCATTTAATAACTGGTCATTTAACAACCATTCAAAATTATGATGAGCCCAGGTAAGCACAAATATACTTCTGGCCTTCATAAAACATTCTCTCCCTCCCTCCCTCCCTCCCTCCCTCCCCCCTCTCTCTCTCTCACACACACACACACACACACACACTGCAGTGATATGACCACATTTTGGGCACATGGCAACCACTTCACCTTTATAACTGTTTGCAGCATCCCACAGTCACGTGGGCAGGATTTATAAAAAAAAATTGCCAGTTTTGGGCATTTTTTGCCACTTTTACTGAAGCTCAGAGCCCCATCCCCCGCAAATGCACCCTAGAATTGCTGCCTCCATCAGCAGCAGTTGTTTAGATCATAGGCTTTCCTTCCAAACTGTCTATTGTTCTACTAGAGATATTTTAAACTAGAGCTGGAGGTTCTCTGAAGACAGCTCAGCCCTTTCTTTGCAATTGGTATGTGCCTGCTCAAGCCCCCTACTACTAGTCCAATTTGAATGGCAGCCACACATCACCTTAATATCACATCCTCCAAAATCCTGATCACATAGCATAGCCAATCCAGCTGTTGGACAAGAGCAGGCCTTCTGGCGAACCTCCCACTGAGTTTCCAGGCAAAATGGAATCTTGCTTCTCATCCCAAGGTCTCAGGAAATCCTGGCTCTCCTCTGATGAAAGCCTCAAAAATGAAACAAATCGGTTTATAAACAAGACAGTTCCCATGACAAACCTCTCGAGGGAACAACTTTTGCCTGTGGGGCAACAGTGTTTTCAGCCCCTTCACTGGCCAAAGAGCCCCTCTTCAAGCTTCCAGGATGGTATATACGCCCTGGGATTTCTCCATTAGTCTAACTTTTGAACATAATGATGTATTTTCCCTGTGAAAAGATGCACACTCTTAAGGTTCCTGATTTTGAGGGGGAAGGGGCACTAATCAATACTGGAACTTTATTTACAGAAAATAGAACAATTTGGATAATAATCAGGATACTTATTTTCAATCTAATTTCTGTCCTCTATTCTTTTATGGCTATTTCTAGCCACTGTCCTTTCCCCCCTGTCCTTAGTTGTGCTAGTGATAAGTGATAGATTGATAGAGATGAAAAGTTCAGTTTGGAGAATTGGGTGGTAGTAAGTAATGGAGGGGATGGTGGTTTTGTAGGTTACTGGGGTTGCTTGAGAATTCATCATCCTTGACCTCAAACATCTTCCCCACTCATTCCATATAATTGCAATTGTTAAGAAGAAAACCACCAGCACATCTCATATCTCCACCGAGCTCTTCTTCCAAGGAAACTGGCTTGTAAACCTGTTCTAGTATTTCCTGCCACTGGGGAAGTGAGATGTGCAAAGCAATATCCAGAGTTTAATCTGTTTCAGAGACTCAAGCATATTGCAAGCAACATAAAGAGGCTCTAGAGAATTCCATGCTCAAACTACCCAATATCTCCTTTTGCTGCAAGACAAGTGGCTGTATTAGCAGAAGCCTTAACTGAATACATTCAGGATCCAGGGCTCTTTGTCAAATGAGGGCTGCTGGGCCATTGAGTTTCCTGACTACACCCCACACACACACCCAATGTTGTGCTGAGAGTAAAAAGCCCACCATTCATACAGGGAGCCTGTGTATTTAATGCATCTTCCCTTTCCCCTTTCAACCACCAGACTACAACTCATGATTCCCCTGCCAGCATGGCTCTACTCTACCTTCAAGTAATTCTTTACCAATTTTCAGTAATGAAATTCTCACAGTAGGGGAATGGATTGTGAACATGTCAGAATTTGCAGAAGCAGAAATACTGATTTCTCTGGTCAGAGGAAAGACAACAAAAACTTTTCTGAAAGACTGGGAACCTTATATGGACTTTTTACTGAAAGATGAAACAAATGAAACAGTGATTTCTGGATTGAAAGACTAAGAAAGATGTGGATTCAATGAAGAACTGAAGGGATTTGCATAACATTGAAGAGGGAGAAGAGCAAATAAGATTGCAATATCTGCTGAAAAAAATAAATCGATTTTCGTATATTGGGGTTTCCCCCCTTTTTTCATTTCTTATACTTTCTTCTTCCTTTTTCTCATTTTTCTTTCCTTCTTTCTTTTGATTAATCTTTTACTGCATTCTCTGTAAAAATTATGAATAAGTATTTTTTTTAAAAAGAGATGCTTTTCTTACATAGCTATGAAAGGAAAGGAAAACCATAAGGGGAAAAAACCTCTTCTTAGTCCCACTCTTTCTCTCAGCATCTTGCATGGAGTCCTATTTCCTGCCAGTCCTGCTCTTTCTCGGCTTTGATGTGTGCTACCCTTCCAAGTGACTCCTTTACTCTGGCCAGCAGGCAAAGGAAAGTGTGACTGAGAAACCTGAACAGCCGCTTAAAGACAAAAGGCTCCCATTCATCTGTCATTGCTCTGGTAATTGAACTAAAGGGGATGAAACTCCGACTGAGCAGTCTTGGGTATTGTATTTTTGATCAGGTTAAATGCCCTTACAGTCACATGAAAAAGGACAACCACTTCACCAAGTGCTTGTTTCTGCTCCAGAGCAATCTTAGTTCTGGGTCTGGCATATCATCACAAAAAATGCAGTAAGTGAGAGTAACTTGCAAGTGAAGGATAGTGAGCAGGTTGATAATTCATGACAGGGGACAATGGTTTGGAGAATAAGGTAATGGGCTGGTAGGTAACCAAAGGATCTACCAGTTAGGCTCAGTAGAATAATGATTTCTGTTAAGTTTGCATGAAGAGTCAGACGCGAGGAGTTCCAGCAAAGAAGTTTATTAGTGACTACAGCTCGAATGAACCCGTCCTGGCTTGGCTACGGCTGCTTCTTATAGCCTGCAGCCGTAGCTGCCAGCCAATGGGAGTGCAGGGTTTCTTCCTGCACTATTTAAACCAATACCATTTGACATTTTACAAGAACAGTTCAAATAAACCAATAACATTCAAACCTACATACATAACACCCCTCCCACTAGGTTCAGTCCATACCAAACCCCAACCTATCTAATGTATTCCTTTAAATAGGTGGGGCTCTTACGTTGAGACCTTCGTGGTTCAGAAGTTTTAACGTTCTCACCCAGTGAGAGGGAAATGTGTCTGCTGACATTTCCTGTTGGGACTTCCTGTGAAAGGAGACCCTGTTAGACTGTTAGAATCTGGTCTCTCCTCCCAACCCATCTCCATTCCAATGTCAGCACCCAAGTCAGGTAGTGATGTGCAATCTTCCACTTCTAAGGATGGATCTTGGCTTTGTGACAGGGTTGGGATGGTTCCTGCAATGGCTCGTTACACATGGGGTTGATTCCTGTTTGCTGATTTTCCTCCTGTTCCCTCCTTCCCCTAGAAGGAACATCAGGTGAGGGACCTAGAGAGAGACAGGGTCGATGTTCCTGAGGGAACCTGGATCTAAGTTGGTCAATGTGCCTGCTCCAGAGGAGGCCATCCTCTGTTTGTACCCTGTAAGCGAGGGCCGTGATGAGTTATTTCAGCAGGAATCCACAAAGGTTCACCTATAAGGTTCCTAGCATAGACAGAATCACCCACACTAAAAGAACGAACTTTGGAAGTGGAATCCAGTGGTGCGTTGGGTGCGTAAGTGGGATGAAGGCGGTCAAGGGAAGACCTAAGTTTCCTGCCCATCAACAACTCTGCTGGGGACAAGTTATTTGATGGGCTAGGAGTGATGTGTTGAACACTAAGAAGTTTTCAAGCTTCTCAGTGATGTCCCCAGGACCCAGCTGCTGAAGCTTCTCTTTGGTGGCGTACCATGCGTTCAGCCCGGCCATTGGCGAAGGGTGCCCAGGGGCAGTGAGGGCATGTCTGATGCCCTGTTGAGCTAGAAAGGATTCAAAATGTTAGATGTGAATTGAGGGCCATTGTCAGAAAGATGGGTGAAGCTGGATAGCCCAATGTCATGGGACAAGTATGCATCTACTAACTAGAAAAGTGTGCCCTCTTGTAGGGCCTGCAAAATCAATGTGGATTCTAGACCATGGGCCCCTAGGACATTCCCATTCCTGTGTGTGAGGTGGGGCAGGCCTGACTACCTGGCAATTGGGACAAGATGCTACCCAGTTTTCAACCATTTTGTCAATACCTGGCCACCATACATAACTCCTGGCCAAACCTTTCATCCTTACAATCCCAGGATGACCCTCATGTAACATTTCCAAAACCTCCTTTGCAGTTTTGCAGGAATAACCACCCTGTTACCCCACAAATACATCCTCTTAATACAGATAATTCAGTTTGCCTGGACTTAAAAGGTTGGGCAAGGTGAGGTAGATCTTGAAGAGGCCAACCTTTCTTAATCCAGCCCATAACAGGTGCTAATACACAGCATCTTTGGCAGTTTCTCTGGCAATCTCAGCAGCATGGACTGGAAGCTTAGCCAGGTCTCCAGGAAAAAGGTGTGAGTTTCAAGTTCAAAGTCCTCCTTGTGGCAAGGTAGTGGGCAACGACTCAGTGCATCAGCATGTCCAATGTCCTTGCCAGGCCTGTGAATCAGTTTGTATGAATAGGCTGCAAGAAATTCAGTCCACCTCAGCATTCTTGGTGACAGGATATTAGGTGTAGGTTTGTCTCCTGCCACAATGCCTAATAAAGGTTTGTGATCTGTAACAATGGTGAATGACCTGCCATACAGATATTCATGAAATTTCTTAACAGCTGCAACAACTGCTAAAGCCTCCTTGTCCAATTGGCTATAATTCCTCTCTGCTTTGGACAAAGTGTAAAATGCAATGGGGCTTCCTTCCATTGGGAAGCCTGTGACTCAAAACCCCACTCCAAAAGGGGATGCATCACAAGTCAGAACAACAGGCAAATTCTCAGAGAATTGTATCAACACAGCATCAGGCGTGATTAGTCTCTTAATACTGTTAAATGCTGACTGTTCCTTCGCCCCCAGATCCAAACAGCTTCTTATCAAGCAGGCGATGTAAGGGCTCAGCAATAGATGCTTTGTGAGGTAGAAACATGTGGTAAAGTTAATAAGTCCAAGGAAGGCTTGCAAATCTGCCTTGCATCGAGGTTTAGGGGCTTCCTTGATTGCTTTAACCTTGGCATCAGTAGGATGGATGCCATGCTTGTCAATCATATACCCCAGGAACTCAACTCTGTCTGTTTTGAGTGTACATTTGTCTTCCTTGACTTTTAAACCCTTTTCTGAATCTGGTAAGGACTTCTCTGAGTCTTTCTTGAAGCTGAGTGTCATTTTCAGCAGAGATTAATACATCATCAAAATAAGGCACTACCCTGGCAGTCCTTGCAACATTCTTTCCATAAGGCTTTGAAAAATGCCAGGTGCCACGCCTCCAAATTGTAGTCTTTTTTTGAAGGCACCTCTATGAGTCACAATTGTTTGTGCCTCTGCAGTGGCATCATCAACTGTTAATTGTTGATATGCCTGAGCTAAGTCCAGTTTAGCAAATACTGTACCCCTGCCAGGGAATGGAGCAGATGATGCACAACTGGTACAGGATATCTCTGCTGCAGCATGGTTAAGTGTCCCCTTGTAGTCACCACAGATTCTCACTGACCCATCAGCCTTGACTGGTGTGACTATGGGTGTTTCCCATCTGGAGTGGTCAGTAGGCTCTAAAACCCCTTGAGCAATGAGCTTATCTAATTGTGCATCAATTTTTTCCTTTAAAGCAAATGGGACCCTCCTGGGCTTTAAACGAATTGGGGCACCTTGGGGTCTAGGCTGAAAGCAATAGGGGTCCCCATATACTTGCCCAGTCCTTCGCTGAAGACCTCTGGAAACTCAGACTTCAAGGACTCTTCCCAGTCAGAACTGCTCACGTGATGGATGCCAGTCACCTCGATGCCAAGTGGCTTGAACCACTCAAGTCCCAGCAAACTTGGGCGATCCTTGTCCACGATGGTCAGGGCAAGCGTTTGGTGTGGCCTTTAAACTGCGTTGAAATCTCTGCTCCAACTACTGGAATCTTGTTCCCTTGGTAGTCTTTGAGAGTCAGTGCTTGCTTCTGGAAATGCTTTTCTGAATTTTGGGAAAGAGTCTGTGGATAGTGTCCCATGACACCATAGATAAATAAGAGCCTGAGTCCACTTCCATTTGGCAAGGCCTTCCTTCAATAAACACCTTCACGTGTACTTTTCTGCTATTTAAGGGTGAAGAATGACCAATAGTGATTGTTTGGTGAGTTTCATTCTTGCCATTTGCTTCTAAATTTAGCCCCATTTTTCAAGAAATTGTTGGGCTTAAAGTCTCTATCAGGAATTTCTTCCTAACTGGTGGAGTTCTGGATGATTTGCAGACTCTGGCTATGTGACCCGTTTCTCTAGGCAAATGGAGTCAAAGAACTTGCATTCAGTCTTGGGGTGCCCCCACAGCCTCTGCAATAGAACCCTTGCCTGTTTTCCCAGAGTCTTTTCTTTTCTTCTCCATTCTGAGTTTAAAATCCCTCCTCTGCCTCACTGCCATCAGAATCAGAGTCTATTTGTTCTTGTGAGCTGTTGTGGATTTTCCCCATCAGAATGGCTTGAGGCCTGGCTTGAGGCCTTGTTAATCTTTTCATGGCGCTGCTGAGGACTTGGTGGCTTCCTGAAACAGCTTCTTCAATGGCCTCTTTAAGCGTGATCTTAGGTTTCATTAATAGTTTGCTTTGTAAGACCTTATCTTTTAGGCCTAAAACAAACCGATCACGCATGGCCTCTTCTAAGTTGGTAAAGTCACAAGCACCCCCAATGTCCCTTAAACTTGCCACGAAGTCATTAACATTCTCGCTATCCCCTTGATCCCGGTAAAATTCGTGTCTCTTAATGAGGCACGATACTTGTGGGGCGTAATGGGCTCTTAAAAGTTTCTCTAAATCGGGCCATTCCATTACCTTCAGCTCTGCTGCTCCCTGCGCCTTCGCCATTTTGAAGACTGCCGGACGCAGTCGTGAGAAAGACCGCCCTCTTCCGTCTCTGGGATGCGGCGAGATTCCCCTCCAGGAACATGTGGAAACGATCCATCGATTCCCAGTCTTCCGTCGCGGATCGAACGGTGCTGGGGGTGTTCAGCGCAGCCATCTCGCTCAGTTGCTTGTTCGTGGCGTCGTCTTCTCTTCAGGAAATCCCACCTTCGTCGCCAGTGTTAAGTTTGCATGAAGAGTCAGGCGAGGAGTTCCAGCAAAAGTTTATTAGTGACTACAGCTCGAAGGACCCGTCTGGCTTGGCAGCTACGGCTGCTTCTTATAGCCTGCAGTAGCTGCCACCAATGGGAGTGCAGGGTTTCTTCCCGCACTATTTAAACCAATACCATTTGACATTTTACAAGAACAGTTCAAATAAACCAATAACATTCAAACCTACATACATAACAATTTCCATGGTTCTTAATTGTTCATTGGAAGTTGGTCTGTGTAGCTGATCCAAATTACAAGCCTGGACTCCATGGGACCAGCAAGGTTCTTAAACTAAAAAACATCCAGTATTCAACCTACTGATTACCTTGAGGTGAAGTGGTTTCAGAATTATTTATCATAAGATTTTAAAGCTGGCCAAATTTTGCAATAAATTATTTACTAGTTTGCTTGTCTTGGTATGGTAACTTAGGGTTAGAAACACCTTGCAACTATTCATGGGCTCAGTGGTGGGAATTCAGCTGGTTACTTTGCATCCAGTGAACGGTAGCAAGGATTTAGCATGGGTATTTGTGAACTGGTAGTAAGTTCTGGCTGGCCACGCCCCTGACCACAAATTAAGCCCAGTGTAGCTGGCTCACTTGTCCCACCCACCCAATGCTCGCTCACCCCTGCCAGCCTGATCTGCTTAGCCCTTAAGGTATTTCTTTCCTCCTGACAATCAGCTGTTCATATGATCAGCTGTTGAGACCCTTGCTGAGGCCCAGAAGGCAAAAATGGAGGGAGGACCAGCCCCCTCCATTTTGCTGAAAGGCAAGCCTGTGAGCAAAAACGCCCCCAAGGCTCTTCTGAGCCAGGAAGGTCCCAAAGTGCAGGGGTGCTTTCGTGCCCCTCCATGTTCTGTTTTTCCTTCCTGAATTTAAAAGCCTTCTGGGGAGCAAAAACACCCCAGAGGCTCCTCTGAGGCCAGGAAGGGTCCCCAAAGATGGAACTGGGGTGCTGTGGAGCCCCTCAAGTTCCATTTTTATCTTTTCCTGAATCCTGGGAGCCTTCTGGAGCAAAAGCGCCCCCAGAGGCTCCTCTGAAGCAGAAGGCCCCAAAATGGGTGGGGGTGGCTGCAAACAACAAAAACAAACCCCACACCCACCTTGTCTATGGCCAGGCCTACCTAACCTCATACCAAGCCACACCACAGAACCAGTAGTAAAAATTTTGAATCCCACCATTGGGGATCTGAATTTCAAATTTCATCCACACTGATGATGTTATTAGTTCAGTAATGAAACATCTGCAAGAAAATAACCAAGCTCAGAGCACCAAGGACCCCTCATTTCAACCCTAAGCTAAAATATTCCTTATAGACATTGTTCTTTAAGATTTTCTGTTTGTTTTAGAAGAGGTAATGAACTTACTTTCTATTAAGGCATTCAGCTAGCATCTTATCAGGACCCTGATCTTATATGAGTCTCTTACCAATACAGTTTTCTAGGACATTAGCCCAAATGCAGAGTGATGTCCATACAATACATTTTATAAGACTCTCTTTCCTTCCATAATGTGCATTTAAAATAGGAATGGACAATACTTTTTATACCTTGAGAATAACCTTTTTTTTTTCTTAATTTACCACTGATGGTCATGAGGTCCGCTCCATCCCTTCTTTTCTCCCCCTCCCCTCCTCATGCACAACTTTTGGGTGTCAAGATTCAAATAATAGATCCTGCAAGCAAGAACTCCATGGCAGATGAATTCCTCAAAGAATAGTTTATTGGAAACATCATGTGTTTGCTATCTGGTGAAAAACAACTCTGAAAGGCCCCATGATTTCCACCTATTAAAAGTAAAAGTTTTCCCCTCAATTCCAAACAATCAGTCACATGGCCAATCATAGCAGACTCTGCCAGGTCTGGCAACATCTCCTCCTTCCCTGGCCAGGTGTGAGAATGTCCTTGGTTCCCAGGGGAAATCTTTTATTTTGACTACACAACCCCAGCTATCTCTACCCCGCTCCATTGGGGCAGCACTGAGGCTCCAAGATGGTTTCAGCCTTATCAGCTTCAGGGTTGACATTAGGTTTACTTTTTGTTTCAGGAGATTGTTTGCAGTTAACCTTTGAAATTTGGCAATGCTAATTTTAGTGAATTCTGATAGCCACAAAAATGGTCAGGGGCTTTAAAGTAATAGACATTGGAGGGCATAGTTTAGCTCCATTTAAAGAATTAACCGTCACCAAAAACTGCTTTGGAATGTGCAAAAGTGAATGCAGCACCTGTCTGCAACACATTCAAGCAGCTACTTCTTCTCAGAAAAAAAAAACACAGCTGCTTCAAAAGGTGTTACAGACAGGTGCTATCTGTTCCAACCTGTTTGGAAGACTTCCTGGAATCAGAATCTGAAGGTTGTGCAGTCCCAGAAGAACATGGCCAATAACAATTTGTATATGACCACATTTATGTCTACATGTTCTTGGGTTTGTGTGTACATACACCTATATCTATATCTGCATGTACACATACATATACACATACACACACACAAACACAAGTCCATCCACAATGCAGCTGACTAATGAAAGTCACTCCAACTAAGATCCTGCAACACTTCTGAAGATATTCAAGATGCTCCCTGTCATTCCCATCACTCCCAGTTTCCTATTAGTGGTTGCCTCATGATGTCCTTTCTCCCTAAAGTAACGCTTCTCACCCTTTTGTCCATCCACTCCATGTCATTGAAAGGGTCAAGATACAAGAACAGGATGAACTAAGGACCCTTTGGGGCATCCCAGGCTCTTGCCAATTTCTTTTACAGAACAGCTCTTTCAGTGCTGGCTGCACACTAAGCAAGGTGTTGGCAGATTGCTCCTTCTTGGCACCAGCTAAGCATGTAGCAGCTGGGTGGCTTCTAGCTTGTATATTTTGCAGCTGGGTAGTTGTGGCATTTGGCAAGCCAGCTGTCCAGATGGACACTAAATTTCCTAATGTTCATAACATGTCAAAAGTGAATAATCCTATGTCAAAATGGCTTAGGAACACATTTGTCTATCTTGTTTACAGATACTTGATTTTGACAGCTTAGAGCAGCCAAACCACCTTCAATTGCCTATCCCAAACTTTGGCTCTTTAGCATTTCTCCTTACCTGGTGGTGTGCTGCTTTCAGGCACAACTAGAAGTTTCCCAAGTAGCATTACTATGGTTTGGTATGCACTTTTAAATGTACAGAATGAGCAGTGCTGAACATCCTATTCAGAATGTTCAGCCAATTATCTCTAGTGTTAAAAATATTTCAATCCTTGCCCACAGCCCCCTGGTTTTCAGTGGTGTCTCCAATTATCTTCCCTTTAATAGTCTCTGCTGAAGAACCCAACAGCAGTCATATTGTTGGTGTTCATTTATCTGATCCATCTGCACTTTTAAGCACAGTAGCATGACATGCAATAATGTGCATACTATTCTCTTGAATGGATCTACCTTGGCAAATACTAATTGAAAAAGATATAGTCAACTAGCAGGCACAGTAAAGTCATAGACTAATCAGATTTACTAACCAGTACAAGGCATATTTCCATTGCAGTTCAGATACTGACAATGTGTCAGGTATATTTTCTGTTGACTTACAAATTTAACTTGCATGCTACAAGTCATCCATAATATATTCCATGGAATTCCATGCTTCATTTTATTTTAGCCCTAAGAACTGAGAAGTACTCAAACTTCACACTCTCTAACAGCATAAATATACTTGATTACATAGGGCTTCATTCAGCATTCCAGCCTAAGGATATATCTGACCTGCCTTGCCACTGGTTTCAATTATATACTCATACACTGTTTTATCAAGTATGAGGGCAGTGATTAGGTGCCCAGACAATTGTTTCTTTTGGATCCAGAGACAATGAGCACTTCAGCAAATGAATTTTCAAAAACATGTAAAAGCATAGCATAAAAAGCATACATAGCAAGCAAGACAATACCCAAATCACTTACAAGCTGTCAGGAACTCCTTATTAACAACAGCATATGCCAAGGGTGGCCAGTTTCTACAGTACCCAGTGCTAGGTTCTGTGCAGATGCTCCGAACAAATACTGGTAACAACTCCAAGGTTTTTATCAAAACTTGGTACTATGACTTATGGTCCTGCTATGTCATAAAATTGCAAGACCTGACCTTGACTGGGAGGCCTATGACTCTGGGATAAGAACTGAAAGAGATTTTCACAGATTTGCAACTATGTGAAGATTCTCTCCTTTTCTTGGGAGTCTAATCTCTTGCTCTTGCAAAACAAGAGCAAGAGATTAGACTGTTGATACCAGTGAAGCATCATAGTTCCAGACTGCCTCTTAAATCAGGCTGTAGCCAGCTGTCTTTAATCAAGAATATACTCCCTCACTTGGTAAGAAGCCTCAGAGAATATCTTTGCTCTGCTTTCTGCTCTACTCAGCTGGGTGTAGAGGCTTGAAGACTCTACATCATCATCAGGTGATGTTTAAGTGGTGGCTATATTTATCAACCACAGATGACTTTTGGTTTTGTGTCTCCTGAGGCTGACATTCCATAGGTTCTGCTGGAGTCTCTTCTTCAAACTCAGAGTCTGCATTTGATTCCTGACCCATGACACAACTACATAATGGGATGTCTCCTTGTTTTCCCCTTTCCTTCTCTGCACATTGAGCATATCCTCAGATTTACTCCATTGTGGAACAATTTCAACTTTTCTGAAATGTGAACCCAAAGTCTGTATGTTCTGAAAAGACTTGAACAATACCCCCTGCAAATTTGAACAAATATCCTCCTAAGAACAATGCTCATTTCAAATAGAGTTCTATGGTATACGTGTTGGGTCCACCAAGAGTGATAGAGATGGAGGAGACTTCCTGCTGACCTCACGGTGAGATTGAACATGAGGATCGGATCTCCGTGTTCCCGTGCCAAGTTCTCCCCATTGGTGGGCTCTGAAAGAAGCCAGAGTCGTCCTGTAGGGGCGATGAAGCAAAGAGGGGCACCCTGTGAGGTCGTGGAGAGCTGCATCTCTCCTGCCTGACCCGGGGCTTTCTTTCCCTCTCAACCATGACAAGGAGAAGAGGCAGCCCAAAGATGGCTGCCATGAAGCCAGGACAGCAGACCATCTAAAATTTGTGCTGGAGCTGATTTTGGTGAACAGTGTGGAACTGGGTGAGAGGATTGTTTTTTATTAAAATGCAACCCCAAAAGAAAGTTCAGGGAACTATTTACTCAGAATTATTTGTCAAAGCGTGAGTAAGCATTTTGAGAAAATTATCAAAATGGAAGGAAAGAATTAAATAGAGACAGATAATTCTTTCTTCTTCAAAAATACAGGAAATTGGATTCTCAAAGTGGGAAGACATGGTATGGAGAAGGCATTTTAAAATGCTGGAATTATGGATTTAAAAAAATTAATACTGCTTTTATACTGAATCACAATTCAAAATAATTAAAATCAGATATACCAGCAACAATACTGTCAAGCAAAGAGTGACATCTGCTGATGAGAGGAAAATATAAAAGCCTGGGAACATTTATTTGAAGGACTGTGAAAATATTTACTGGGCTACATTTACCTAACCTAAAGCCACTGGAGATTTAAATATGAGAACAAGGAAGATATTCAATTAAAATGACCCTGGATGTTATGTTACATGATTGAACTTATAAAAGTGACTTAAGGAGGCTTGGATAATCCCTGGACTATTTAAATGGAACTGACTGACTATTTGTGGGACATGAAGAACTGTAGCTAGTGTGCATTCTGAAGAGTAACCTCAGCTTTGAATAAAGAGTTCTTGGGCTATTGGCCAAA